>QLNU02014802.1:11438457-11474382 GCA_006491805.2 Dysdera silvatica | reverse complement strand
TACGTGATCAATTACACACATTATATGAATGATTCCTTCCCAAACCGCACACATTTACTTTAAACTAAATATGCAATATAATATATTAATCTGTATTAAAACATATTGTGTAAGATGACTTTTCTCCATTCATTTCGTGAGGTTTCTGGTTTTAAAGCTTTTAGCCGAGTCTAGTCGAAATCTAATGTCTCCGCAAAAGAGGCTTGCTTCTAATGTAAATTAAAAATAAAAACACATTGCAAACAAAGGATTTTCCTAAAAGCTTTTCGAATGAAAGGAGACTTTTAGTACCTAATCCCTCGAGGTACAAGATTAAAAGCAGAAAGTAAAATGAGGGATTTCTCGACAAAGAATGTAAATCATTTTGAAAAGCATTGTTTGGGGCACTGAAAAGCAGCTATGCATTTAAATCAATGACAATTTATCGAGTTCTGATGAATTTGTTATCTGATAAAAATTTCTTATGAAATTTCACAAACATAAGGCGACTTCTATTGGATTTTTAAATCCAGTTTAATTCCTTTTCCAAAACTTGGTGTCTAATGTGCCAGTGGATGTATTTTTAAAATTTTGATCACGTTTCAAAATATATTTCAAAAATTAAAACTGTTCTTACGAAGTCATTTGTTTCGTTTATTTTAATTTACTTTGAAAGCAG
Source organism: Dysdera silvatica (assembly GCA_006491805.2). NCBI lineage: Eukaryota > Metazoa > Arthropoda > Arachnida > Araneae > Dysderidae > Dysdera > Dysdera silvatica. The sequence continues at coordinate 11,473,724 of QLNU02014802.1, read as the reverse complement.
AGACAATTAACAGGCTTAGAACATCCTCGTTTGCGTAAATTAAAAATGAAAATAATTAAAAATGAAAATAATTAAAAATGAAAATAATTAAAAATGAAAATAATTAAAAATTAAAAATGAAGGTAATACAATCAGACAGCACAACAAATGTATAGTAAACAACACAATCACTCCATTCACCGGAGACCCAAAGCACGAAACATATATTTTAAAATTGTATACGAATGGCATCTCTTCGCTGAATTTAGAGAAGTTGTTTCCGTCCATTATACTTCACTAATCATTGCTCTGACGAGAACGGGTGGTATATTGTTCTTTCCTCGCTTTGATTACGAAACTTAGCTCCATCTCTTGTTGTTTACCACATTCGTAAGTAATTTTTCATTGTTTTGAGTATTACTACCGAAAATAAAACGATTTAATATAACTTCAATGTTTACTGAAAGCATATTACATCGATATAAGCAAACATGTATAAAATTATATTTCTAATCTCTTAATTTCCTCTTTCAACTTTACTTACCTTTGTGACAGCCACTTTATATTTGAAAAGAAGCTTTTAAAGTACAACTGACATTCATGAACATTTGTCAAGTTAAAATTAAGGTTCTATCTCAGATTAGCATATTTCACAGGGTAGATGTAATATTACATACACAAATTATTTTTGCTGATTACTATTAATACTATTAAAAATCAATATCTATTTTATCTGTGTTTCAATCTAGACTTCTGTAAATATGACTGACTATTGCAATAGATATATGGCATCCATCATAACTTTTCTTTAATATTATTAAAGGCATTTATTTTCTAAATTTTTAATTTCACCTTTTTTTTTTTTAAACGAAGAAATACATTATAAAATTTAATCATTTATTCTTTCTTATTCTTTTCAGTCCACTACTCAGAAACGGAAGTGTTAGAAGAAAGGATGGATCTAGAAATTATTCAAGGGAAGGCGATTTGTTTCCGATTTCTATTTTTAACCAAGTGGCCGGTACATTTCCTTTCATTTTCCATTTCATTTTCCTTCCATTCCTTGGATTCGAACTTGGTTTAAAAAAATCCCAAAATCTATAAAGCAATTACTTTAAAATATAGCGTGCAGCAGTGGTGTAGCAAATCAAAACTCATGGGGCTCAAGTGTCTATGGGGGTGTTCAAATGGTTTCAAAAAAGATTATGTAATTTTGTTATTTCAGCCTTAGAGAAAATAGTGTATTTTGATATTCAATAGAGGACTTACACCCCCTTTCCTACCCTCCCACTGGCGTGCAGGAAACACTAAAAAATTGTCACTAAAAACACAAAAAAATAGAGGGGAGACGTAAAATTTGTTAAGGGACTGAAAATGACGATATTATTTTGTAATGGAAAAGAGAAAACAATTTATAAAGCGCCCGAAACTAAATCCGTTTCATAAATCTTGACCGCCTCGTTTTTACTATGACAACGGATGCTGCTAGGTACAATGGAAAAGGAACTATTTTTATAATTTAAAGAAGAACTTCGATCGATGGAATTCGAAGCTTCAAATTTTTTACTTGGTTTTGTGTTTCCACATCGGAATTAAAAATAAAGAAATCGATGGGGAAAAAGTGAACTAATTTTTAAACATTTGAAAATAATCTATTCTAAGACGTTCAAGCTTTAAGAAAGGTTCAATCTTTTAACTAAACGTATTTATTTCCTTTCTCGATATTTATACAAATACGTAATAAATTCTCACATCTGTTTTGAAGCCAAAGATGTAAAATTTACAAAATTGTGCTGTCCAGAGATTTAAAGAGAGGAAAGTGAAGAACAAATTTGGAGATAACTTTTCAATTAACCTATTTTTAAGATTTCTACTTCGACCAGAAACAAACTGGTTATCTTATTTCATGTATATTAAATAGGGTCATTGAAAATTTTCACCGTCTAAAAATTTAACGTATTTATTCAATCCGATGAATATTAAATTCGATTGCAAATTATAAAAAGAAAACTGCTTTCGGAAAACTCCACTGCATTCCTTGATTTCTCTAACGTCTCAAATTAATATATTAAACGCAGATGATATTAGGATTTCAATGTTAATATTGCTTTCAAATTTTTTTGAAAATTTCTTCTAAAAAATTAAATGTTCCTTTTAAACTGATCAGAGCTATTCAAAAATGAAAATTTTAATTTATAAATATAGTAATGCAGACTTCTTTTAAAATTGATTAATATCTAGTGCATGAAATTGAAAAGACTTATAGAAATAAACATGAACTTGAATTAGAAGGAAAAGAAATATATTTCAGATTTTTTTTTGTTTTCGGGCCCCAGTGGTGCAGTAGGTATGTTCACAGCTTCCGAACTCGGTTTGATTTTGGTTCCCGAATGCGCTCGATTTTATGATTACGTATCATCAGGTGATTTCATTCGTCTATATGGTGCCCTTTTAGGGAAACGACTCGACTGGCAGAAAACCGCCTCCTAATAGCGGCAAAACTGTCAGACATCATCATTATTAAGATAACTACCGATGGTAGGCGTAGGACAAACAAATTTAATTTGAGTAATAAACTTAAACTTTGCTTTCGTAACACCAAAAATTTCAACCTAAATCCACTTCAAATTCAACCGATAAATTTTGATATTTTTTATTTTTATAAAGTGGCACTATTTACCTAAATATTTAAGGTTATGGAAGCATTGTGGGTCAACCAAGTGAAAATTTCCATTAGATTGGCAAATCTTTTATTCTGTTCCTTCAATAATTGTCCTCAAACGTTGCAGAGCAACTTAGGTATCACTTCAATCACGTTCCCCGTCCTTTCTATCTTCCATCTTCGTCAATCACTCTCATCGCTCACCATCGATCTTGGAAAGTTTTATTGTAAGCAATTCAACATTGTTTCTGTTTATTCAAGATACTGCATCTGTTAAATTTTAATCTGAAATTTCTTAGTTCAATCTTCAGCGTTTCTGTGTACCAAATGGCCATACTACTAAAGCTCCAGGTGTTCCTGTTCACTTATTTGATCAGATAAATTATTACATTTTTTTCTTCATGATTGTGACTTGTGTGTCTGTCACTTTTCAGTTCAAATGCTAACAGGAAAATTCTTAGCATTTAGCTTTTAAATGCGCTTATGTGGTGTACTTTATGCTCATTTACACACCGTCGTCTAAGCGTATGAACCTACTTTTCAAAGACGAAATAAGTTTCAATAATAAAAATGTCATTTATTACATCTGTTTTAAGCAAAAACACTCGTATATAATCTTTTAACCTTTAGTTCACTTTCCTTATCAGCTTTATAATAATTCAATAATATTTATTAAGGGGTCCGTCCCCCCAAAAATGACCAAACTTGAAAAAATTATTTGCTTAAAAAAAATATGAATCTTTACGACCAAAATTTTATTTTTGAGTCAAGCGAAACACCATCATGTAAAAACTTTTACTATTGTCATAAAATAATAAAAATGGGGCATCTTTAAATTTAAATTCAATTTTCTCGGAATTTCATTTTTGTAATTTTTTCTATTTCAAAATGCTAAGGCATTTAAGCGATTCAAGGTATTACCTTGAAATTGCGCAGATATATAATATGTATAGTTATTAACAAACTGTCTGAACAAAATTCTGATGTTTTAATTTTGAGTACACATCCTGTTTTATACTTCTTGCTACGAAGTATTGTTAAAATATCAATTAAAATTTTTTCTCTGGTTCTATGCAAGTTAACAAAAAATCCTTCAGTCGGATTTTTCTTTACTTAATTTTTAATAAGATAAAATATTAAAAATATAGAAATGTAGAAAACCTAACGTCAAATATCATAAATGGTCAAGGTATCTTTTCAGCACATTGTACATTTTCCTTAAAAAATAAGTCAACTACAAATTATTTTCTTGCCTAATATCAATACGGTATGCCCTATAAATGTACACTCAAGAAATTAAATAATTTTAATAAATAAAACAATATTCTGAAGTAGGGCGAACCTCCTTAATTCCGATATTCGTTCCAATGCGGCTATAGTACACAGAATGTTTTATGCATATTTATAATACTGTAGAACATGTCAGTCTCAAACCTGTCTATCTCTAAAACCTCTACATTTCGGAATTTATTCATTTCCCTGAATATTTTCAGCCTAAATTTATGTATATTTCCATGTTTATTACCAATAATTTTCTCCTGATACCACTAACGTATCTCGGGGCTACTTAAGCCGCTGGGGTAACTTAAGCCATTATGCTGGGTAAATTTCGGACACTGATTCTGGCAACACTGTTTTGAGTTTGATTGTTAACTTTCATGCCATCAATTCCATATTTTGACGAAGCTTTGGGCCACATATTTTAATAGTGTGTATGTTTTAAAATTAAGTTTATAAACCTTTATTTGTATTTAGGATAATTTCGTCATAAATTTATACAGTCCATAACTTTAATCGCCAAAATAAACATAACCTCAAACAATACTCTTACGGTTGTTATACTTCCTAGATTATATTTCCATTTTGTTTTGTTTTTTTCTATATTTTTAAATTTATTGTTGCTCCCTGTACGGGGTAACAAAGGCCACCAAACCAGAGTGGCTTTTGCCGTCCTCATCCAGGATAAGGACGTCATCTTTTTCTGTCCTAAACAAAAACAGATCTAGTTTGAGCTTGTTTCTACGTGGGTGTCGAAAATTATTGAGTAAAAATAAATCCCCCCCACGAAAACTCACAAAAACTCGCCCCGGAGGCTTTGCGTGTTGACAATTATTTGGCAATTGTGTAATCCCTGAGAAGGGTAATAATACAAAGAAAGAAAAACTTGTTCTCATCCTCATTCGTCTAGCGGTCCAAGACACTCCGGGCTAAATGGAGGGACCCTGGTTCGAATCCAGGATGGGGAAAGCGTCTCTTTTTCTCCAAAACAAACAAGCTCTAGTTTGAGCTATTTATACATGGGTGGCAAAAATTATTGTATAAAGCCATTATACTGATTAAATTTCGGACTCGTATTTTGGTAACACATGTTAAATTAAACATCTTGAACTTTTTTAGTGTAAATTAAACATCCGAAACACTAAAAATATAAAAGGAAAATATTCTTACATTACTATTTTTACTAATAAATATCTTGAGCAGTATATGTACATTTATTTTAGCCCTTTATATGGATTTTGATACCCCATCATCAACTAACCTAAGTCAAACATTGAATTCTTCTGCTGGCTTTAGTTACCCCATATTGAGAGGTAACTTAAACCACCATGTTTTTTTTTAAACACATGTTTTGGAAAACTTTCATACATGTGAACATAGAGTGTAACTGTAGACCCAAGTTTTACAATAATTAATTAATCTCTAAAGTACTATTACGTTTCGATTCGAGCAATTTTTGAAAATTCGACCCACCCTAATGAGAATGCACAAAGACATACATGCTATGAAAAGTGCCAGCAATTTTTTTTTGCATACAAAAATAAAATGTGAAAATGATTATCTATCAGTAGTTCCATCATCAATGAAATTACAAATTCTGTACTTCCAGGTAATACTTATGACCTTCCTGTTCGGACACGATTACTACGACAAAATTATATCAAGAATTTAAAGAGTAAGTATTCTACAAGTACTGTCTGAAAACCTGGAAAATCCGGATCCTAATTGACCAAATACAGGGTTGGTACACATTTTAAACTTCGGCTGTATTTAAAATGAAATCGTATCATCTTTAATTCAAAAAATTATGTAATTTAAAAGCTTCGCTATGAAGAACCAGTACCACGCAGAGTCTTGTTATACATGATCTGGGTGTATACTTCACTGTATACTTCATATACTTCATGGGCGGCCATATGGGGGAAGAGGAGGGCTCAATCCCTCCTAGCAGTTCAAAAATTGTATTTTCCCGATTCTGCTATGCATTTACTTTCAAAAGTTTTACAGTCACATTTTAAAATAAGGCACCTTTTAGCTCATTATTAATTGCCAAGCAGTATCAGTTATTTATGTAGCATTTTAGCATTTTCTACATTCTTCAAAATTGCCGACAGCTTTTAGAAGAAAGTAATAATTTTTTTCAGCCCCCTAGAAGTACTCATAAATTTTTCAGCCCTTCCCCACGAAGAAGATACTTCACCCTCACTCTCCCTCACATATGCTCTCTGTATATATTCTGTTTGTAAGTACACAGGAAACCATTTCAATTACATCGAGGAACAATAAATATGATTTTAAACTTAGTTTATACGAGAAAGAGCGAATGTCTGTCTACGATAGCTAATTCAGGTATGGCTTTCGACCGATATATTTCGTGATTGCAAAATTTCGGGAACTAGCACGTTGGTGAAACGCAATCCGCCTTTTGATTGCTAATTATAGCGAAGGAAATTAATTGCATCTCCTTCAATCTTACCGCATTCCTTTAACTAAAGCCACCGAATAATGCAACAGTACTACGTGCGAGATTTCTAAAGCCAGGAACAAATTTGAATTTCAAATTTCCCCCAGATGGTAAGGAATCCCTCTGATTGAAATATTAAACGAAGGCATGAAAATTCCACTCCAGTAAGCAACGATCTCTATCAAAATTGTCCCGCTTCATTAGGCTAGTTATTGTAAATTTCATGAAATATAATCTAGTAACAATTTACAGGGAAATGTGAAGAAATATACTGTTTACTGATTTATGCTGTTTACATGACATAAAGCTAAAAGTGATCTATGAGTCACGTTGTAGCTGACTAACTTTCAAGCTCACATCTTAATACGAATTCGACCTAGTAAAATCCCTAACATGGAATTGAATGATTATATATCGCGTCCCTGAGGAGGAAAAATCTGGTGCTATTTACCAAATACCGTGTGGAGACTGTGACAAGGTGTATGTTGGACAGACGGGAAGATCGATACGTCTACGAGGGAAGGAGCATATGCGTGCGGTAGCTAGGGGAGACGATTCAAACCAGTTGGCTGAACATGTCTTCAGGGAGGGTCACGAACCAGATTGGCATTCGATGAAAATATTACATCAGAATGTGACGAATCTGGGGAGTAGACTTTTTCTGGAATCATGGGAAACCTACGGTTTGAGGAGTCGTGCAATAAACATCGCAAAACCTCTACCAGAACCTTACAGGATTTTTGCAAAACCTCGAGTTGGGGGTGTTCATCTGACATCGTCGGGTGCGGGGGCTTTCCCGGCGAGGGTTTCCCCAGCTGGAAATGCTCCGCACCAAATGGCGTCAGATGGGGATTCCCAACATGCGGGTATATAAGCTTAGGACTTTCACGAACTCTTCATTCTGCCTTCACTTGACAAAGGGAGCAGTTGGCTCCCGAAACGTCGTGTTTTTAAACCTTACGCCAGTGTCGAAATAACTGTTTGTTATGGAATCTCCTGGTGAAACTCTGTATTGTTTCGTTTGAATGATTATCCTGTTATATTGCAGAGATTCAATTTATTTGATGAGAATCGCTTATCTTCGTCTAGAATTATACGAAAGTGAGCCTTTATAAATAATTTTTTAAATAAAAGCCATTAAATTGTTTTTCAGAAAAATTTATACTTATTTTGCCACTTGAAATTCTACTTTTATTTTGGTAGATTTTTAAGAAAAATGTAGAGGTTTCAAGAATTTTTTCCTAATGTTAGCTTATCCTACGAAAATAAATGAATAAGATGAAAATAAAAAATATAAATTAGTTTCGAAAAAAATATGTCTGAGCATTGTTCTGTTCTTACATCAATGGCGGCCGAAATTAACATTTTAATACCGTTTAATTCAACCCCATACCATTGGCAATCCATTGGTAAAACGAAGCATTTAAGAATCCTTCTGCACTAGTGTATACAAAAATAAAAGTTTCCTGCAATATTTCGAAAATGGCAGTTTGTTATAAAATATTTTAAAACAAGACTTGAGAAAAACAGTTCCTGATAAATATTTTTTCGATGAGAGTCGACGACAATCGTTCCATTTCAAGTTTCCAGAAAAACTTCTAGAACATACGTATAATGAAAAATATGACATAAACATTTTTTCAGAAAGATTCCAAAGGCCCACATAAAATGTACTTTTTATGAACATTAAATTCCAGGAGACGACAGACATATGGAATAAATGCAGTGAAGTAGAGGGGGTGGAAAAGGTTTTTTGTCGAGTAGGGACTTTTCATCGCCTCCCCTGCCCCCACCTAAAAAAACCAGCACAGAAGAAGCCCCCTTTCCATTCTCAGCAGTAAATTCCCATACCATAAATCATTCTTAGTGTTGTGTCATAAGAAATAAAGCAAACTTCGCAGCAAACAAAAGTTTGATTGAAGAACGTGTGGATAGGAAAGGTACAGATGTTTTCACATCGATACTTTTTCTCAGTTGTAATACGTTCTCTAGCATTTTTCACTGACATTTCGACTTTTACTTATCGAGTGAAACTTCTTACAATTTTCAAGTTCGCAAGTAACGTTTTATCGGAGTGGCATCCTGCACAATATAACATTTCGGAGAACTTGAAAAATATATACCGCGATTGTTGTTCACAATTAATGAGATTTTACTAACTTCATGGAGTATTTAAATACGTTATATATATACATAATAAAACTGGGCCATTATTCGAATAAGCAGTAACGTTTCTCAAAGCTACAATGCGATGTATACTCAAATTATAAGCACTCACAGACAGATCTCAGAAATCAAAATGAGATTAATATATATATACGTTTGAGGATAGAAGCAGAAATATATATTAAAGCAAGTTAAACAGCATAATATTAATTATATGTAATACAATATGTTTAATGTACTATAGAGCAATTTTTAATTCAATACGTAGTTAATTTTATATTAAGAGATGCATGAGTGAAAATTTTTAAAAGCCAAAATGGCGATGTAGAGATTTGAAAATTTATAATTGTATTATTATTTAAGGAATCGGTTGGTAAACAACACTGTGTCAAATATATTAATCGGTAAAATTATCAAAATTATACATGTGTTATACTTCAGTTAGAGTAGAACTGCGATTGATTATGTTTTACTGTCTAATATGATTAGTTAAATTAATTTAAGAGCAATCACATTTTTTTAAATTAAATGTAAAACCAAATGTATTTCTTATATGCTTTTAATTTAATTCCGCGCGTATTTCTTTAAGGTTCATGTGAAAAATGTTGAAATAATCTCCTTTATTGGCTTATGATTCAAAAACTATGTTTATATATTAATAATGAAATTTCATCATATTGAAAAATTGTGTAATTTTTAAATTCTATTTGTTTATTTTTCTTATTTTTATAAAAAATTGTAAACATTTAAGCTCATTTATTGTTAAAAGATGGGAGATGCACTGCGTAATGAAATATTCGAAAACGAAATGCACGCAAGAGATCGGAAACAGGTTGGAAAACCAGTGTTTATCCCAATCTTGGAGCTGTTTGTCCACCACTACATGCTAAACCCGGTCACCCACAATCCCAAAAAGTGTAAATGTGGTTTTTTTATTAGCTTACCTTCTATGCTCTCAGATATTCTTCTTCTCTAAAAGCGAGGGGAGTAAAATCGGCTGAAATAATTCACAGGGGAGGATATGTTCGTAAATGGGGAATGTAATAGGGGCGTTTATTCAAGGGGAGCCAGATAATCTAGCTACGCCCCTGGGTGAGGACCGAACCCACAGAATACAACATAGAACTTCATAAACTTTTAGCCATATTCGCTAAATTTTATTTACTGCAGAGCCCATTGTTTATTTAGATCGTAAGATTAAATGGAAAATAATGCGAAATGAAAGGTTTGCTCCAACTGTTTTAGATCGCCAAATAGGTTACAAAATATCGCATAAAATAACATTAAAAACACTTAATTGACTAAAATTCATCTAAAAATATATGTGTTTATTCTTACTCTTTTAAAGTTCTCCTTTATAATTTAAAAGTAATGTTTGCAAACATATAAGAAAATTAAAGTTCACTTGCCATAATATTATTTTCTAAAACTTTAACGCGTTAATTTAAATTAAATTTCAAATTCAGGCAATATATTTAAATCTTCCTCGTTTGCAATCATCACAGTTTTAATCAGATTGCAATTTCTGGATTAATACGATTCTTCGACGTCGACAGCAAGTCACTAATGCATAATTTGCATTCAGTGATTAATGTATTCATATCCCGAAATTTATCTGGATTTTACCCATTCTTTTAACGTGCAGTGCTTTCCTTCTAATTGGTATTCAAGAAAGTTTCTAGAAATTCCTGAAATTTGTAGCGAAATACATTTCTCGTAAATAAATGCATGGCTACATATATCCAGCTCTACTAATGTATTAAAGCTTCTCATTTTTTTTTATGTAATTTCCTTTTGTAGCAGCACGTGTAAATTTGTGCACTTACATACCATTTCCGAAGTTCGTGACTCTCATAAATAGAAACTATAAATGGGAAATTGGAAATTTCGCCAAATTTCAGTCGTATATCATTCTTTAAAATTTTAAGTAATTAATATGTGATTTTAAAGACGAGATTGTCTTTACAGAAGAGGAGAAATCATTCGGTTAAACTAGATGTAATAGAATTTAAGTATATCGCTCCATTGATATTCAATGTCACTTCATCTAAGCAGTTTTGTCAACTACAGTTAATTTAGTACTGACGTATTATTTAAAAACACGACGTTTCGAAGCCTCTTGCTCCTTTTGTTAAGACAAGAATCCATATCTCACGTCATTTGGTGTGGAACCGTCCCAGCTGGGAAAACCCCTCACACCTGATGACTACCCCCAACTCGAGGTTTGGCAAAAATCTTGTAGAGGTTTTGAAATGTTAATAGTATGACCCCTCAAGCTGTAAGTTTCACATGATTCCAGAAAGAGCCTCTTACCCAAATTCGTCACTTTCTTATTCTTTCTATTTCTTATTCTTCTATGGAATGCCAATCTGGTTCATGGTCATGCCTGAAAACATGTTCGACTAATTGGCTTGAGTTGTCTCCTCTGGTCACCGCAGTTCCTTTCCTCGTAGACGTATCGATCTTCCCGTCTGTCCAACATACACCTTGTCACAGTCTCCACATGATATTTGGTAAATAGCACCAGTTTTTTCCTCCTCAGGGACGCGATCCTTAACTTTAAGTAAGGCGTAACTTCATGTAAAGGTCATAGTTGCCTTGATATAAAGTTTAATTAGAATTTATTTGTGTTTAGAAAACATCTTGTTTCCACAGTTTATTTATTGTGTAGCTATATCTTATTCCAGCCGTTAGCAACATTTTGCGTCACAGAGCACTTTTCAAGGGAAAAATTATTCATGGAACACCATCGTCGCCCTTATGCCGAAGGCACACATATGCATTTTTTGGCCTTTCCGCCCAACCATATTTTTCAAGTTGCACATGGACATTTTATTGTATAACAGTAAAAGCACGAAATTGTTTTCGAAATTTAAGTTGCTTACATTTGAATCTAAACTTAACTTTCCCAATTGAAGTCTTTAAAAACTCGAAATTTAAATGTCGTTTTCTAAAAACGTAAATTATGCATACACTTTCTTATATGCTTTTATTTTTTTATACTTTTCTTTTCTCATAAGGTACTAAACCAGCGTAGGTCCTAAACCCAATGACAGCAGTATTAACGATGGAAGGTATTTTTGAAGCATTTGGGCGCGTAAAACGTCAAGTTTTATTTTATTCGAAACATTATACTTCTCACAAATTTCAGAAAAATGGGTAACTTACTTAACTACATGAGCATAAATGGAAAACAGTAACAAAAACCTCCGTTAGATGGAAAATTTTCGATTCAGCGATCAGCCAGAATGATTTATAAATCTAGTTTTTAAACTTTTTAGCAGAAACTCCAGCGATTTTTTTGTAATTTTGGAACACTGGAGCACGCGGAGCACTTGGAAAGGTTTCACGGAGCACAAACTGAGAACCTCTATTTTATTTCGTGCTGATAAAAAAATAATTTTATAACATCCGTAAAACAATTGTCCTAAGAAGACTAACCTTTAGTAAACTAAAATTGTTTAATATAAAAAAAGTTCATTGTCTCCATAAAATTAATAATTAAAAATTAATTAATTAAAATTAGTAATTAACAAATTATAAGCACAATGGGCCGCAGGTCCATTCTTCCCGGAAAAAATAAATGGAAAGACGTTAGACAATGTATATAAAATATATTTATTATTCCTTGTTAATTCAAATTTTTAAATTCAATGAGCATTTGTAAAAAACTGTAAAGTGCTAAATCTTATTTAATCCAACGATCGATTTATTTAAGAAAGAATATTATTTTGTAGTATCAAAAAGATTAATTACAGTTCAGAATTTTTTGGCATGACATTGTGTTAAGAAATTTTGAAGTTGAAGCAGTTACATATTAAAGGCTACATTTTCTTAGACCTGCAAATGAAATTTAAAATCTAAAAAAAAATATTTAATTAATTTATTCGTTCTACTGCTTTTCCCCGCCTGTCAATACAAAGTAGAAAGTTTTTTCACTTTTAAAATCAATCAATATTTGCAAATAAATATTTTTTCTCCCCTTTGAAAAATTCATTGATAAGCGAAATCAATTATTGTATAATAAATTCCCCCACGAAAAACTCACAAAAATCTCGCCCCGGAGGCTTTTCTGTGTTGACCATATTTGGCAATTGTGTTATCCCTGTGAAGGGTAATAATATCTTACAAGCGAAATAAAATTTGTGTTTGACGAAATACAGATTCATTGTTCACTTTGGTACTTCAGTATTTGCCGCGTGTTGAATATGATCAAAATATTTTACTGAAATTACTTAATTAATTCCTTATTCGTTTCTACCCATAATGAAATGAAAGAAAATACATTCTGTGACCTATTCGATGAATGAGTAGGTGTTTCATCTTCACGTACCACTTATAAAATGCAAAAATTGAGATTTTTGATCATGAAATTATACTTGTAGTTTGATCTTTCAAAATCGTGAAACATTTGGTTGAGGCATACTTAAAACTAAACGTTAAATCTTCGTCACTAAATTATATTTGTTTCTAATAAAATATGACCAAATTAATGAAAGACGAATTTCACAAACAATGATTACATATATCATCAATTAGATATTTATCTATTTATTTAATTAATTATTTATTTTGAAGTTTTTCGTCGTTGGGAATGGTGAACCGACGAAGTCGGCTCTGTTTTCTCAGCTAGAGTGTAGCGGGCACAGTGGTTTACAGTCTCCTGGAGCACAAGGTCTCCATGGAGAAGTGTTCTTGAACGAAGTCCCCAACTCAAGGTAGATCGCAAAGTTCTGTAGGAACTCACAGAAGACGTCCAAGGGCACTGCAAAAATTTCACTTTCTGAAATGAGTGCATGCTTCAGGCGATGATCAGCGGTGAAATCCAATAAGTCTTCACGTGTTGAAGGAAAGTGTCAGCGGCCTCGAGACATCGGTTCGAGGAAGGGATTGCGGAGACAATAGTACGCTGGACACCCGAGCTTTGTATGTTCCAGTGTTTCTTCTACATCTTCTTGGCATTGCACTCAGATTTAAGTGGGATGTAGCCCGATATGATCTAGAAATTAATTAGTGAGTGAGTATCCCAATCTATGCAGATGGACATAGATGTGGATTGTTGTAATGCGATGTTTTTAAGAACATATTATGACAGTAAATTTTGTTCCAAACTGAAAATACCCCCACATTAGTTATTATTAGCTACTGAATATACAGCTGATTCCTTTCTGGAAATGTTTGCAATGGGCTTCCAAACTTCTGTACAGTTAAAGACTCCAAACCAATGCTTGAGATCCGGAGTATCAGCGCAATTTGTGCTACGCCTCCATGCGTTAAGAATGTCTTGTTCATGAGAATGATAAAGAAGGGAAGAGGGTTAGACAAAGAAAACAATTAGATATTGTGAAAAGAATGAAAGTTGGTTTGGGACAGTAAAGGTTTCGATTGAGAAAGTTCTACAACGAACGGTGAACAGGAAAATATGGAAAATTAATTAAAGAAATTGTTACTGAATTGAAAAACCCCAAACAAATTAAACTGAATGTAAGTAGAGAAGTTTTAAAAGGACAGAATTTCATTCGACTGGGCAAAGGTGGCACGAAAAAAGAAGTTAGATGGAACACAGGGCCCCAAAATTGAGAGAGGAAGTGGGGGCAAGCTTTAAATGCTTGGAGTTGGGGGCCCTTGTAAGAATTTAAAGGATATAAGACAGGGTAGTTGGATCCCGTAACAAGTATATTACGGTGTAAGTCAATGTTACGTTAAAATTCTACAACGTGTGTGTAGGAAAGTGTGAAAAAATTAATTAAAAGACATATTAATGAATTGAGGAGCTTCAAGAAATTTAAACTGAATATAAGTAAAGAAGTTTCAAAAAGACAGAATTTCATTCGAATGTGCAAAAGTGTAAATAGTCTGAAGTGAGATTATAAATCATGTGCGTGATTGGATCAAGACCTACATGAGCACAAAAAGTCCTATTTCTAACGAACTAGGGAAATTTTGAAATGACCCTTAGCTGGTTGTTTTCGAAACATTTCAGGGTTTTAATAATGTAATTTGAAATGTAGCACCAGGCAGGGCAGGTATACGTAAGAATAGGTCGAATGGTAGTTGTAAAATGGAAGCCTATATAATGTGGTAAGAAAAAAGTCGAAAACAAGGAGGGGACGTTGAATGATGATTGCGGCCATGGCTTTATTTTTAGGGTTATAAGGATGTAATTTGAAGATGAGACGCTTATCAAGAGTGAATTCAATGTAAACAACGTCGTTAGACGAGGGAAGGAGCTTGTGGAGGATTCGATCATTTTCACGAATGTCTAGTTTACGTCTTCGTGCGAAAATGATCCAATATTTTAAGACTACAATTAAGGATTAAAGACTCCAGTTATACCTTGCCACTCAATGCTTTTCTCAAAGGTTAACTTGAAAACTAAATATTCTTGGAAAACTGTCGTAGACAACGATATAGTAATTCAATAGGCTGATTCTCCAGTATAGAGGATTGCAGCCTCATTTGAGGAATGGAAAACAGATTAGATGAATACCTATTCACGCATAATTGAACTTAACTCCGTTTAGTACCATTAAAACGGTCCTATAACGAATGTGCAACGTTAAGTAACTTATTCGAACCTATTTTCCTCTTACTCTGCTTTTAAATACATTTTCAAGTGATAAAAACGCATTGAAGACAAGAGATCATGTCAAGTCGTCAGTTTTATTCTGAGTAACCTCAAGCCGTTTGGAGCATTTATTTGAAATCATAAAATTCTTATTATTCTTATTTATTACTAGTAAAATTCTTATTATGCGATATAATCTCTTCCTATATGATAAAGAACATTTGCAAATTTACAATAAATACGGAAAATGATAATTATTAAGCGATGTATTTTGTACGTATTAGAAAGTTATGCGCATTAGAAAGAGATTTATGTAGGTTGTTACTGATTAAAAGCAGCCAACATTTTTGATTTAATGTCTAAAATATATCATTAACTGCATGTAGCCTTTATGAACTTTCGGGTTCCTTATAAAAATCCTTATTTTTAAATCAAATTTCTTTATGCAATACAAAATTCTTCGTTTTGATACCTAAACTACCTCTTGACTAGACTTTGTGCAACTTTGCTATAGTTTTGTTTATGGGTGTGACATATTTTTTATGAAATGCAATTTTATTTATGATTTACGAATTTTTATTCCAGACCAAATTATTTTCGGAATCAACTCTTACACTCCATGTTTTCGGACATTTCTGGAAGCATTACTTTTATTTCCAATTTATCAGCCGGACATCTTATCGTAAGCAGAAGCTTGATGTTTGCTTATAGATACCAGTACGACTATAAAATTTATGGAATTTTGGAAAATCAGAAATATTTGCTGGTTTCCGCATGAAATTATCTTGCTGCGTGATTCCCAATTCCAATGCCTTTCAAGACATCAAAACACATAAATAAATAATATGCGATACATTCCAAAATCGACCAATTTTATTTTGCACGTGAAGTGGCAAGATAAAATATTTACATTCATTTCCACGAGTTATAGCAAACATACAATATTTAATATTTTATAGCCACATTCAAAAATGAATGACTGCAACTGATTGAAGTGACAATTTTTCATAAATACAATTATTATTCAATTATACTACAAATTTACCCTTATATAATGATGTTTAAAAGACTGGAAAAAAATATCGTGATGTACGAAGTAGAGCACGGTATACTTTCCATCTGTCGTAAACTTAGCAAAAAATTGTTATGGATAGATTACCCTGTACGATCCATCATAGACTGTTTTAAGGTAACAAAAACAAAAAGTCTTTTGCCAGTTAAGATAAAAATAAAATAAAGTCTTTACTTGTAATAACAAAGATAAATTTATACTTAATAATTTCCACATCGCGATCAAACAAAACAGCGTCTTATCACGTTTTCTCCTGTGCCTAAAAAGCTGTAGTTTGACCTGAAACGTGGGTTTTGAAATTTATTCAGTATAATAAATTCCCCACGAAAATGCACAAAAACTCACCCTTGTGGCTTTACGTATTACCTATTATTTGGCTTATTTGGTAATTGTGTTAACCTGAGAAAACTAATAATACCTTACTATAAAATTGAAAACAAAAAAGATTTTGCCTATTATAAAAAATAAATGTCTTGTCTAATAAAATGAATTTTCTACACAATTCTAATCGGTTTATTGTTATATTTTCTGCACTTTTAGCTATATTTTCTGTGTATGCTTCTTTTATAGCAGAGGGTATGTTTGACGACATGTATCGAAAAAAATGCCACAAATGGAAAGAGAAATAGCTAGGAGTCAACAGGATTTTATAGGAGGCTGCTGACAATGGATGTAAAGTTACATACATGGGTTTATTAATATGGTTGTTAATTCAATTAATTATTCATGTATAAAACAATCTGTTTTATTTTATATATATATATAAACACACACACGCAGTGGCCAAAATATTGGATCATCCCTCTCTCTCTAATTTCGACGCATCCATTAATGACGTAGACGATAACATAATAACAAGGATTTACATATTCAAGGTAAACTCGGCATAACGAGAACTAGTTAACATTACAGGTTCCATGAACATGGATAAAACGAAAGGTTTAAGCGACTTTAAACGAGACATAATCGTGGGAGCAAGAAGGAGCAGTATAAGCATTTCGAAAACTGCTAATGTTCTTAGTTTTTCTAGTGCAATAATATCTATGGTGTTTAAAGAATGCCAGTCAAACTAAAAACTTCAAACAATAAAAACTGTTATCGAAAAATGCTTTTGAATAGGAGAGGCACCAGGTGAGTGACACCAATCTTAAGCAGTAACAGAAGTGTAACAACACAATAAATTGCAGCTCATCACTACGCAAGTACATCACAAAGCACATCTGAACATACAACACAGCAGGCCTTGTTACGGTTTGGTTTTCATAGCAGGAGACCTGGTGATAACACACATGTGTTATCACCGAAAATCAAGAAACCATGCCTGCACTGTGGGTCTAGCATCATCGAAATGGAACATTTCACGAGTGGAAAAGTTTGCTTGCTCTGATGAACACGGGCGGATTTACCATTTTGCCGCCCCTAGGCTATTTTTACCACCCCAAGGCTACTGTTTTGCCGCCCTTTCTTTAGAGTCCTGCTTCCCAATCAGCAGTAGGAACATAAAAATTGTTACATTCAATATACGCTACAAAAGTTTATATTGATAATAAATATGTTGAAAAACAAACTCATAAATTGAAACATAAACATTAAACAATATTAACTTATATTGAAGTATTATTTCTTTTTGGTATATAATAAATCAAATTCAATTTTATTGAAATAAATTTTAATTTTAGCAAAAAAATAAAAGCCTATCGAACACTGGTATTTAAATGGAAAGCATGACGTCTAGCTTTCTTCTTGGCAAAACATCTGATTATATCATCAGATACCATCAGATATGGTATTGATTTTGTTATATCAGACTCAATACACAAAATTTTGTCGCTCTAGTCTATAGCCTAGTATAGCCTATTAGGAAATACAGCACTGCTGATGAATCTCTGCTTCTCCTCCGCCATGCCGATGACAGAATCAGAACAATCCGTAAGCAGCACAAATCCATATACCCTTCCTGCCTATTGACACGCTTCAAATGGATGATGATGGTATTATGATTTTACGGAATGTTTCGCTGGACTAGGCTTTCTCTCTTAATACCACTAGAAATATGCTTAAACACCAGCGCCTTTCTTAATATTATTGTCGACTGGATGCTTCTGTTTATGGCCGCAACGTTCCATGATGCAGCTGACCATTTCCTGAAAGACAATTCACCCTGCCATCGTGCTCGAGTGATCTCAGATTGGTTTGGAAACATTATCGTGAGTTTCAATTGATTCAATGGACAGTCACCTGATTTCAACCTTATTGAGCAAATATGGGATTAAGTGCGAAGTTCCATTCCAAACTTTCCCCTCACCATCCAATTTAAACCAAATAAGAGTTCTATTATGTCAGCGTGAAATAATGTTTTCTTGCAACAGTATCAAAACAACTTTTTGGTTCTATAAGCAGAAAAGTATCGAATGTAATCAAAGCTAAAGAAGGCAAACTCAATATTAGTATAATGTCCCTAGTATCTTTGCCACTATGTATATATAACATACATAATACAGCGTAATCTCTCTATTAGCTGTACTTGAAAGACCAGAGAAAAAAAATGTATATATGCATGTATAGTGAAGAGAAATTTCTAAAGATTATACGCAATTTATTATTTTGTTTTCAAGTTATTGAAATGTTTAAAAATGAGCAAAAAGAATTAATTCTTTTCACCGTTTAAATACACAAAAATTTCTGAAAAACGCCTTTAAAAATATCCAATAAATATAAAAAAGAGAACCGAAGAAAATCGTTAATTAATCTTTCTTTCAACAACCGTATAATCCCAAAATAAAAATTTCTGATGTGCTCTTAAAAAATTAAACCAAAGTTTAATTAAAAATTAAAATATGCTTCCCTATTCAATAGGCAATATGCTTTGATAATGTTTTAAAAATATTCAGTGTTTATTTAGCTTTTGTAAAAAAAACATTTCCTTTGTTTCCCTTCCATAAAGCATTGTTTTTTGCCTGCTTTTTGTTTTTTAATTTTCTGCCTGCTTTTTGTTTTCTGATTTTCTGATGCTGGAAGCCTAACTTCAGCTTCACTCCACTTGGCTTTCAATATAACAAATTTATAAGCTTATTAAGAAATTAGAGACTGAAATTCTTTTGTATGAGAATTATTTTCTTAATTTATTTTAATATCTAAAACAGTTAATTAATTATAGGAAATATTTTTATTATTTATGTTAAGTGTTCTGTTTTTAATTCTAAATTTTTCTTCCGTATTTTTCCTTGCTATATAATATTATTTCTTATGCATCATTATTAATTATATATTATGTATGAATACAACTGCTTCTCTTTTAGATTCTAGCTCTTTCAGATTGTTTTTCGATAAGGAGGATATGAACTTTCATTTTCTATACTAAATTCCCAAAATGTCTGAAACTGGCGAATTTCACATTTATGAATTAGTTTAGCTTACTCAAGTTTTGCATTTCAAAATTGGTTTCGTCATCTGAAACGGGTCTAACAACTGCTGGCCTGCATTCAGTTTCTACAAAATGAACTTCTCCTAAACGAAAAAAGTTGAAAATAATTTCCACTTTGGATAGAGGCCAAGTCCATCGATATAAGCCCACCTAATGACCAAATAAGACCCCACAGCAATGATTACTGCCATAACAGTGGGTTGCCAGTATTTCCACTGAAGATAGAGGCCAAGTCCATCGATATAAGCCCACCTAATGACCAAATAAGACCCCACAGCAATGATTACTGCCATAACAGTGGGTTGCCAGTAAAAACTGAAGGCCAACTGGGCCAGAATTGGTGATCTTCCCGTAATTCTATGATTTGCCTGGGGAATCGTAGTGACGATAAAGTGATATTCTATAATTAGAATAACTGTATTGAAGGTGATGTTGCTTTATAAGAGGTTTTTTGAACTGGATTTTGGCAACGCTTTACAGTCAGTAACTGTGTTATGTAAAGTGCACGTTAATTTTTTTACCGTGCGTGCGTGCGTTCTATTTTCCGACGACATTGTTTGTTTCAAAGATGTCGATATTGGTGTAATACCTGATGCCTTCGGTGCAGACGTAATACTATTGCGGTTTGGTAACTTGGAAGAAAAGAGGAAGCGCAGTCGGAGAGATGAGACATAAGTCTTCGACAGAATTAACCTGGAGAAATCAGTTGGCTTCAACAAGACTTCTTTGCTTAATTTCACCTTGAGCTTAAAATTCTGGTGTTTTGTGTGATATTCGCTGGTTTAGAAGAATTGAGTTGGTTCGCTGCATGCTTCCTATTATCAAGCTGGACTGGATGTTGAGAGTAGAAGCAAGACGACTTCATATGGTTACTGAGCCAAGAACTAGGTGTTGTATTCTTATATTGACTTTTAACACTAGTTAAGTTAATTAAGTTTTCGGTTAGGTTTGCTTAAATAATGCAATATTTACTTCTATTTTTAAAAGTTGATGTAAACTTATTTAGTATTTATGTAAGTACGGTAAATTTTTAAATATCCTCGTTTGGGGGCAGAGTTAATTAATTCGAGTTTATGGTTCTGCTGATTAATATTTCATATTTAGCATATTTAACTAAAAGTGTAACGTTTGTTGGCCGTTGATTAAGCAGTATTGTCGTTATTTGGTGGTTCTGCTTAGTAACATGAGCTGCTACTCCTCCCTGCTGAAGAAAGGCAGCTAATCGATAGTTAAAATGAGCTCGTGAAACTTATAGGCCCTGTAGTACCTCTGCCCTCTCCCAATGCGTTTCTAATAGGGCACTGCCCTTCTTGTCCCGCAATAACCCGTAAATTACCTACTTACTACCTTTGGGAAAGGCCGAATGAATTTGACGTCCAAGCAGACAATACGCAATCTTAATAAACTGATAATATTTAATATTTACGCACAAGGGAACCTCGCGAACTGTCAGAGCTCGATTTTTCTGAATTTCGGTTTATAGGCCAATATGACCGAGTAGATGAAAGATCCAAAATCAAATTTGGCCCAATCAACCTGGGGGGAGGGGGGGGGGTCGAGCTATGGCCCACTGAAAATAGAGCTCACCCTACAATGATGCTTCGCTGCACGACAGGTGAAAAGAGTGTTTTGGCGTGCTGAGCAAGCATTAAGCGCCAAAAGTTTTACTGTGAGTTACTTTTATTCATGTCAGAAGTTTAGCTTTCTACGTCTTGTAGAAGTGAAGTCCTGGCGCATCGGAAAAGCTGAGGTTCCTTTGCAAATAATTTTAGAGGCACTTTCCAAAATCAATTAAAATTATTTACCGCTGCAATATTGACATATGGAACTGATTTGAATTATGAATATAGAATATTTACATTTAAAACTGATTTAAATTATGAATATGGAGTATTTACATATGAAACTGATTTGAATTATGAATATGGAGTATTTACATATGAAACTGATTTGAATTATGAATATGGAGTATTTACATATGAAACTGATTTGAATTATGAATATGGAGTATTTACATATGAAACTGATTTGAATTAGGAATATGGAATATTTACATATGAAACTGATTTGAATTAGGAATATGGAATATTTACATATGAAACTGATTTGAATTATGAACATGGAGTATTTATGTATGAAAATGAATTTATGTAGATATGAAAAAAAAAATTTTGAGTTACCTAACTGCTGGGGTTACCAGAGTTATAACTGCGCTCTTGGCTATGATGAACTTAAAACGCTTTTAATGGAAATGAAGATCAATAAAAAAAAATGAGAAAAGCACATTAATTTTGAGCAGCAACTGCAACAAATGAATGAACTACCATCGCAGTCCATTTCGTGACACACTTGGTCCGTGAAATTAAAACAAATTTCTTGCACATTGAAGAATTTTTCAGGCTTTGGTATCGGGTACGTTGATTTCCACCAAGCATAGATTATCATATTACGGAATTTTGGGGAAGACAGCTGATTGTGAATGAGCGAGTGTAATTTTTTGATGTTATTGCTTTCTGATAAGCGTACATGTTCATAATAATGCAAAGGGCAAAATCGTGTTAAGCGTTTAGCGAAATATTTCCATTGAAGAAAAAAATATACGTAGTATGGCTGTATGAGTGCTATCCCTCCAGGTGGTGTAATCATCAATTTCGATTGCTCTGAAAGACTGGCTTGACTAACTGCAATCCAATATATTTTCGTCCATTTGACCTGTCCACGAATCCATAATTAATAGAACTTTTGATGTTACGTTCGGTTTGAGTACTTCGCTGAGGAACACCTCATGTACTTCGGTAGAGGATTTGCAACTTTTGGAACATTCCAGAATAACATTAGGAGATTAAATAACTTTTCCTGTACCCGTGGATCGAATACACCCTTTGGTTCCTGATGGATGAGCAGAAATTGTCGCAATAATTGTCCAGTAGCAGAAATGATAGGTCGGATTATTACGGAATGGGATATGGCGTGAGAAGATTGAATGATACTTGGAGTGTGATTTCCCTCTTAATCGACAGAGTGCGCGTAGATGCCCGTTCTTTAGTGAATCCGCTGTGGTCAGTGTTTAAAACCTCATCAAAAGGATAGTTGCTCATTGCATCTGTAACTATGTTGACGAATTCTATAGCTCTATCTTCCAAAGCCGTTGTGTGATTAGCACGTTCAAGCGTAACGAACTTGGTGACTCTTCTACTTGTTATGCCACGCTCTTTTATTAAAATTTTAATAGAAAAGCATCACTTGCGCTAAAGTTTGTGAGATTTTCTCTCATTGCAATGTTCAGAAACCATAACTTTAAATCGGCATCGTGAACTGTTAATAAAACATGTTCCCGGGCATTTTTAAACTTCTCAAATACTTCGTCTTTCATCCGTAACAGTTTTTCACATCTTGTACCCTGGGAAGCAACATAATCCCGAAAGCGATAAATTTGTCGACGTGAAAGCGTGTTGTCTTTAAAGCGATGCTGTATGCTTTTCAAGGAACGTAGTTTTCCTGACCCACTCCATGGAAATTCTTTTCATGTCTTCTAATGTGTAAGTTACGCGTGACGGCAAATTAGTTTGTTCATCCCATTCCTCATCATGTATTTATTTCATTACCCTGTATTGCATCATCATTTCATTTAAACAAATATCAAATGTATTCTCGTCATTCATTTCGTACGTTAACCTGCTCATCAAAGTTTCAGCAAATGTAAACATTTCTTCCGCAATATACATCTCATTACAAAATCAGCTGGCTTCCCGTATTTTTCACAAACAACGCGAAACAAGTATGTTGATATGGTGGAAAAGGAAGACATGGTGACAAATAAGGCTTGAAATTCCACGCTTTCCAACAAAAAAATTAAAAATGTCAAAAATAATGAAGTTACAGGCAAGTGATGATTGCTACTGATTTGAAAATTGAAGGATCGCGTCTTATTTATTCAAGACTGATTTACGTACCAGGCGGCTTTTTCGAGTTCTTCGCCAAAAATGATCTCAAAATTTGTCAGTTATAAAAAAGTAAGGTAAAAACTTCAAATATTTTTTACTTTTACACTAGAAAACACAATGTATAATTATTTCAGGTACAACTAAAATGACTATTATAAATATGTGCTATATTTTATTCATATGTGTTATTTTTTTCCTACGATAATGTTTGGCGCTTAATGCTTACCCAGCACGCCAAAACACTGTTTTCACCTGTCATGCAGCGAAGCATCATCGTAGGGTGAGCTCTATTTTCAGTGGGCCGTAGCTCGACCCCCAGGTCGATTGGGCCAAATTTGATTTTGGATCTTTCATCTACTCGGTCATATTGGCCTATAAACCGAAATTCAGAAAAATCGAGCTCTGACAGTTCTCGAGGTTCTCTTGTCGAACACATAATACATTGGATAGTGACCTGCAACACTGATATGCAATATTGTAATGTAACATTCCCGTGGACATAATCTTGCCAGTGGGCAAACCTGAACTATAATCTTGACTTACGTTTACCAACTAACTATTAAATGAAATAATGTGTATTACTTGCTCAAAGCTAATATCATAGGAATAAGCATCTATTTTTAATTAGTGTAAATAACTAACTCTACAGTGGACAAAACTACAGTTCCAATATATATACATTGGTTATACAATAGGGATATGGCCGTAACATTGTTTACTTCTATAACTCTGAAATCGTACCCTATGTGCCTAACAGGACCACCCTTCGTTCCTACTGACTCTACCCTTATCCTATCCTACTATTTCAACTCGTCGACACACTCAGCCTGTCTCTCTTGTTCCTACTCTCAATCGGTGCTAGCTCAGTAAGGAAATAAAGAGATAATCACTCACCACTCTCCAGTGTCCATCTTCCTTCTAGGTACGCCACGTAACGGCTCTCGGTGTCTTCTGCGTACGACTGAGGATAATGGGAAAACACCCACACTGCCCTAATATCACTGCCCTTGCGTAACGTTGTCCGCGTAACTCGGCGGCACAAGGCACCCTCCGTTTTGACGCTCGTTTGCTGTGGCTCACTTTTGACGCTCGATTGGCTCTTCCTTCACTGCTGCTCCACTGCTCAATCCGCTGTCGTCATTCAGCACTCTGACTTTCTTAGTGGCCCCGGCTGCTGGCAGACACCTCTCTCTGCGTATCTTGCCTGGCGTAGCTCTTGTCTCCACTGGCACCCCCTTTGGTCCGGCTAGGTCGCTGCTGTAACTCACTTGCGGGTTCTTCTGACAGTACCTCGTTCTCGTCAATTCTCCAGCTACCGTTGCTCACCAATCAGTTTGCTGTTCCTACCAGGAATCCCGGTTTGTGGGACTGGGTCCTCTGGTCTCTGTTACACGCCTCTCAGTCTCGATGTCAATTCTTCAAACCTCGGTTCAACAGACCCCGGACTCTCCTCGTCAATCAACCTCTCTTTCCGACCACCTCAGACCGGCTCCTTTCTCACTGCAATCCTTCTCCCGATTTTTCTCCAAGTCCCAACTGTCACTCAAACCCTCTCTGACCAATACCAGGTTTCCACTCTCTACACCGACCAATCCTATGTCGCTTCCATATCAACTCCCACTCCTAACCACCGCTCATACGCTACTTGCACTTGACCACAACCTGTCTCCGCCTCCTTCTGCACACAATCTTCCTCTACTTTTCCACTCGAAACTTTTATACCTTCGAATATATGACGGCCATAAACACTTGACGACTTAAGATTTTTCCCTATTGTCCAATATTTTCCAACTGGCGCCACAGAACCATAAACTCTGTCTACAGCTGACCCGCCTATTTCTTTCTTCTACCACCCAGCGTCTCCACTCTCCTATTGCCATTTTCATATACTCTTTATACCTTCTCCTTTTTATTTTCATTAAAATCTAACTTATTTCTCTACGTTCACCTACTCACCATATTAGATATGGGTCCCGTCTTAGGGTGAAGATAGATTCTACGTACAGGGCATTTACTGAACTGCTGTGGTCATATGTTTGATGGTAAAGGATAATATTGTGAACAACACTTCTCCTTTTTTACCAATAGATATCTGCTATGGATTTACAGAATCCAGGTCAATACTAGTTTGGTTTATAAATTAATTCTGCAGGCTATTGTTCAAATATTTGTACTTTCTCATTGAGTTAAGAGTTATACTGTTTTTCTCAGTTTCCGAGAGTCCGTTCGTCGGGGTTTTATTGCTTTTCGTTTGTGGGCTCATTATGATAAATCGCCTCAGTCAAGTGTTCCTGTTGATATGTCATTGACAGTTTATGTTTGCCCCTTAATGTGTATAACTTTTTCTCCACGATATAAACTTTGTTCACCAACTCATTGTTTTCATTTGTACGCAGACAAAAAGACACCCATCCTGATTATTGTTGTCTTAAGTCAGATTAAGTTTAATTGAAAGATGAATAAAATTTGTTCTCAATTGACTTCTAATGAACATAACCTCTACACTACTGTTTCTTATACGATTTTATAATCAAATATACGAAAATCCTAGATTTTCATATAAATTTCATAATTGTTTACAAGTTCAACGTTGATAAATATATACAGTAAAACTTCCATGTATTTCCTCACGCCATTAATTGGTTCCGAGAAATAATCGCGTAACGCGAAAACGCGTAAATGAGTTCATTTTAACGTGAGTGAGATACGGATTAGTTCCAAGAAAAAACATGTAAATGGCCACCAAGATGGAAATTTTAGAATTTCTTAATTTTTTTTTTAAATTGCGTTATTGCGAAAACGCGTTAAGTGAGATTACGTAAAACGAAGGATGCCTGTATTGAACTTCCGTATATCGATAATCACAATATATCGAGGTTTTTGTGAATCTCCGTGCTCATTAAATAAAATAAAACGGTTCCTGCATATCGATTTTTTAAGATAAATCGATATTTTTAAACTTTATAATTTACCCGCGTTTAAGTTCAAGCTGGAGCTTTTTAGGTATAGGAGAAAAAGAGACGCCGACCCCAAACTAAAGTCGATCTAGGATCCCTTCTTTGAGCCAGGAGTGCTTTAACC
The DNA here is from genome assembly GCA_006491805.2 of Dysdera silvatica. NCBI lineage: Eukaryota > Metazoa > Arthropoda > Arachnida > Araneae > Dysderidae > Dysdera > Dysdera silvatica. Next base: position 11,447,086 of record QLNU02014802.1, on the reverse strand, counting down.
GCTAAAACACAGAGAACATGAACGAAGCACCTCTTCTCAGTATATAAGTTTATACGATATTATTACCCTTCTCAGGGATAACACAATTGCCAAATAATGGTCAACACACAAAGCCACCGGGGCGAGTTTTTACAATTTTTCGTGGGAAATTTATTATAATTAATAATTTTCAACACCCACGTCTTAACTCAAGCTAGATTTTTTCAGGTATAGGAGAAAAAGATACTCCATCCTCGTAGTTTTTTGTTCGTTGAAAGTTTTAAAATACCATGGTTTTCAAATCGCCTTAAATGTTCCTGACGATGTTCTTCAAGGATAGTGTAAACACTTTTATGATAAATCGTGATCGACTCTGTAGCAAAACATTAGAAAGTTTATCACACAAATAAAATTTGTACGAAGAATGCACAAATATAATTTTTAAGGTGTGTTTAGAATATGTTTTTTTCTCATGAACTCTTATTTTAATTATTTATATGAATTTAACTTGTAGATAATATAATTCATATTCTTAATATTATTATTTATAAAAAAGAGGGCATATAGATGAGGAAATGTGCCTATAAATATAGTGTACCTATAAATATAGTGTACTGCACAGGATATATATGTGTGCATGTATGTGCGTGTGTGTGTGTATAAATGATCGTTTTTCTATATAGGAGTTTTTTTATGGAACCATCGACTTCAATATGTGGAGGTTCTACTATATTCTAATTAAATAGGTTAAAGAACGTGGGCAATAATTAAATTTATAAAAACAAATATGCCTCCGTGATCTGTACTTAAGAGCTGGTGGTTTTTTGAAAGTGACTCATGTTTATAATTTCGATCATTTTCAGTGTCGCGACCAGGTGACCCGGGGTGTCCCCACCTTGGGTCCCATTTGGATGAGGGCGCCAAACTGAAGTCAAGTTCAATTTTTTTTTTTAATTTACCCAACAGTAGAAAATCTCTCTAAAAAGAGAAAAGTTTAAAGAAATTTTTATCAAAATTCTTTCAGAGACTTTTGGCCACTTTTATCGCGTAGGCTATATGGCTCACTGTGCATCTGTGAAAATCTCCTGTTTTCGGCGTGGGGGGGGGGCGACCAAAAAAGCAATCCGTGCCAGGTTGCCTCCGTTCAAAATCAAGCTCGAACCGCCCCCTAGATGCGCATATGTGGCGGCGCAACAATATAAAACGCCGAGATGAAACTCAAACAATAAAAACCAATGGAAGCATTTTGCGCGTTCTAGGAAAACACTTCCATTGGTTTTTTATTGTTTGAGTCAGTCCTCGACGTTTTTCATTGTTGCGCTGTAAAATATGCGTATCTAGAAAAACGCGCCTTAAATGCGCCCTTTTCAGGAATATCTGATCAATATAAAACCAGTTTAGGTTTTTGGTTCACAAGAGGAAAACCAGTTTTTGGCACCCTTTCTTCTTTTTCATGTTTGTATATATAAATGGCATTGTTTTTAAAGTAAGAAGGTTTATTTGTGTTTTCGAAGTTGTAGCTGAATAAGAAATTTCTCGAGGGAAATTTCGAAGGCGATTTTCCTTTTTTTTTATAAACTTCCCCTTTCTAGAAAAGTTTTTAACTCGTGAATTTAGTCATCCTTTTCTTAATGCATAACAGCAATTACAGTGGTCAAAACAAAATTTTCTACTCATTTAATGGTTATTTATTAATTTATTTAAAAAAATTCTCAAAACGTGTTTCAAATTCTTTGTATGTGTTCAGCTGTTGCATACTAGTTGTATCCTAATAAAATGGATAAGACTGGAATAAGAATTTTATTTTATCAATGGTGTGTTTAAAAATAAATTCGAAAAAGTTGATAGAACATTTAGAAGTTTCGTCGCGACTTCCATACTGAAAGCAAAGTGAATTTTGGACAAATGCTGACAATCAAGAAATGCGTTTCGCTTAAACAGAAAACAGAAGAATAAAATAAATTCGACGACTTGTTTTGTTTCAAAATTTACAAATTCTAATAACGTAAAATTAAGCAACGTAAATTTGTCTTTTAAAGTTGAAACCCTTGAAGGGAACGGGGCACAAAATTTAATGAAAACCTTTGCCTCAGGTCTCAAAAGAAAGAGATTAATCAATTACATAAAATTACTAATTAAAAATTCGGAACCAATTAAGCGAAAGCGCATGGAAAAGCTAATTTTGTTTCAGACTGGTCATGGGTAAACAAATAACTCAAGAAGAACAAATAACACCGCAGTCATGCTACTTGATCGCTACTCAAAAATTAATTATTAGCCAATCCTATGAAGATGTTTTCAGGAAATGCTAAAACTTGATTTAACATCACCACAATGGAAGCGGTAATCGGATTCTGGTTGTTTGTAGCAAAGAATATTCAGATCAATTTTCCTTTGTTACCCAAAACTTATATTCGCAATTAACTATTTTAACGTGCTAACGATTAAATTTGATTTAAAGTCCAGTTCAGCTGCTACAAAACATATTTTGGGACCTGGTCCAAAATTTATTAATGGCAAAGATATCCAGAATATATTTGTATGTGTATATTTATTTAAGGATAGCGTACCATGTAAAATATATTAATTGTTATTTTTCAAATTTTACTATCTCTGGTTGACCCAACTGGCTGCTCATGTGCCTTTTTCCATTCAGAGACCTCAATATTTTCGTTTCTTTGGCGCCCCTGATGTCAAGAATGTAAAATATTTCGCATATAATATTGTAAATCACGAATTTTTAGAAACGTTCTAAAGTAACCAATTCGTCTTTTAGTTTTTTACTTTTACGTTGAAGATCACAACTCCCTCTTAAATATAACATTGCAAACTGCAACTGCGTCCACGAAGACAGTCTAATACGAAACCTAATCTCGTGGACGCAGAATGTGACGTATTTTGGCATTCTGACTACTAGACAAAATTGGCCACCAGAAGAACAATTTCCCAGGCTGGAGGAAAAAGAAGAAGAAAAAAAAATAAAACAAAGGAAAAAAAATTTTTCAGATTGACCGCCAACGCAAAAGTTTAGGGGGAGCCAGAATTAAAAAAAGTTGCCATTTTATTAACATTTTTTGGGGCCACAAAATATTTAGGGGGAGGCCAGGCCTGTCCTATCCCCTCTTCCTACGGGCCTGGATAAAAGGGCCTCCAAAAGTGATTAGGTCCAAGGACTACAAACACGTTAGGACATCGCTGCCTATTATTGTGACATAAAACTCACCAGACAAATTTTGGTACCACTGCCAGACAGTTTGGAACTTTATGCATGTATGCCTAATCTGTTCGATAGAGAGCAGTGTAAACACTTGCGCACATGGAGGGTTAATCTATACTAATCACAGATAAATTCTAAGGTATAGATAAAACTCTGAAGCGCTAAATAATGGATACAAGTTTATATAAGCTTAAAATATTTTCTGTGAAGCATATGATTCAAAACGATGTTGCAGATTTTGTATGTTAAAATGATATTTACATTTCATATATTTACAAAACTATAGCCAGGTTACTTTTATTTACATAAATATATATGTATGCGTGTGTTGATAATTTGGTTTTTAAAACAAAAATAATTATACACAAAGTATTTTTTAAAGGATGCACCAAATGTATTTTAAAGACATGCAAAGTCTAACTGAAGTAGTTTCACATTCATGGAATCTATTTTTACCTGCTTCTTAGGATGTGCCCAATATTTTCGTGATTTAAAAAAAAAAACATAAAGATATGTGGAAAATCCAAATCGCCATTGATTATAAAGGCAGAAACATGTTTTGCAGTTGACATTTCCAAATAGATTAATCTCTTATGAAGAAAGAGATTTGGATAATTTAAATTAACCATATTTTGGTAATATATCAGTTTACCATTACCTACGGGAAATTCTCTGTATCATATAAACTTTCTATGACAAAAAGTTCACAAGTTAAAACACTGATAAATATAATACTATTAATCAGTACAAAAGTAACTTTAAATTAAAAAAAATTACTATCTTATATACGTTGCAGTTGATCAATTCTTAAAACAGATTTTTGCTAATCATTTTCATCGTTTTTAGCTGCAATTTAAATATAATCCCAAGATATTCAACAATTTTAGAAATTATTGCCTATTAATAGATAGTTAAAATCGTTTACAACGAAGACGATTATAACGACAAACTGCATATAGTCACGAAATCACTACACGAAATTTTGTTCCCCCTTCTGTTTTTATATATTAAACATATCGTTTATAATTACACCAATGCCGCGTACTGCAATATTGCGTAAAACGGCGATAGTCTTTTGTATATAGACTTCAATAATTGTCTACAGTGACTTCACAAACATTCAGAGCTAAGTAATCTTTTAGAAAATACTCAAATCATGTTGTTCCGATTTAAGGAGCTTTAAATAGAAGCTACAAATACATATTTTTTATATAATTTTTAGGATTATACAATATTTATAAACAAGACATATCGCTTGTAACGGAAAAATTTGCATGGTCCCTCCAAGATCATTATAAGTACTTCTACTATATTTCTGTACGCTGCAAAAAAAAACCCACTAAATTTCTTTTAAAACTGAAGTTACAGCATCAGTAAGTAGTGTTAATATAACATAAATTAATGATGAGGAATTTTCATAATATTGATGTAGCGCATCTTGATGCCACAAAAACGCTGTGAATTCCATATATGTTGGATTTTATTGAATATTAAATTTGAATGTGCTCGTAAAGTGTAAGCAGTAAAACAAGTGGTAGTATATTACAGAGCAAAGAAGTAAGTTTACCGTCCAAATAAGAAATATTAAAATAGAATGACACAATAGAACAGTTTATGTTAATATTTGTAAATATGAACGGAAATATTTTCAAGGTAAAAAAACTTATTTGTGTTTTCAAAGTTGTCTCTGAATAAAAATATTTTCAAGAAAAATTTTCAGAAACGAGCGATTATTTTTTTTTTACTTTTGTTTCCTTAAAACGAATTTTAGCTATGTATTTTTCTTTCTTTCTTTCTTTCTTTCTTTCTTTATTTATTTATTCACTCATTCATTCATTCATTCACTCATTCCATCTTTTCTTTTCTTTTTTTTCCATTCACACAAAATGTATTTATTCAATTTTCAAACTTTCTTGAAACTAGTTTGAAACTACAGCTAGTTACTTTTATACACACTTAGCTCTTCACACATGTCTGCAACATTACGCCTGAATAAGCAACACGGGAATAATACTTTTATTTAATAGACTTTTGTAAATAAATTTGAAGCAATTATTGACATCTTCAAGAGATACTTTTGTAGCATCCAATCTTTAGTAAAAGAAAAATAAATTTAAAAAAAAACTGCACACTTCGAGAAAGAATTTACTCGTTTGAAAACAAAATAAGCAAACACATTAAATTTGCTGATAATTTGTCTCAAAAATTTCAATTTCTAATACCTTCAAAGTTAACGACATAAATTTATTTTTTAAATTAGTTGCGACTAAGATGCAATGGGCACAAAATTCCTGGAAAAAATCGCCTCAGGGTAGAAAGGATATGTAGTGCAATAGTGCGTGAAATTATCAATTAGAAAACAGAAACCCTTTAAATGCATTTACAGGGGGGAAATTTGATTTCGTATAAAAGCAGATTGATTCCGGGTAAGCAACTATTTCCATAAATAAGATGCATGCCGAAAGTATTCTACTGGAGTGCTATTAAAGACTAATTAATTAATTACTCAATATCATAAAGAAATTTCTGAAGAATACTTCAACTGTATTGAATATGATTGAAATAGGAGGCATCAATGGGATTTTACAGGCTTTCTAAAAAGATACTCTATTCTATTCTATTCATCTTTATTCATATCAATGTACAACATATTACAATAAGTGATTCATGAAACTTTGAAGTTGATTAACATATTACATTTAACTTAATATAAAATTATGTAAAAATAAAAATTAGGAAGCAATTGTACAAAGATATTGGAGACACCGGAAAAAGACCATTTTAACTGATCTGACTAGTCCAGTGCCCCCCCCCACAAACATAAAAGACCTGTTAACATCAGCACCATGCTATTTATTAATTAAGTAAATATGTAATTACAATAAAAAAAAAACAGCAAAAAGAGAAAAGGCTGAACCTTAGTAAGGCGAAGAAAAACTCGAAAAGCTAATCCTCCACGAGAAACAGGACACGAGAGCAGCATATGCGCACATCGAAAATAATTGCTTTTTAAAACCTTGAAGTCGTGAGAAATGTGGAAGTCTGAATAATACAGTAATCCATTAATACCAAACTGCAAAGAAATTGACAAATGTGAAAGATTCATATTTAAATTATATCTCAGAGTCCGAATTACCGAGAGAAATGTTTGTTAAAAAAGTATGTATAACTGTTACATAAAATACACAAATTTCGAAAATAAATATGAAACACATGGGGAGAAAATTGAACTTAATCAAAAATTTTTAAAATACACCTGGATGTTCCAATAGGAGGGTTTAATTAAAATTTGCATAAATATAATTTTGCCTCACTCTTTCTCTCTTTCTCTCCCGCTCGTAGGATTGATCAGATTTTAACAAATAACCATATTTTAAAGTTTCTACGTACGGTGGAATATTTGGGCGCCGAAAATAAAACTCCGCTAGGACGAGAACGAAACTTTATTGAAAACCAACCTGAAAACAATCGCTCTCTTTCACATATTTAAATTTAGAACTGCGCCAGAAGTTCCGTGTGGCGTCCGAGGCAATTTGCGCCTCATTACTCAGTATCCAATAAAGGGGTGCTGAATTCTGGAAAAGTTTCAAATTCCAAAATTTTAAATTGCAATTCACTTTTCCGAATTTAAATGATTATTGGATTGGATTTAACGTTCAAAAGACTCCAGTGGGCGACAATTTTGTAGAATCAGCTCTTCGTATTTCGGACTACTTCCCCATTTGAAATTTCGAAAGCAAGATGGCATTTTCAGTGGCAACCAGGTATGATGATGTGTAGTCATAAAAGATTTCAACTTTTGAAACTTTGTTTAAAAATATGAGATAAAATAAAAAATATACCCCGATTTCCCAAAATAGCGAATTCTTGATATAAATTGCTTTATTCTTTTCCTAAATAATGTCCACAGAAGAGAGATGTTAATTATGCATTTATTTTCCATGCTACATTTCAATTATCATCATTTGTTACAACAGAGTTTGACTCGTTGCTGTTTTCAGAATTCGAACTATGGCTTTATTTTTCGCTCATAACAACCGAGAAGGGAAAATTAATCTTTTCTCCCACTCAGGATGAACTTGAACCAGAATTTGTGGGTTGTGACTGCTAGACCACTGAATACAATTTACGAAACTTTTTGCTTATGTATTAATATTGATATGCCACTTGGCAGCAAACCAGGATAATTCCTATCCACGATATACATACATATATAAACTCATGTTTGTAAAAATTGCAACACCATGAAGGAATCACTTGATTGAGCTGAAACTTTCAGGAAATGCAAATTAGGGTATGCTATTCAAATGATTAGAATTTCAGAGTCATCACGCATGCGTGGGCTGAGCAGCGCCCTCTGATCAGCTGATGGATCCGTATAAATAGAGGGCTGTAGTGGGGCGTGTATGGTTATCTGCTAGTGGTAAACGTTACATGAGACGTCACTATGCCTCTACGACGAAAGAGGGCGACATTTCAGCAAGTTACGGAGTTTGAACGGGGACGAATGATCGGCCTTCGTGAAGGAGGGTTTTCTTATCGTGCAATAGCAGCTCGTATGGGGCGTAACAGCAGCACAGTGATGCGAGTGTGGAAGCAGTGGGTTCAAGAGAACCAGACAACTCAGAAATCCGGGAGTGGACGCCGAAAGGTGACGTCAGCACGGGATGATAGACACCTGGTCCGCATGGCGGTGACGGACCGTTTTGCTTCATCTGGACAGTTGGCAGAACGTTGGTGCACTGCTACAGGTGTATCATTGTGTGCTTCATCAATTCGTCGGCGTCTACTGCACCGTGGACTGCGTGCAAGAGTTCCTTTATACAGGATCCTCCTGACGCAAAACCATCGGCGCCTGCGGCTACAATGGGCTCATGGACATAGAGACTGGCGTGCTGATTGGCAACAAGTGGTGTTTTCTGATGAATCCCGCTTTAATTTGGGGTACAGTGATGGCCGCATCCGTGTTAGACGCTATACCAGTGAACGTCATAGTGGACGAACCCCCAGCGTTATGGTCTGGGGTGCGATTGCGTATCATGGACGATCTCAGCTGCTACGAATTGTGGGTAATCTTAACAGCAACCGGTACATCAATGAAGTTCTGGAGCCCGAAGTTGTTCCCTTCCTTCAAGGCATTCCCGGAGCTGTATTTCAACAGGACAATGCCCGCCCACATATTGCCAGGAATGTTCAAGACTTCTTTTCATCACAACAGATACAGCTTCTTCCTTGGCCTGCCTATTCGCCGGATATGTCGCCGATTGAACATGTGTGGGATTTCGTTGGTCGGCGTCTCGCTCGTGATCCTCGTCCCATAGCTACTACAGATGAACTTTGGGGTGGCATACAAGCAAACTGGAATGCTCTTCCTCAGGCACACATTCAACATCTGTTTGATTCCATGCCACGTCGCATAGCATCACTTATTGC
>QLNU02014802.1:11329312-11438049 GCA_006491805.2 Dysdera silvatica | reverse complement strand
AAAATAATTATACACAAAGTATTTTTTAAAGGATGCACCAAATGTATTTTAAAGATATGCAAAGTCTAACTGAAGTAGTTTCACATTCATGGAATCTATTTTTACCTGTTTCTTAGGATGTGTCCAATATTTTCGTGATTTAAAAAAAACCATAAAGATATGTGGAAAATCCAAATCGCCATTGATTATAAAGGCAGAAACATGTTTTGCAGTTGACATTTCCAAATAGATTAATCTCTTATGAAGAAAGAGATTTGGATAATTTAAATTAACCATATTTTGGTAATATATCAGTTTACCATTACCTACGGGAAATTCTCTGTATCATATAAACTTTCTATGACAAAAAGTTCACAAGTTAAAACACTGATAAATATAATACTATTAATCAGTACAAAAGTAACTTTAAATTAAAAAAAATTACTATCTTATATACGTTGCAGTTGATCAATTCTTAAAACAGATTTTTGCTAATCATTTTCATCGTTTTTAGCTGCAATTTAAATATAATCCCAAGATATTCAACAATTTTAGAAATTATTGCCTATTAATAGATAGTTAAAATCGTTTACAACGAAGACGATTATAACGACAAACTGCATATAGTCACGAAATCACTACACGAAATTTTGTTCCCCCTTCTGTTTTTATATATTAAACATATCGTTTATAATTACACCAATGCCGCGTACTGCAATATTGCGTAAAACGGCGATAGTCTTTTGTATATAGACTTCAATAATTGTCTACAGTGACTTCACAAACATTCAGAGCTAAGTAATCTTTTAGAAAATACTCAAATCATGTTGTTCCGATTTAAGGAGCTTTAAATAGAAGCTACAAATACATATTTTTTATATAATTTTTAGGATTATACAATATTTATAAACAAGACATATCGCTTGTAACGGAAAAATTTGCATGGTCCCTCCAAGATCATTATAAGTACTTCTACTATATTTCTGTACGCTGCAAAAAAAAACCCACTAAATTTCTTTTAAAACTGAAGTTACAGCATCAGTAAGTAGTGTTAATATAACATAAATTAATGATGAGGAATTTTCATAATATTGATGTAGCGCATCTTGATGCCACAAAAACGCTGTGAATTCCATATATGTTGGATTTTATTGAATATTAAATTTGAATGTGCTCGTAAAGTGTAAGCAGTAAAACAAGTGGTAGTATATTACAGAGCAAAGAAGTAAGTTTACCGTCCAAATAAGAAATATTAAAATAGAATGACACAATAGAACAGTTTATGTTAATATTTGTAAATATGAACGGAAATATTTTCAAGGTAAAAAAACTTATTTGTGTTTTCAAAGTTGTCTCTGAATAAAAATATTTTCAAGAAAAATTTTCAGAAACGAGCGATTATTTTTTTTTTACTTTTGTTTCCTTAAAACGAATTTTAGCTATGTATTTTTCTTTCTTTCTTTCTTTCTTTCTTTCTTTATTTATCATTCATTCATTCATTCATTCACTCATTCCATCTTTTCTTTTCTTTTTTTTCCATTCACACAAAATGTATTTATTCAATTTTCAAACTTTCTTGAAACTAGTTTGAAACTACAGCTAGTTACTTTTATACACACTTAGCTCTTCACACATGTCTGCAACATTACGCCTGAATAAGCAACACGGGAATAATACTTTTATTTAATAGACTTTTGTAAATAAATTTGAAGCAATTATTGACATCTTCAAGAGATACTTTTGTAGCATCCAATCTTTAGTAAAAGAAAAATAAATTTAAAAAAAAACTGCACACTTCGAGAAAGAATTTACTCGTTTGAAAACAAAATAAGCAAACACATTAAATTTGCTGATAATTTGTCTCAAAAATTTCAATTTCTAATACCTTCAAAGTTAACGACATAAATTTATTTTTTAAATTAGTTGCGACTAAGATGCAATGGGCACAAAATTCCTGGAAAAAATCGCCTCAGGGTAGAAAGGATATGTAGTGCAATAGTGCGTGAAATTATCAATTAGAAAACAGAAACCCTTTAAATGCATTTACAGGGGGGAAATTTGATTTCGTATAAAAGCAGATTGATTCCGGGTAAGCAACTATTTCCATAAATAAGATGCATGCCGAAAGTATTCTACTGGAGTGCTATTAAAGACTAATTAATTAATTACTCAATATCATAAAGAAATTTCTGAAGAATACTTCAACTGTATTGAATATGATTGAAATAGGAGGCATCAATGGGATTTTACAGGCTTTCTAAAAAGATACTCATAATTCTATTCTATTCATCTTTATTCATATCAATGTACAACATATTACAATACGTGATTCATGAAACTTTGAATTTGATTAATATACAACATTTAACTTAATACAAAATTATCTAAAAATAAAAATTAGGAAGCAATTGTACAAAGATATTGGAGACACCGGAAAAAGACCAGTTTAACTGATCTGACTAGTCCAGTGCCCCCCCATAAACATAAAATACCTGCTAACATCAGCACCATGCTATTTATTAATTAAGTAAATGTGTAATTTCAATAAATAAAAAACAGCAAAAAGAGAAATGGCTGAACATCGGTAAGGGGCAGAAAAATTCGAGGAAAAAATAATTTCTCGAACCATGCGCTTAAATTCTGAAAGGGAATGAATGTAAGGGAGGTTATGACCGATATAATTCCAAATTTTTGGACCAATATTGTTCAAAGAGGTTCCACCAATATTGGTACGAGTGTGTGGTATTCTAAACATAGGTATTGATCCAAGATCATATTGTGGAGTAAATGGAACAAAATATATCGAGTCCCCAAGAAAATTAAAAATAATTCGTTTGAACATTAAGATCTGCATTAAATAGCAATATAGTGAAGTTACTGGAATGATATTAAAAGATGAGTAAAATGTCAAAGGATCAGATCGATTAAATCGATTTGGAAAGAAAATTGTAAAAAATCTATTTTGAAGTCGTGATAATCTAACTGTGTTTGTACTCGTAGAAAGACCAAAGATCAAAAACCCAAAATTGAATAATGAGGCCACTAACGAATGATAGAGCGTCAGAACAATCCTAGGTGGAAGAGAAGTCCTAAATCGCGTCATCATTCCAATGGTCCTTGAGACCTTTAGGCAAACATTATCGTATTGGCGGTTCCAAAGCAGTTCTGCTGTGAAAGTTATACCCAAGAATTTTACCTCATCACAAAATTTTATTACAATACCATCATAAATAATAGGTAAAATTGGAAAAATGTCACGTTTTGATCGTGTGAAAACCACAGTTGATGATTTATGTGTATTGATCGTAAGTTTATTAGCTAGAAACCATTCAGTCATATCATAGAGCGCAGTGTTAGCAATAACAATTAGATCCTCCAAACAGTCACCAACAAAAAAAATAGAAGTGTCATCTGCAAATAAAATTGTAGAAGGAATACATGAAAGGGATAGTAAATCATTAATGTAAATTAAGAATAGTGTGGGACCCAAAGGAGAACCCTGAGGAATACCAATATTGACCAAGGAAAGTTCAGAGGCACCACCAGTCATTGCAACAAACTGTCTTCGATTTTGAAGGAAAGATGAAAAGAGAGAATGAGTAACACCACGAATACCAATATATTTAAGTTTTTCAAGTAAAATATCATGAGAAACGGAATCAAAAGCTTTAGTTATATCTAAGAAGATTCCAATAGTAAACAGGCGATTATCAAGTGCAGAGGAAATAATATTATGAGCATGTAAAAGTGCAGTCTCAACAGAAATCCCAGTACGAAACCCAAATTGATTAGGATGTAGAATATTAAAATGGAAGTGTTTTAAGTACCAATGGCATCCAGACTTCAGACTAAGTCAACTGGAAAGATCTACATTTTTGATAAATAAATCCATTGGAACCAGCGTGTAAAACACATTTTTTGATTTCTTATTCATTATTAAAAATATTTGGATTGGCGCATTTACTGACATAGGCGAATATTTGGCGCTAATGAATGGTGGTGGAAACCCTTCATTTTGGCAGACTAACTCGGCGCTTTCAAGCAACGAAGTTGCAGTATTAATGTGGAAGATATTTTCCCTTTTCATACGGATTAGGCATCGCATTTAATGAAGGTGTAATTTTTTTTTTCGTACTGGAAAGCAATACTCTTCACATATATTATACCATGATTTGAAAACATTATTTACATATAAGAAAAATCCAAGACGTTTTTAATAATTTTCAGTCGCTTTTAAATTTGGCAATCGAGAAATATTAACTTAATCCTACGACAATTAATGAGAACCGGTACTTACAAAGTAAAATTTTCATGCCAAAATTTGAGGAAATTATTTTAAATAACTCGGCATTTGAAGAGGAAGTGACATTGCATTTCAAAAACGAAAATGACTATTGTAATATTGATGATGAAATAAATCCTGCGACGAAATTTGATAAGAAATGCGAGACAGAAAATTTTACTTTACCTCAAATGAAGGCTGTAATTAATTTTTATGACTGGTGTAAAAGCAGTAAATTTTAGCAAACATAGCAGCGTCATAAACGTATCCGCGATCAGAAGCAAATTTCTGGTTTCAAAAATGATGTGTCGAAATGTGATACACGCAAAGATAAATTTAAAACTCTAAAGGAAATGTTACAATCGAAATTTCATCGTATTCAAAGTCATAGTTTACCAGTTCGTGATAGTAATTTAAAAATATGGGCCACTAACATTGCAAAAGATTTAAATATGAAATCTAAAATATCTAGTAACTTTATCAATGAATTAAAATTAGCCAATCGAAACGTTTTACAAAAAATAAGGAAATATACTACTGTCCGATCACTTCATGATGTTGAAACTAATGAAAACAAAGCTATGGAATTTGTTTTATAAACAAGAGATTTAATTTCAGGCTGTAATATACGGAACAAGTGCTTAATGCAGATCGGAGTGGGTTTCAGTACTTCATCCCAAGCGACATAACGCTTTCTATTAAGGGTGAAAAGTGTACAGTGGCAATTGTTGAATCCAATTTTTCAGCCACACTTTCGTATACGATAATACCATTTCTGTCACTACCTCAAACCACTTTTAAGTCCCCCTTTATACGTTCTATTGGATTCCTAGACCAGAGCGACAGACAAGGCAACACATAGTGAACTTCCGAATAATTGCGTAAAATTATAAATTCCTCCTGGCACAACAGCTCTCGTGCAGGTCTTAGACGTATATTTTTTCAGAAAGTACAATTTTTTTATTAAAATGCTTTTGAACTTCATTCTTACAAATGAAATTGCAATTAAAATAACTGATAGTAGTGAAATAATTTAGCCACATTCTTTAGTTTACAACCAGTTGCAATCTAAGAAATATCAAACAGTTCTTCGTTATCCATAGTTCAAATGTAACTATAATGATGATAACGTTGAAAAACCTTGCAATGTATCTTCAATTTCATTTAAAATCTATCACGAACTATGCGATTTTCAGTCATGTGAGCAATTTTCATTTATTAAATGTAACGTCGATTTCTGTTTACAACATTTCTATGTAGATTACCACTATCACATAAACGTAGTATAATTAATTAATCATGTATAATTTTTCAGTAACATTTCATGTTTATATTCTTGGACGACAGCGGTTTTTGACCCTTCGTAATGTACATTTCCCGCTAGCCATGGCAATGCAAACCGAAAATCGAACTTTCGACATACTGCTTTATAAGTTACATTAATGAAAAAAAAAGAGCAATTGTACATATATTCTTTTTCCATAAGCCAAGTTGGTTTGTTTTTGAAAATAATTATTTTGTTATAAACTGTTCACATTAGTAGAACAGCTTTTCAAGTTTCGTTTTTACGAAAATATGTCTTTGGTTTGTTTTTAACTCTCTAAAAAGCAAACGAAATTATGTATGTAGTTATAAATTTCGTGTTATAAAGTCAAAATGTTCTTATTTTTGTTATTAAAAATAATATATGGTAATTATGTTTAACAGAATACTATATACAAAGGGTGTTTACACATTTTTAGAACGATTTTGGAGCCATTTTTTTAATGTTTAAAATGTAAAGATTATTTTTTTAAATATTCCATCTGATAACCTTGTTTCTGAGCTGTAAGTCTGCATCATGCTTTCCATGATAGAAGGGCTTTTCGCAAAAAATTTCCAGAGGTACTGCTTGCCATTTCTGTTCCACAACTTTCCAAAGTCCATCAATGGTAGTAGGTTTGCGCTTAGAGAGAGCTCTTTTCAGCGGACCAAAGGCACAATAGTTCATAGGAGAAACAACAGGGGACTTCTCAGGAATATGTTGAAAAGGTATGTATGCAACACTTGCATCAATTTTCATTTTTTCAAGGAATGCAGTGGTAGTTTTTGAGGTATGACTGCTGGCTTTGTCTTGATGCAGTTTTATACTCTGAAAATTGTTGGAATAAAAAAAATGGAATTTCTTCTGTAAATATTGGATGCAAAACATTCTCCTGATAATATGATGAGTTGATTTTAACCTTTTTTTCCAGTTTTTTTTATTTTTAATTTCCCATTGTAAGAGAAACCTGCGACAATCATAAAGCCTTTACTGAAGCTTTCTTTGCATTCTCGGAACCAAGTTTGGAAATTTTTTTCTCCGCGCTTGTGATAGTAAATGAACCTTTTTTGTTACAGTTATTTAGGTAAACCCATGCTTCATCAAGGGTAACAACGTATTTCCATTTATCTCCTTCTAAGTAATTTTCATACAGGATTCTGCAACATGTCTTGCGTTGAGCCACATGTCTCGACAAAAGACGGTGAAGATTATGTTTTTTAGCTTTTTTAAGTTATAAATCTTGGTTTATTATTTTATTTACTGTTGCTACAGAAGTTCTTAAAGAGTTTGCAATTGATTTCTGCGTCGGTGGATTTTCTCTTGTTACCAGTGATCTCACTTTAGAAATATTTGCAACAGTACATACCTTGTTCGGGTATTCATTTGGAGTCCTCTTTTTATGTAGAAGTTCTGATTGACGGTCTTTCCCTTTTCAATTAATAATGTTGCTTATTTTGCACTTAGAAATCTTTATACCATGCGTTTCACAACGTTTTTTAATAATGGAATAAGAATATTTCTCTTCGGAAAGCGCAAAAACGTATCCTTCGATCCACAGCTTGTTTACAGGCGCCATTTTGAATGAAAAATGAATTTGAAAGTAGCAGACGATAATCTTAATTTGAAATAATAACATGTTGCCAGATCCATTTTCCCACAAAATATTTTCATTTTTTAATCCTCTATTGAAATCGTTCTAAAAATGTGTAAACACCCTCTGTATTACGTGCGTGCAAGCCATAAATAACGAAGTACGGATAGAGATTCGACTTACACTTATATCAAAGGTAATCACATTTTAACACGTTTCTTACAACTGAAAATACGGAGGAGTAAAAAAAAAAGGTGAGGTGATGGCAAAACTTTTTCCCATCGTAACATAGAACGTGATTTTATTGTTTTCGCTAAGAAGGAGTAACTTTGAATTGCAGCAACCATGTCCATCATTTTTGCGGGCAGTTATATAAATGAACTTGGCTGAAAACTGGCAAATGCACCAGTTCAAATATTTTTAATAATGAGTAAAAAATTGAAATATGCTGGTTCCAACGGATTTATTTATCAAAAATATAGATTTTTCCAATTTACTAAGTCTCAAATCTGGGTGCAATTGGCACTTCAAACACTTCCATTGTCAGTCCAATTTCTTCTTGTTACTAAAGGACCGCAACTTCAATTAGATTCTTCAAGGCGCTAATGATTACATTTAGTGAAATGTATCTTGGGCGTTATTTATTTTACATCACCGCTTAAGAAAATGAGAATCCAGTTATGGGCGTTCTTCTAAATAAGTAACTTCATGTCAGGAATGTAAAATTTTTATATGAAATATGCATACATAAAATTTAATAAAATTTTAAAGTAATCAATTCATTTAACGGTTTCATAATTTTCCTTGTAAAACTGCAGCCATTTATTAAATTTAGAAAAGAATAATATGGATCTGCAAACTTCAAGTACGTGCATAATTAAAATATCATATAATAACTATTTTTTTATATATAAGAGACTAATCTACTTGATATATAAAGGAGAATTTAATTTACTCAATATATAAAGGAGAATTTAATTTACTTGATATATAAAGGAGAATTTAATTTACTTGATATATAACAGAGAATTGAATTTACTTGATATATATATATATAAGGCAGTCTATTTTACTTGATATATACTGTATAAGAGAGCCTATTCTACTTAATATGTATGACAGTCTAATCTACTCGAAACATATAAGGCGGTATAATATTGACACACCATAAAATTTTAATATTTATATTATTTAGATTTAAAAACAAAAGTAAATTTTATATTGCACCAAATTCTTCTTAAAAAAAGTGAAAAAACACTGAAATTTTCTGTTGTTCAATATTCTATGAATATTTTTGCATAAATATGTGCAATTATTTTAGTATGCTACTTGAAATAATAAATCTTGCGGAACTGTAACTCGCCATGCATTCCAAAGAATAACGAAGCGGAGTGAAATCTTAGTCATTTTTTTTCCAGAATTCCTTCCAAACTCTTTTTTTTTCAAAATTTGATTTTCAGCTTTTCACTTGCCAAATTTTTAAGCAAAAATTCAGTAGTATATTTATTATTTATTGTCTATGCGCTTTCTTTTCCTTGGCCGGAAGCAATTTTTTTTTTATCTAAATATTCAAGCTAATTTTTCTAGAATTGTAAAAGCTCTATTATTTTTTCCTTGGAAAAAATGGGCACGTATTCAGAAATGCATTTCTGCCTTACTTCATCCAAACTTTTCATTCCTCATTTTAATCTTTATTTTGTTTACTGTTATGACATCCTTTGATATTTCTTTTAGGTAGCGTTAAGTACTAACGATGAAAATAATTCATATTTTAAATTAATTATGTCGGAAATAAATATATTCTTTTTCTTAAATGCAAAATAAGCTATATGCTGGTAAAATAACAAAAAAGAAATAGATCACAGAGGTTTCAAGATGCACCAGCAAAGACGCTTCATCCTTTCTGATAAAAAACTACTAGAGACGCTTCTGAAAAGTTGTGTTCTTTTTTTATTCTATTTTACAAACGCCTAGTAAATTTTATTTATATATTTTCTCCCCCTTGATACTTAAGGTCTCATTTCAATATCGTTTCTATGTATCCCTTTTAATGGAAATTTGTGTAATAATTTAATATTTATGCGTTTAAAATGTAGCTTGCAGTTTAAAAAGAAATGGTTGTTTCCTTAGCAATTGAAAACCATGCAAAACTTATATATGTTAGCAGGTTGTCTGTATATAATTGATATGCACACGTGTATATATAAATATACAGATAGCCTAATATGCACAAAAGCAAATATTATCACCCATCTTATTTGAAAAATTCCGCATGTGAAATAAATGCATGAAATAGTTAATAGTTTGAAAACGAACAAACAGTTATTTCGACACTAGCGTAACGATAGTGTCAAAATAACTGTTTTCTATGGAATCTCATAGTGAAACTCTGTATTGTTTCGTTTGAAAACGAAGCAAAAACATGCTGTTCTGTTGATATTTTCTTTAAGAAATGTATTTCCTTTTTAGGATTTTAGACATCTAGTGATGAAACCGACAACAAACTGCACATGATCACCCAAGTATCAGTTAAATGTTAAACGTAGACATAAAAATTCCACTTAAATAAGCACTGCTTCCTATTGAAACTAACAAACATTATTAATCCAGTTATTAAAAATTTCTCAAAACATCAATCAATTTATTTTATATAAATCGAACACTACGCAGATTAAATCAAACAACAATATCAATCGATCAATACGTTGGTATCATCACGCCAATAAACGTTGATCGATTGATACTGTTGTTTCATTAATCAATTATTTGTTACTCGTTTCTTGTTGACGCTTAAATTTGAGACATTTAAAATATGCAAAAAGATTTTATTTTTATTTTAAAAATGGTTATAGAAGTAGGCAAAACCTCCTCAGATAAAATGTATCAACGAACTTCGCAATCAATGTCAAACGTAAGTTTTTGTAGCATAAGCATCAATTTCAAAGATATAATTAATAGACTTTCTATTACAGTGATTCTCAACCTTTTCCAGTTGGCGCCCCCTTTTATTTGGCCCAACGATCCCCCCCAATCATAAGCCTATATATAATAACTATAATTTCTCATTTTGGGTGAACCTTACTTTTATACCTGTATATGATATTCCACAAAGTCAATAAAATAGTCCACGCATTCCACAAAAAGAACAAATTTCAATTAAAGCAATAAGTGAAAAAAAAAACAGCCGATCAACAATCAAGTCACTAAATGTCAGTGTGAAGATTGATACTGTTTTGCCTTGATTATGTCATGCACGTTTGGTGTATTTGGCGCAGTATAGCCCAGATGCTCTTGCGCCATAAAAAAGCCAAACAAACAAACGTTGGGTATTTGCTGCGATGTTGGATAACGCACAAGGGAGATCACTTTCCACCTCTAGACCACAACGCTGTTTTGTTTTTATGTCAGTTACTATTGACAATCCTGACCCGCAGAAATATGTTGACGAAAATGGTACACTGACGATTAAGGCAACATTAGAGACGTTAGGATATAATGTAAGGTAATTTATCCAAAATCCATCCAGGCCCATCGTTTTAAAATCATCTTTCGCCTTTAAATCGCATTTGAGTTCTGTGGCTTCTTCTTGAAAACGATTTGGCAGCACATCAATATCAACGAGGAAAGGATTTATCGTCCATATCATAGACCAGTCATCAGATGAAATATCAGGGAAATAATAATTGAATTTGTCATCTAAAGAATTCAAATGTAACTGAATTTTATTCTTAAGTTATTAATCACTACTTTCTATAATTGTTTCTTATCGTTTTTTCAAATATACTTTAAAAATCGAAAAACAAAAACGTTATTAATATTAATTTCTCCAATCTTTTCACGCCCACTAGGGGGCGCTTCCCCAGGTAGAAAACCCCTGTTCTATAGGTATAGGTAAAAATAATAGACACCTATACGAAATTGCTGTGTTAGCAGAAAATTATTTTTCCCATATGCGCAGTAATCTTTCTGTACAGCAAACTTTACCAACAAATATCAAGTGTGAGATTTACGAAAAGTGGTGGATAATGTGGAAGAAACGGGAGAAGAAATGTATGAAATCACACAATAAACATTTAGAAAATTCTATAAGACATTTTTTCTGATTCATGATACCAAAGAATATCGTACAATATACAAAAAATCTTCAGAACATTTCTTTATCAACAAAACGCATACACCCAGTGTTAATCCATAAAATATGGCTTTTTTAATTTGTATTTATTAAATATTTACTGTATTGTTTACCTGTATTGTTTTACCTGTCTTGTTTTAAATTCTGATATAAATATAGAGATACTTTTCAGGAAATTATACATTTAAAAACATTGTAATTTCCTTTGTCGTATAAAATGAATTGCCGACTAAATAAAAGCTCAATTGTTTAAGCAACTTTTTAAGCAAATATTTTTTACATGGAATAACAGCTACATTTATGAACTTTAATTTCTTGAACCTACCACTTAAATAATATTAAAAGACTTAAATATTTCTCGAACGACTGAAAATTTTAATAATGATGTTTTATTTACGACGTAGTATCTCTCATACCTCCTTAAAAAGAAATTAAAAATTTTCCAAGCGTTCTTGGTCGTGAGTTTTTTCTATTTTTTACCATGCTTCATTGGAGAGCGTAAATGCTTTACGAAAACTCATTTCACTCAGGATTCCAAAATTACCAAACTAAAAAGCCTCTCTACTTAAAAAAAGACAAGTTTTTACGTCATAAAATTAAACTCATACAAGTTTCAGTGGAAAACAGGGAATTCCAAAAATAATGGAGACCTTTCTCTGTCCTTTTCTTGTGTGTGACAACAACGAAATTAGCTCCGTAATTTTGAGGCAAAAATCGTTCTTTTGTCCTCTTTGCTTAATTAAAAGAAACGCTTTATTTTGTAGTAATAGTATGGGTTATAAATAAAATATGCAAATAATTTAGATAAAAAAAATTCACAGATAGCCAGTGTTGTAATTAGATAGATTAGCCTCGCTACAATCAGGGCCGCCTCTAACAATAATGGGCCCCGGTGCTGATTTTCTCCCCGAACTCAATGATATAAACGTGTTCAGCATTGTGGACCTAAAAGCTCGGAACCCGATTAAAAAAATCAGCGTCGCGAAGGAGCCCTAAAAGCTCGGAACCCGATTAAAAAAATCAGCGTCACGGAGGAGCCCTAAAAGCCCGAAACCCAATTTAAAAAAAATCAGCTTCGCGGCGGAGCCCTAAAAGCTCCAGGCCCCGGTACGGCTGTACCCGAAACCCTCCAAATTCCGGCCCTGGCTACGACTGTAACTTCTGTGATTTTACAATCGTAACTAGCCTTCACTCAAGCACTTCGTCACTCGTTAAATGATGTAACAACAACGCAAAAATTCATATTTTCCAAGATAATGCACCCATGTTTCTTCTCTGTTTGTTTATCCTAAGAATTTTAACACATAGTTTTATTTCTTCTCTATGCTCTTCCCCGATTTAACAAAACATTTGGTAAAACATCTTGACGTCCAAATCAACCGTTATTCCATTTATTCTAGCAAATAGGTGACAATTTTTATAAACTATGTTTTCAATACTTTTAACTGAAAATAAATTTGACACCCACGTATTAGTAGCTCAAACTAGAGCTATTTTTGTTGAGTTTTTTCGTTGAGATTTTTGATGAGTTTTTCGTGGGCTCACGAAAAACTCACAAAAATCTCGCCCCGGTGGCTTTGTGTGTTGACCAATATTTGGCAATTGTGTTATCCCTGTGAAGGGTAATAATATCTTACAAATACTTTTAATCAAATTTACATTACATTTTTAATGTAGTGATCACGTTACACGTTCAAGAAGACATATAGAGAACCTTTATTGGTCATATTCTATTGAAATATTATGTTAATATTGATTATGGTATTCTGGAAAATCACATGTAGATTTACAATTGCAAAAATTTCTCAAGTACAAACAACGGTAATTATATAACAATTAAGCAGGTTAAAACAGGTACTCAATGATAGAAATGATGGAAAACACAAAATTTGCAATTTGCTACGTGCAAATGATCTAAACGAAGAGAGGAAACTCCTTAAAAATAAACAGTAAGATATGGACAGGCTATATTCAAATACGATTAATGGCCCTGCGGTGGCGCAGTGTGGTAACGCGTTCGCCTAGTACGCCGTTAACTCAAATTCGACCAAACAAGCACGTAGCCAAAGGGGGTACTGGGTGTCCAGACCCCCCCCCCTTCAGGTAAAATATTGAAAGGAAAGAGTATGAGAAATAATAATAGATTAACTGAATCTATTTTTAAAATTTTCATTTTCTTTAACCGCCTTCCGTTTTATTTCAACCCCCTCCTTCTTTTGTATACAATTGAGATTGTTAAATCTGTGATTACATCGGAAATTATCGGTAATATGTTTCTTCGTAGTTATTTACATATTTGCTGCCCGAATTATCATCGGGCCCAAATCTGGTCCGGTCGCTATTGAAGCAAACGTTCGCAGACAAGCTCACAAATCAATCACGGTTGCCGAAATAGCAGAGCTCCGATTGTTACGACGATCGTGGTTGGTCTGTAAGCTCGCTTCAATAGTGACTGGACAAGAACTAGGGCTATTGCCTCATTGTCTCCTGCTACAAAAATCTTGTGGGTGTCGTTATTATGTACTGGGCTTTTTGCAAAAACACATACTTCACGGTTCCAAAAATGAATCTTACTTCAGAAATTCAAACTGGAATTATAGGCAATTGTGAACTATTTAGAAAGAAATAATTAAAAATGGCAACAATCCAGAGTATTTCTTCATTATTGGAGACAAAACTGCTGATGTATCTAATTAGGAACAGTTCTGAATATGTATCGGATAATAACAAATAAAAACCATCCTTCACTGAGTGAAGAATTTGTAACCTTTTTTCCATTAACTGATTTATCTGCAGAGAATGTGGCTGGAAAATTTTTGGGAACTCACAAAGACTTAAATATTGATCTAGACAAATTAACTGCTCAGGGATATGATGGAGCTGTCAACGGCTGAATTGAACCTATTTAAAAATTTATGAATTTTATGCGATTTTTTGTTATTAGTAATAATAATGATATTGTCGTAAAAACGTTTGGAGTATAACTGCCGATTATATGCCTAAAATTTTGCAGTAAATTCATAAGAATTTACAGAATTCATGAGATTTTACAGAATTCATAGGCATTTACGGAATTCACAAGAATTTACAGAATTCATAAGAATTTACAGGATTTATTAGAATTTATGAGCTATATTAGAAATTACAGGATATATTACAATTTTAAGAATTTATCCGAATTTATCCTGATTTTATGAGTTATTAAATTTGGATCAAAATTTATAGTGTGAGAAGTAAAAAAAGAAAACACATATTTTCCCGTAAAAAACTGGATATTTTCCTCCAGATTTTAATCATTCATGAATTTTTTTTTCCAACAGAAAAAAATTATACCCTCCATAAAATTGTAAAAAAAATCTCAACCGCTTAATACACACTTGCTAAGAATATTTAATCAATAAAAGACGAAATTTTTGCTTTTGATACATAAAAATAAAACGACTTTTCAAAGCACTTCCATTTTATACATGTGTTTGTAAGCGACATTATAATTAAGGAAAATATATTGATTGGGTGTTTTCAAATTTGCCACGAAATAAGAAATGACTTAAGTAAATTTTCAGAAACTATTTTTATTTCTTTATGTACTTTACTCTTTTTTTGTTCCTCAACTCGCCATTTTTATTTTCTTTCTTCATAAATCACGTGAAAAGGATATTTTTCGGTGGAAATATCTTCAATTAATTCATTAATTATTGTAATTTCTTTGTGTAAAATTTTATTCGTGTAAATTGCATGAAGTATACTTCAGATCGTGTCTATATGCTTAGCTTCTTCCTTCACTCCTGTAATAATAATGATAATAAATAACTCAGGAATTAGTTTAATATTTTTAAACTGATTTTAAAAATGGATTCGAAATAATTACTATGATTTTTTACGATCCGTTGCGTGTAAAAAAGGAAGGGCGGTAAAAAACAAAATAAATAATTACCCTTAATAAAGGATAATGAAATAGAGATGCGCACGCAAATTAAATTCAGCTAATGATTTTATTTCATTTTTTCAAAACTTATAAATTCCACTCAGTTCTGTGTAAGCAACATAAACATAAATTTATCTCAAACAACAATATCAATCAACGTTTATTGGCGTAGTGATACTAACACCGATGTTATGGCGTGATTAGATGGTGAAACGTTCGAAAGAAAATAAATATTTCTGCGTTCGGTGGGACCTGAACCCACGACCTTCCACTTGCCGGGCGGAGGCTCTACCCACTGAGCTACGAAGGACAATATATAATCTCTTTACGAACGTATATATATTGTTGCCAGTTATTTCGCAGAATGGTGTAGTACATGGACTACTATTTAAACCAAATTGCAAAGAGACTGGTATTAAATTGATCGAAATGCACGTTGCAGCATACATGTATGTATTTATTTTATATAAATCGAGGCGTTGGTATCACTACGCCAATAAACGTTGATTGATTGACATTGTTGTTTGATTTAATCTGCGTAGTGTTCGATTTATATAAAATGGATACATAAATTTATCTTTTAAGCAATAGCAATAGCGAAGTAATGGGCATACAATTTAACGAAATATTTGCTTACGTCTGAAAAAAAATATTTGGCAACACTTCAAAAAATTTCTAATTATAAATTAAAGGACGTTCAAATGGAATTATGCGAAAAGTACATTTTGTTTAAAGATTAAAAAAGTTGGTTTCACTAAACAATTAATTAAAGAAAGAAGATGCAAATCGCAGTAATGCTACTCAAGTAATGTCCAAAAACTGAGTAGCACTCATAAGCGTATGAAGAAATTTCTAGAGTATGCTCCAGCTGAATATAACACTATTAAAATAGGCGCAATGATGAGACTGCTTGTTTGTTAGATGTTTCTTAATAACTATAATCGCAATTAACTATTACAAGACATTGATGATGATGCTTGATTTAAAGCAGTGTTTCTCAAACTTCGGTCGTTCACAGACCACTTTAACATTTTAACAGACCACCACCGGAATCCCCCCCCGTTACATAAATATATTACCTGAAATTAAGGTTACCAACTATGGTTAATAACATTAAGCCCTACTTAGCCATTGTCATACTGATCCCCCTCACCTCTCCAAGGAAAGACATAACCAAAGTAATCCTCGATTTATGTGATTTATTGGCAGGCTTATATACGTATATAAGGGCTCCGGCAGGAGAGATTTATTCATTCATTGAAATATAATTTGTAGTTAATTTTAGCTCGTTTTGTGGTAAATTTTTTAAGCTTTTTGGGTTTTTTACTTTAAAAAAGCATGAACTTTTGGCAGAAAATCTCTAAAATCTCCGACCATGTTCTTAAAACATGGGTTGGTTGCCAAACCCACCTGAAACAAAATAATTTTCAGAATAACACTATTTGATAAAGAGAGTGTCAGTTATGATCTTATTTTGTCAAATTTACAATGAAAATGACATCATTAATTTAATTAAATAATAATAAGCAATGTAGACAGCATGGGTGTATTCAGAGGATTCAAATCTTTCACGAAACGCCGAAAGGTAAGGTTTATAACAGGTAATATTTATGAGAAATACTTTAAATCTCACCCGAACCTAAATTCTAGTTATGCCGGCAATTTCTAATTTTTTTTTTCTAAAATTTGATGATGATGATCCTACAGACCACTTTATAAACCTCCGCGGACTACACTTTGAGAAACAATGATTTAAGGTGTCACACGCTTTCTTTATCTCTTTTTTTCACTCATTCTCAAGAAAGCTCTAGAAATCTGTTGATAGATGTTTGAAATTAATCAGCAGTTCGTGTTGGGGAATGTAAAAATTTTCGTATGTAATATGGGAACTAATAGGCAATTTTAAGAAGTATTTTAAAATAATCAATTCGTACTTTACTTTTATCTTTCATGTCGGAAACCACATCGATTCATTAAATTTGAGAAATGAAAATACGAATCTGAGAACTGTAAGTACGTTCATAGTGACAATCTGCTATAAACTTTGATATATTCGACATACACAGAACAATTTGAATATTTGCACCCAATAAGTTATAATACACACTAATCATTGACAAATCCCAAGATATGAATGTAGATCATAAGAACTAACATGGGTGAAAATACATAATATTTCTATGATATAGACATAGACTATTAAGCCCATGCTTTAAAATAATGTGGACTCATTATACATTAAATTAATATTTGCATTTATAGACTCTATTGGATAAAAGCTCTACTATCTTTAGGGGACCATTCTATCCTACCAACTTAGTGCCCATAAAAACCTTAATCCGACTCTTCTTACACGCCTTTTGTTCAACTATTAATTATTCCACTCTTTCCATGTATTTTTCCCTCAACTACTTAAAAACATCTGTTAGCTCCTACAATAGAAACACTATATGTTCGCTTTGCCGGCTTCGTTGGCTGTTGCCGCGAAGGATTTCAAGAAATGCAAACTTAATAAGTTCAATTTCTAAAATTGGCACCATGCCAAATTGTTTCCATTTATTTCATGTTTTCAGTATAATGTATAATTATATTTCGTTTTCGTATTTGGCAACTGTATTTGTAACTGTATTTTGAATTTTATAATAATAATCCGTCTTCCGTTTACCATTGAAATCTACACACGTATTTCTAGGTGGCTCCGTCGAAAAGGCGCACAAAATTCTTTTAACGTTATATTATAATTATATTTGACCTTTTTGCATTATCTTGAACATTTAAAACTTTTAACAAATACCATTTCAAACTGCATTTCTTCACTACTTGCACCTTCATATCAATTTGAAATTGGAAGAATAGTACAATTTAATTATTCCCAATCTGGGGGTCGTGACACTGAAGGGGGGTCGCCACAACTATTTTTAGTTGCAATTATTTTTATAAGGAATTTTATACCAAATGTTTCCAACGCTTTTATATTTCAACATGGCTACACACATTGCAATATTCTACTAACGGTTGTTAACTTTATATCTATAATATAAATTAGTATATATATCAAAATTAATATTATATATATATATAACTAATATAATATACATGTTTAATATAACATATATAATATACATAAATAATGTAATATATATAATTAATATAATTTTATATTTAATGTGTTTTCTTTACTCTGTTAAAAATGCTTTTATTATGCAAATGTTGCGGTGGCAGACAGAGGGGGTTGCGGATCTTTTAGTTACTATAATTGGAGATCGCAGCTTACTTGGCCACTATAAAAGTGAGTCGCGGCTTGGAAAAAGTTGAGTACAATTCATCTACGAATATTTAAATATTTGCGAAAGTATATAACGCCGATTTTCCTCCCTTATTGAATGTTTAACTTATGAAGCAAAACTCAACTCCATATCGTTGCTCATATGGTTGAATGATACATTTCATTGAGCGAAACTTCCTCCCAGAATTATCATTTTACTGAAATTTTAGTTAAGTGACTTTGCCTTACGCAAAATTTGTTTTCAGATAGAAAAGTTTAATTTTGTATCTTATATATCCTAAACCGTGCACTTGGGGTTTGGAGTACACTTGTCATGTACAACATACATGATTACAGTGTAAGACTGATTCAAAACCTCCTATCTGAGTCAGCCGCAGCACACAGCTGCAATAACAGAACCCAACCAGCATTTAAAATCACTTAATCGATATTATTTTGTTTTTATTCTATTCTATTCTCTATCCCACGACGGCCGTTGGAAATATACGAGGTGTTTAAAGAGAGAGTGGATAAGCGGCAGCCTTATAATAGGTTCCCTATATACATTTAAACCAGTATTCCTTCACCTTTTTATCCTATGGGGGCCCTTTTCTTTCCACATGCCTAACAGCGGAACCCCTTTAAAAATGTGATGTAAGAGAAACCTAAACCTATCATTTAACACTGATTAGACAGAACCGTAGCTAGAAGTTCTTGCGCCCATGAAAAGGCCGTCCAAATAGCGCCCCCTAGTGAAAGATACATTTTCTCCTGTGAGTTATTTCAACTGATTTTTCGCATGCACCCCTGGCGTGGGCTTTCCTCGCCACCCCCTCCTAGCTACGGCCCTGGCTTGGATATAAACATAGAGATAAACAGTAAAGCAATACAAAAATATAAGTGATACTTATAAAAGGGAATTAAAGACAAAAACATTTCTAATTAAACGATTTATGTATTTATTGATCAAAAATATTAATAAGATGGTGGCTTTTTTTTAGTGAAAAGGTTTTAATTGAAACTCCGGTGATGTTTTACTGATTAATAATGAACTTACAAAACCTTTGTTTGATCGCCGCGAAACCCTAGGTTCCGCGGAGTTTTCTTCGAGTAACACTGACTTAGCACATGATTTCTTCAGAGTAGATTTCTGTCGGAAATAGGACGATGTGTGGAGTCGTTATTGCATTTTATTATGAAAGTGACAATGTCTGTAGAGAGGTGTCGCATTGACATACTTACTGTACTTTTGAGGAGTTTTAAATAGTCTTTAGGATAGGATTTTGTGTAACTTCTTCAGCATTAAATTATGACTATGCAGTCCATACTGACTAAAGTGACCACTGGACTGCAATAGTCATCATACATGACGGACATCGGTATAAGCATGACAAAGTTCCTACATGTTCTCCCTTATAAAAAGTGATCGCTTTATCCAAGTGGTCAATTTATCAAGGCGGTCAGTTTATCAAGTTCCACTGCAACTTATAACTGCAAATCTAAAGTAGTATTGCGACGAAGCAGTGTCTGGAAAAGTAATATTAACATGGTCTGAATGCACGCAAAAATTTCTCTCATATAACGTCGGTCTGAATAACAATTATTTCCGTTTAACGAAGATATTTCTCAGTCTCAGCAAGTGCTGCATACAAATACAGTAGATCCTGCCTAAAGCGACCACCTTAGGGAGTGGACCAGTGATTACCATAGACAGGTGGTCAGCATACACGATGGACTTTGCAATAAGCATGACGAAGTCCCTACCACTTCTCTCTTATAAAAAGTGTTCACTTCATTCTTGTTGTCAATTTAACAAGGTAGTCACTTTCCAAGGTTCTACTGTGCATACATTCCGATTGATATCTTTTTCCGTTCAACGACGTTTGTTCTCCTTCCCTTGAACGTCACTAATATGACAAATTACTGTATTTTCTCGATATACACCATCTATCTTTTACCATTCTATTAATACTGTAAAACCTGCCTAAGGTGACCACCTTTGGGATATGACTGCAGTGGACATCATAGACGGATGGTCACTGTACACGGCAGGCTCTGGCATGAGCATGATTAAGTCCCTACCAGTTCTCTCTTATAAAAAGTGGTCCCTTTAGTCAAGTGGTGAATTTACCAAGATGGTACGGTTACGAAGTTCCATTATACTTTCTATGTATAGGCATGCAGGAAGTAGTTTTAATTGCGTTGAAGGACAATACCTGTGAAATGGAGGTTACATTGTGCGAAAGATGATGAATGTCTGTTGGTGACAGGAAATTCTGGTATCACATTCAACTGGTACATTTTGCGATTGCAAAATTTCTAGAACCAGTGCATCCGTGAAACGCGATACGCCTTTTCGTTGTTAATTATAGCGGACGTAATTAATTGAACTCCTTTCAATCTGAACGCATTCATTTAACTAAAGCTACCGGGAGTTCTAGTAATGCAACAATACTATGAATGAGATTTCTAAAGACGGGAACAAATTTCAATTTCAAATTTCCTCCAGGTGGTAGGGACTTCCTCTGATTGGAACATTAAATGAAGACATGGATGTTGCACTCCAGTAAGCAAAACTTCGATTTGAAAGCAACCGGCCTTGTTAATCCAGTAATTACGAATTTCTCGGAACGTCATCAAATCTTTTGGTACCCAATTCTTGTTGATATCTCAATACTGTGGGCATAATAGTTTATATAGAGGATACCTCACTAAAACTATTATCAAAATTAAAAATTATGAGGAGAATAAAATGGCCGAAATTAGAAAGAATTGTTCATGTACACAGAAAAATATTGCTAAGATTCATCACTATATAAAACCCGGCCCTGCTATTATTCTGCTATCATCGTAATTCTCAAAATGTGAGCTGTGTGTTTCAATAACGATATCAAGAAATTAATAGGAATTTAGAGCAGATATATTAGTTAGATATCGTTAATAATTACGTGTGCGTATTTGAAAATAATTATAATCTCTTATTAATTACCTTTTGTTATTTAGTATTTAATTCTGCAAAAATGATAAAGGGTTTCCTCTATTTCCTATATGGATGAAAACTGTACAGGAATTTTCTTTCTGATTCATGACATAAAAAAATACTGTTCAGCACGTAAAATTCTTAAAAATGTTTCGTTTATATAAAAATTTGAAAACTGGTGCCTATAACTTAAATTCAAAAAAAAATTATTGAATTTTATTGAATAATTCGAAGAATCGTAATTTTTATTTCTGATATGAATGCAAATATCTTTCCCCGAATGAGACATTTTAAAATACTTTTTTCGTCACTTCCTTTTATTTCACGTCGAAAGAATATTTGCATTTGTGAATTTTAATTTCCTTTGTTATTTCCTGTTTAAAATGTTAGTTTTCTAAACCTACTACACAAATAATATTAAAAAATTGAATTGTTTCAGATGTGTAAATGACAGCTTCGGTGATAGTGTTATTTATTTATGGTAAATTATGTTTTCTTCCCCTTAAGAGAAGAAATTTAAGTTCCTTGCTTTGGAGTATTCCCCACGTCAGTTTTTCCTTCCCATTTTTTATTATAATTCATTGGAACATGCAAATGCTACTTAAAAAACATTTTTACTCAGAATGTCAAAATTAGGAATAGAAAAATCATATCCTGTTAAAAAAAATGCAAATTTTATATTGCGAAATGAAAATCTTCCAAATTTAGAAGGAAAAAGAGCATTCCAACATCATAATGATTTTTTCTGTCTTCATCTTCCCTCTTCGTAAAAAAAACCGAAATAAATTAAATTATTTTGAAGCCAAAAGCCAACTTTTAATCCCCTCAAGTTAGTCCAAAAACATGCTTTTTCATGTATTCAAATATTTTGTCACGTACTAAACAATACAACAATGCAAAAATATTAATATTTGCTAAGAAACAACAACCATATTCCTTCGCTTGACTCTATTCCGTGAGCTTTTTGCCTCATTTTATTACTTTCTTGTATACTTGTCAAATTGGGTAAAGCATTTGCTAAAATACGACGTTCAGAAAAATCTTTCTGTCATTTACATCAATATATCACAAGATTGATGAACTCTATCCTTAGTACGTTTTGATTTAAATCGAATTGTAAATGCTACAAAAATATACGTCACTCATTCAAGAAGTGATTTAAATATTATTCATCAATACTTTTTTACGTAATTGATTAACAAGTGCCAAATTAACACATAACCTTAAGAGAAATCAACAAAAGACCCCAGAGAAAGAGATGAGTCCCGAGCTCCACAAACGAACAAACAAATAAATGGCAACAATATCGATAGAGTTGATACGGACGGATAGGGCAATTTAACACAGGTCCTTATGTATATCATACATAAATGTTTAAAAATTAATTAAAATGATCAATCTACGCAAATTTTAATGTCTAAACAATCAGAACACCTCTAAAGCAAACTATTAGACCTGGAAGAGCATTCAGGACACTAGGACCCATGGAACTGACAAGGTAACACAAATAGTCCTTGCTAGCCAAGATGCGGACTAGTTATTTATTACTGTAGCCCTTAAACTTCCTAGAATATCGCATAATCTTGCCATTATGAAATTTTATGACTGAAGGAAGCTCATAAATATGTTTCAATCAAGAAGGTTAAAGCAAGAAAGCAATTATGAAAGCATCAGAAATTTTGTCACCTTTCTATAAGGCATCTGTCGTGGCGTGGGCTTTCTCAGACCTCTGGTTTCTTTGGCCACGTTACGCTGACAGAACTCATTATACGTTTACTGTTAATTTTGTCCCTTGCTCTGAGATTTCTTGACAAAATTTGTTTTGAAATAAATAAATAAATAAAATATGAACGTTTTCTCGATACATTTTAATAACTTCAGGAATCATGCTCTATCAATCTATTTCTGTAATATACATAAGAAGCAATGAACATTTCCATAAAATGGAAATTAACTTTTTTCATACTTACAAAGCAGAGTTACAATATCAGTACTATTAGTATGAAAATATTTAATTTCCCATTATGATATTATCGTGAAAATGTTTGCAATTTTACTGCGGAATATCGTATCTAGTACTAAAAATTACACACACTTTGCATTCTTCATATGCCAGAAATCTCATTAATTCTGAAGTTTCGATAAACTTATACAGTGTAAACGATACAAAGAGTGAGCACGTTCCAAAATAAAAGTGAAAAATTTATCGTCTAAGAACGATCAAATTTGTATTAAGTCTTTATTGAAACAAATCGTGGCGATTTATTCCAATAAAGCTGTTTTTGTGGAGTAAGAGATAAAAACACAAATATGCACCTCAATGCAGTAAAAAGTTTGACCACTAAATGCACGTTTTTCAGAAATTATCTAATTAATACAACACTGATTTTTTGTTTCTGGTTCATTAAAAGGAAACGAATTTCCGAAATAATTTCGTTTCTTTATATGTGTACACATATACAGGACCACCCACAACGTTTCTTAAACATAAACATTTATATCTGGTGAACCAGTAACGTTAATAAGCTCATATTTTGTGATTAATCAGAGTTACTAACGGAAATTTTTTGCATGCAATCACAATATTAGCTTTTCTTCCGTTCAAGAGATTCCCCCAAGTTTCCTTTTTATACCAGAATTCGCCCCTATATGCTACTGCCCCTGTAAACAGTTATATAGGGGAAGTATCTTTTAGGGGCAACTTTCGGCCTAATTTATGTAAAAACCAGAAGTTTTTGCAAGTTACCCCTACATGATACTTCCTCTGTATGCATGGCTGTATACAGGGAGGCTGTATGCATGGCTGTATACAGGGAGGCTGTATGCATGGCTGTATACAGGGAGGCTGTATGCATGGCTGTATACAGGGAGGCTACATGCATGGCTGTATACAGGGAGGCTACATGCATGGCTGTATACAGGGAGGCTGTGTGCATGGCTGTATACAATAGGGTGTAAGGGCGACTTTCAGTATATATTCAAATACTGTAGGCAAATGTGGACGAAAAAGGAGTGATGCGATTATAGGCAAAAAAAAAACTCGTAGATGACTCTAGTTAATCCCAACGTACAGGCTCATAAACTTAACTGGTTCTCCATATATAAATTTTTACTTTCAGAAAGATTAATAATTGGTCACCCTGTAAGAACTTCCTTGCCTTTTAGGTAAGGAAATTGATCTGTGTTTACGAAATTATTGAAGAATGGGAAGATTTTCAAAGGAAACATTCAAAATGGTGCAAATTTTGTTTTCTTCTTCTTTAAAATTTTGGACTCGTTATTTTATTTTCTTCATAGGTCACGAAAATAAGATTTTATATTTATCGAAGCAAAGTTTTTATTCGTTTATTTATTTTTTTGCTTTTTTTTTTTGCTTTTTATTTTTATTTATTTATTGTTTTTATTTTTTGCTTTTTTATTTTATTTTATTTTTTATTTATTTTATTTGCATTTTTCCTTGGTTTGCTTTTCTAGAATTTCACAAATCACATTTTAGTTCGTATATAGGTTCTTCACTCTTGTGTACGGTCCTTCAATGTAAAAATGAATGAAGTTAGAATTATGCTTTTATTTTAATAATTGATTAGTAAAACTAACTTGGAAAAACTACTACGATTTTTTGACGATTTGTTGCGAACCCCGAACTTCAAAAAAAGAAATTAAAATATCCAAAAAGTTATGAAAATAGAGAAAAATATTGCTCTCAAAAATTAAACAAATCATTTGTTTTAAAATTTACAAATGCTAATAACTTGGGAAATAAACAACATAAATTAATTCGTATTTTAAAATAGTAACATTTGAGATACAATAGCCACAATGTTTAGCGAAAATCTTTGCCCGAGGTCTGAAACAAGATATTTTACAATTTATGAAATTACTAATTAAAAATTAGAAGCCATTCAAATGGAATTGCACAGAAAAGTTAATTTTGTTTCAAAGCAGACTGATTTCGGGTAAACAAATAATTCAACGACGACCAGATACGCTTCAGGCATGCTGCTAGTTTACTACTTAAAAATTAAATATCACTCAATCTTATAAATAAAGAAATTTTTCAGAAAGTTCCTCCAGCTAAATATAACTACTTTAGTAAAGAAGTTATTCATTTGAATTCCCTTTTGTTCGTAAACGATTATACCACAATTGATATTATCACAAATCACTAATGCAGGTCGTACAGGAAAAATTGGATCTGAACAACATAAAGATTGGTACGTTCACGAAACTTATAACATGAGTCCTATTCATAATGCAGTTTAAGAATTTGAAGAGTCCCTGATGAATGGGGGGGGGTAGAAATAGGTTTTTAGAGGTGGGAGAAGGGGGAATTTAGGAAAAATTTAGTTCCTCGAAAGTAGAAGTGTGAGGTGTCAATGTATATGTTTTTTTGCATGCAGAATCGAATAAAATTAAAATAAAAGCGATAGGTGTAACCTTTGAAGAGAAAAATCAGGGGTGGACGCATACTTTCATTTTGAGGGGTTCAAGGGCAGAATTTGCCATGGTCTTGGAATAACACCCTTCATTTATCATGAAAGTTGGAATTTTTTACAGTGAAAAAATATATTTTGGGGGTCATGACCCCTGTGACCTCCCTCCTGCTTCCGCCCTTGGAAAAAATATTTTGTTCTTGAAAATACAAGAAAAATCACTCCTCTTCCACCTGTCTATCTACAATATGTCATTCAGAGTTCGCATCTACAATTCGTTCAGTGAATTGTGAGCTTAGGATGGGTCAGGGTGTTTCGCTAATACCCTAGATGAAAACATTACACCTGAACGGACATATTTTTATTTTTCCCACTTCTACTCTCTGTCACGATAGTTGTAGGAGTTTTTGCTTCATTCTGTTAGTACCTACCTACTTGATTCTTAGGATACGACAGTGAAGAACGTGAAGTTTGTATTTATGTTTCATTTGTGAACAACCAGTCGTGAGTGAAAAAGTGGTTTCAGATCCATCAGCTATACAGACGATAAAAAAATTGCAGCAAAGAGAAAGGCGATAAGAAACACATTTTACTATCCACTGAAAGTCGAATTGTGGTCCATCGAAAATGCAAAATGAGTACACAAAGCCCCCCCTCCCGTGTGCTTAAGGGAAAACGAATGTTAAATGAAGGGAAGAGTAGTTCTGATGTTTTCTCACCGAAGAGATTGAGATCTGCACCGCTAGTAGATTTTGATTTCGCTGGGCTTTGTTTTATCTGCTCGAAAAAAGTCTCGGCCGTAGAAAAAAATTCTCGAACGAAGTTCGTCAAGTTGTCAACCAAAGTTTTAAAGAAAAAATTGAAAAAGCAGCGTTAAGTAAGAAGAATAGATAGAGGCCAATCAGTATATGGAAGGATTCGCTCAGTGGACATCAGTGAGCTGTACCTCAGTATCACTTTTCACGTTGGAGAAATTTAAATCAAGAAATCCGGAGAGTTCTGGTGAGAGAAGACCAGCAGGACCTCCTTGGGATGAAGAAATCATCCAGACTATGCAGACTATATATATTCAATCTTGGAAGACAATAATGACTGCCAGATCTCATTAAACGAAATATGTGAGGAAGTGCGATATTTCACTATCAGCATGCAAACAATTAAAAAGAAACTGGTTGATCCTTATGGAAGTGACATAGTTATAAAATGTAACAAGAATAACGTGCCAGTCATTTGTTTCCACAATTATGTGGTCAAAATATTGAGCGACCATTGGTATGAGAAACGGAATGGTAACTTGGAAGTTGAGGGAATAAGGATAATGACCAAAGCCGGCAAAATAACAAGAAAATATATTGAAAACACTATATTCGAGAGTACATCATACAACATCTCCCCCCTCCCCCCCGAATATTTTTGGAGAACTTTTATACATGCATTCCGAACCCTTTAGAGGTTTATTTAGATGCCGCGATCTCAAAAAAGGCAAGGTCCTACAAGCCAGAAACACTGAAAGAGAAACGTACAGTAATTGCACACTGTCCGATTTCACTTGCAAAACTTAACTCCATTATGTCACCCATGTTGCTAAGTATAGTATCATATATTCACCAAAAAATTGAATCTAAGTCACTCCTCGATGTTCTGTCCAACTTGGGGTTATGCTCCAGTTATCATAACTTGAAAGTGTTGGAAGCATCTGTAATCCAATATCCAACTGTGAACCACGAGGTACGTTTGCATATTACATGTATGACAATTGTGACTTTAATGTTAATACAATAGATGAGTATGGGACATTCCATAACATGTTTGGTATTACATGTATAACCCCAACAAATGGTATAGAGAATCCTGTTGATGGCATTGTCAAGCAGAAGAAATTGTTGCAAACATTTGTTGCTGAGGCAAAAAGGGTTATTTGAAGTCATGGAGCATAAACACGAAAGTATTTGTGGTTTAGCTGAGTTTAGCTTTGAAGATTTGAGTGAACTTTTCGCTGAAATGACATACGACGATTTTCCAACCACTTTAGATGTCTCATAGACAATGAGTAATATGTGAAATCTGCAAGGAATCCCTGGATGGTAGAGTTTTTTTGGAAATATTGGCAAGTGGATAGTGCAACAATTCTTTAAAACTTATACATTGAAGGTAAACAGCCCTTTGGGAATGCTGACCTACTGATTGTACAGGCAACC
The DNA here is from genome assembly GCA_006491805.2 of Dysdera silvatica. Lineage (NCBI taxonomy): Eukaryota > Metazoa > Arthropoda > Arachnida > Araneae > Dysderidae > Dysdera > Dysdera silvatica. Next base: position 11,409,961 of record QLNU02014802.1, on the reverse strand, counting down.
ATTGAGAAACACTGCTGTGCACATTGTGAGTCAAGATACAGACATTCTGATATTATTAATTGCTTTGCTTTCCTTGGATCAAGAAATATTCTTTCTTAAACCAAAGTTTGGTCGTCCGACAATTTTTTTTTTCTGCAAGCCTGCAGAAACAACATATGAATACTTAGACGCACATTTTCCTAGCGCACTCTTAGTAGTTGTTACACAACTAGTGCCATTTATGGCAAAGGGAAGAAAATCATCACGAAGCTGCTTGAAACCGAACCTGGTTTGTGTCACAGCATTGATGTTTTACAGAAAAGTACAACCACCCACAGTGAAGTTAAAAACAGAGGAGAAACTCTTTTCCTCTATCTCCATGGTTCCAAAGATGAAAAACATACAACGCTCAATGAACTGCGCTACTTCGTGTCCTGTCAGTTGTATAAAATGTTGCCAAATTGGAATGACTTCCTCCGACATCAGCCAGTGCTGCCCAGCATTCATATCATACCATCTACCAAGTACAACTATGACAAGGAAGTAAACTGGGGCCATAACAGTGGAGTTGGGTTCGTCAAAACAATGAATTGCAAAACAATTAGGACAACTCTGGACCTCACAACTGAGGCCATCCTGAAGTTCCTGCAAAGGAAACTGCTCTAGTTTTCAATGTTCCTATGTGAAATATTCTCTGCTTTGTGCAAAATTTTTGAAGTAAGGGCCTGCTCGAACAGCTATATGGAAATCCCGGCTGCATTAGAATTTGAAGATGGAACTTCTATACCAACTGTGGACATTGACGGAGGCTTAAATTATGGAAATTCACCTTTTGATGACGAGAATTACATACTGCAAGTACATTTTGTTTTCTTATTACTTGTCCCTTCTTTTTGTGTATTTACCTTGCATTTTCAAAAATAAAATGTTTTTTCTCTTCAACGGTTAATCCTGTCATTTTATTTTGGTTTTATTTAATTCTGTATGCAAAAAAAAAACAAAAAAAACATATAAATTGACACCCTACACTTCCACTTTCGAGTAACTAAACTTTTCTTAAATTACCCCTCCCTCAAAACACAATTTACACCCCCATTCATTAGAGACTCTTCGGATTCTTAGACTACATTATGAATAGGAGTTATAACAAGTTTCGTAAACGTACCAATTTTTATGTTGTTAAGGCTATTTTAAGGCCAATTTTTACTATACTATAAGGCCTAAGAAGCAAAACATCCGATCACAATATCATCTGTTTACTTAAAATGTACAAAATAAGTTACCATTAATTTCTAAAGCGTAACTTTATCGGATTTTCATTTAAAAATCCGCAGATTGAAATTTACGTCAAAATTGCTATTGTGTTTTTCTGTTGTCAACGGCTGAAACACAACCCGATCTACTTGAATATAGGACTTTTTTGTTGTTGTTGTTGTTTGACGCTTCTTCTCAATCACAGGATTGTGTTCGTTTTCCTTTTAAAAAAGTATGTGTGTATAACAAAAAGGAAAAACGTCTTTAAGTGTAGTTGAAATTTTATTACACAAATTTCGACGCGTTTCGGAGAAACCTTGTCCGTCCCTCGTCAGGAATACACGTTCGTCTGGCACTGAAACAAACAACGAAGTATTGCCGATTCATCGATGAGTTGTGTTGCCGGTTAGATTCCGTTTCCGGTTAAAAAGTCGGGATTAAGGTCGACTGCCGCTCCATCTATCGGCGATCTACGGAGCGGCAGTCCACCTCAATCGCAACTTTTTAACTAGAAATGAGATCTAACCGGCAACACAATCCATTGGTGAATCGGCAACACTTCGTTGTTTGTTTCAGCGCCATACGGAAATGTATTCCTGACGAGGGAGGGCCAAAGTCAGTGCGAAACGCGTTGAAATTTGTCGAATAAAATTTCTACTACGCTTGAAGACGTTGTTTTTCCTATTTGTTATTTATTATGCGTAATGCTACGTCATCAGCTTAATTTCAAGTGAGTTATGTATGCATGGATTACAAGAAAGATATGATATATAGATCGTTCATGGCGCAAAAAAATAAAAGAAAAACGAACTCGAAAGAGAAGCCTTTACTAATAAACTATAATTGAACAACGGACTGATTATTACCTTATTCATTAAACTGGTAAAGGAGCTTATTATAAAATAATCAAAACAAGCGAATATAGAACACTATACGTCTTATGAAAAAAAACTGAACATCCAGTGGACTATGAACCGACCGGATGGTGTTTCAGTCATTAATAATAGAAAAACACTCGCAATTTCACTGCCATCTAGAATATGTAAAACATCGTATTCGTGGATTAGTAAACAGAACTCTGGCAGGGTTGCATTTCAGACATTAGTTTAAACTTACTTTAAGCATTTCAAGGACATCGGTGAGCTCATTGTCAGGAACTTCCTTTGTATATCTAATTCATAATTCCACACGCTTCCTTTGTAAATCTAGTTTAAAGTGCCACATACTTGCTTTGTAGAGCTAGTTTAAAGTGCCACACGCTTCCTTTGTAAATATAATTTAAAGTGCCACATACTTCCTTTGTAAATGTAGTTTAAAGTGCCACATACTTGCTTTGTAAAGCTAGTTGAAAGTGCCACACGCTTCCTTTGGAAATCTAGTTTAAAATGCCATAAGTCGCCACGAACTTCCATTGTAAATCTAGTTTAAAGTGCCACACGCATTTTTTATTTCAGTCTTTCTCAATAAAATGAAAAATCTTTCCATAGACGTCATTCAAAACTAGTGATCCGTATCAAAAACGTAAAACTTTTCACCCATAACCTGGCAACTCATGAAGATTTCAAAAGTTATTTTAAGGTAACACATCCGTCTTTCAATTTTGTACTTTTATTTTTCAGATCATATTTGTTTATCCACTTTTTGAATAATGTTGCAATCGCTGCTTGCAGTAAAACAGCAGCGTATCAGAATACATGCACTCTTCAATCTTCCTTTAAAAAACAGAATTCCGAATGCGGAAACTCATGTCAACAACATTGCTAATACTAAGCCTCATTAAGGAGTTAAGATATAGCATAAGCGATATAAGGAATGAAATTTTTTTTTTATCATTAGTGAAAGAGGGGAACTTTTTTAACTTCATGCGCTTTAAAAGTGGCCATAAACGATGCCATTTGCACCTTTTGCCTGGAGAACAGATCCGCGTAAATGGTTACTTGCTCATTTAAACAAAATTTTTAAGTGGCATTGCTTATGTGTCATTAAGGAGGGTTTGGTATTACATGGCGTGTTAGAGAGCTTCGAAACACTGCGCTCCAAAGCTAATGATATTTTCAAATGACTGAAATATTAAAGCCTTTGACCACAATTTTCAAACTTGTGCTGTAGTTGAATAAATTAACGTTTTAAAAAGTCTAGTATTTTTACGTTTTAGTAAAAATTCTTGCAGATACTAAAAGTGTCTTGATGGCCTTATAAAATATTTTTTGGGAAAATAAATAGAGATAACATTGAGTGAATAGACATTTAAGACTATGGGTGTGCTGAATCATTCATTTAATGACTCAATGGACGAATTATTTTGCCCATCTGTTATGAACGAAAGGACCCGTTCATTGAGTCTGTTTTTGAATGAATCGACACATTGCCATTTCACACCATATTTTCATTGCTGTTAACAATTATTTTGGCTTCTTTAAAGGAGTTTGATTATAATTAATTTTATTTTCTATTATGATATGTAGTGCGATTGATACAGTAATTTATTTAGTTAATAAATGAATTAATTTATTAACAAGGATTAATACAGTGGCCTGAACAGTTGATCATCGTGCTGATGTGGGCTTCCACAATAAAAACACTATATGTTTACTTTGAGCTTCCTTGGTTGTTGCCACTAAGGATTTCAAGAACGCAAACTTAATGATTTCAATTTCTAAAATTGGCAAAATGCCAAATTGTTTCCTTTTATTTCATATTTCTCAAATATTGTGTAATTTCAATTTCAGTTTTTTCTATTTGGCAACGGTATACAACTGCGTTCGAATTTCTAAAATAACAATCAGTCTTCCGTTTACCACCGAAGTGTGCATACGTAATTCTCGGAGGATCCGCCAATAAGGCGTACTAAATTTCTTTAACCATATATTCGAATTAACTTATTTTCGGCGTGTATTAATGAATTAAACTAAATATTTAAAATATCAATAAATATTATTTCAGCTAGATGGAATTGCTGCATTTCTTCAATACTTACATCTTCACTGATATAATTCTAAATAAGCTATCACGAATAAAAATATTATTTACGAATGTAACATTGCTTTAAATACACTTGAAATTTTTTTCACGTTTAAAACAAATTTCAGCATGATCATTTTATGAAATAAAATTCTTATATTCAACTTTATAAAAACTGGAGATAATACATATACGAGTATGTGTGTGGGTGATATGTATCAGGATATTTAAGCAGAGATAATATACAGGGTGTTCCCGATATCTATGCGCCATGGTCATGGTGCTTAAACGCATGGCGTATATCGGACATTGATTTATCATTAAACTAATTTACGTGGGAAATATCTTTCAGGCCATCTACAAAATTTAATTTTTATAATATGAGATAATCGTACAATTTTTTTTTGTGTAATTTAAATATTTTGCAAAGCACAAACTTTTCTTAATAAACTTATTCTCGTGGTATATATTCCTAATGAACAAGTCAGCAGTATATTAATTAGAAACAAGATATGCACAAAGATAATTGTTTCACAGTGCAAATGGTGTTGTTTTTGTCTGCAGAATGAAGTTGGCCTTCTTGTTTTGCAAATTTATCATTTCATTAATTTCTTCAAATTTCATTTTTTTATTGTATTCTTACTTCAATTTCTTGAAGATCATTAAAAGTATTTCATTTCCAAGAACTTCATTTCATTTCATTTTCATTACAATCATTGTAACATATGTTAACGATTTACGTGCTTAATTAAAGTAAAAGCGGAATATAGGAAAGTAGTCCTTTCATTCATATAATACGTCTATTAAATAGTAAGACAGTTAAAAATAATTCGTAAGGTATGGGTAGATTGAAAAAAACTCTTTCTGAGGATATATAGCTTGTCAAAGAAATATGTATTTTATGTTACAAGGGAAGGTTACAGGAAATCAAGTCACCAAAATTCACATTAACTGATGCTGTTATTATTCTGAGCGAGCAAATTGAAAAAGGACAGAGGGAGTGCAAGCCTTAAAAAGTCTAACCAGTTTTCCAGCAATCTGTTAATCCCTTGAGTTCGTATAAACGAACGCTAACGCGAATGAGAGAAACGGAAACACCTTTCTGTTTCCCGCATTCATTTACACGGACGCGGGGGGATCAGCATGGCGGAAAACTGGCTACACAACCTTTGGAAAAACGGTAGGCCCCTCCATTTAGTGCTAGCCGGTTATTCCATTTTCCTGTCCCATACGAGTTGGTTACGGTTAATTTGTGTTTAAGCATCAGGACAGATATGGTCCTGCTGGATCAGGACCTGTAATTGCTTTCCAAGGAATGCGAACCTCTTTAGCCCGGGACTAAAACCCCGAAATTGTAGGAAGAACAGACAGCTGTGGTCTTCATCCCAAGTCAAATTCTGGTTTTTCAAATGGTAGTAAAAGCTTGATGGTTTCGTAATTGATGATACAGAATCGAAGTATATTTACATCTGCACAATTGTTTCTGCGGATCTCGTTAAACCGTTATATCAATAGGTAACCTAAATCTGAAAGTTAAATCGTTTTCTCCATGAAAAAGCCTAGGTGTTATTAACAGTCAGTTGCATGCATATAAGGTATTATTACCCTTCACAGGGATAACACAATTGCCAAATATTGGTCAACACACAAAGCCACGGAGGAGGTTTGAGAGAAAATCTTTTTCTCCTGAACAAAAAAAGCTCTAGATTGAGCTAATAATACGTGGGTGTCAAATTTATTGGTAATAAAAAAAGTCCCCTATGAAAAACTCACAAAAAACTCGCCCCGGTGGCTTTGTGTGTTGACTATTATTTGGCAATTGTGTTATCCTTGAGAAAGGTAATAATATATATCCTCTTATATACGGAGAAAAAGAGCATTGCTCCATGTTCTCGTTCGTCTAGCGGTCCAAGACACTCCGGGCTAAACGGAGGAACCCTGGTTCGAATCCAGAAGAGAAGAAGGCGTCTCTTTTTCTCTTAAACAAAAACAAAACTCTAGGTTGAGCTAATAATACGTAGGTATCAAATTGTTTAGTAATAAACAGTCAGTTGCCCGTGAAAAAAACGCACGGCTAGCTTTTACCCTTGCAAATGTTCTTAGGGGGGTAAATTAAAAAAAAGTTCGATTTTTTCGTCGGAATTTATTATGTTGTAATAAAGGCTGTTATATGTCGTAATAAAGGCTATTGTTGGTTTCAGCAATAAAAATAATACGTATTCGTTTTAATGGCTTCCTGTGCTGTTGCCACTTGGGATACGAAGTAACGCAAACTTAAGTACAATTTCTAAAATTGACAATATGCCAAATTTTTCCATTTTATTTGACGTTTTCCAAATGTGCAAAATCTCACTTTCCGTCTCTAGCAAAAACTATTGTATATAATTTCTCTTTATATATTTGGCAACAGTATGTAATTTTGTTTTATTTGATGTTCTCCAATTATACATAACGTTACTTTCCGTATCTGGCAACAGATATTTTATATAATTCTCCTTTATATATTTGGCAACAGTATGTACTTTTGTGTTTGGAATTCTAAAATGATAAGTCAGTCTTCCGTTTACCATCTATGTATTCAGACATATCGCTTTGCCAAAACAGCATGCTAATTTCTCTAACATTGTAATCAAATTTATTTGTTGGCGTAATGATGAATAATCCTAAACTTTTTAATCTGTAATAAAATATTTAATTTATATCCGATATCAGACTTGAAAATTAACACAACACGTGGTGGAATTGTAATTGATGGAATGTTTGGTCGAAGATCAGAAAATATTTATTGTAAATTTACATATTGTATTTCAGCTATTATAGACTAATTAATGACTACGAATTTCACAAGTCTTTCAAAAAGACCTTCAATGTTATTGAATGCATTTTCAATGTTCTCATGTTCAATAATATTGAAGATTTTTTTTTATTATTATTTAAACAATTTTCAATAGCTTAAAAATCTGTATTTTTAGCTAGCGAAACATTTCGCATAATAACTACCAAAGCGAAAGATGGCGTCTTTGTTTTTAGCTCGAATAATTCTGATTTATTCTGGCTCCATATTCAAGACAACTGCCTCTGACACAATTTTTGAAACTAACGAATAGAACCCGTCTTCAATTTTGCATCCATGATTTTGTCTCGAGCGCGTAGAAGGATTCCATCCAGGGCTAATTAACAGGCAGTAAATGACTTAATTAGCAACTACGCGGGAAACCCAAGTTGTTTTGCGAAGAGATACATGACGCAGACGTGTGCCCTAATGGTGGGCGCTTCGCTGCAAAATTTATGGCAACATCTTCTGAAGGGTCAAAGGGTAAAAATAATAGCGCCAGTGAAAGCGTCAGTGACAAATGATTCTCAGAAGTGTTGTCACTTTTAGGGAAAGTTTGTTTTAGTTTCAGGGATTTATTACTTTTACAACTAGTCATATATTTCATAAATGTAAATTCAGTTTTGAATGAACTGAAGTTAGAAATAAGGCACAGAGTGGAATTATACGTTTATTTTGCTACAATTACGGAAGTAAATTTTTTTATAAATCAATAAAATTAGCAAATGTAATAGAGAAGGCCAAAAAACACCTGGATATTATAAGAATATTCTGTTAGATAAGACAAAAGTGAAAATGAAGAAAAAAAAGAGAATCTACAAAAAAAATTAAAAAGGTAGACAAACCAAAGGAATGGGAAGGGACCTAAGCTTGCAATAGAAAATAAGATCCCTTGGACATGACTGGCACTGGTATGCCATTTAGCGATACCGTAGACAAAAAACAATGGAAACGTCGATGTCATCTCTGTCATCCCATGTTGGAAAACGCAGGAGAATGGGAGCAAAAGCTGAGAATAAATATTGTTTCCAATGCATGCAGAATCAAGCATTGAAAGTCTTCTACCAACCACTGCAAAACAAATTCATACTTCCAAATATTTTCTACGGATTCTTTTATTTGATTTGATGAATGAAAATTATTTTGAAAGTTATGTTTATAAATATATTCAGAAAAACCTTCAAGCTAACATTTATAACAAAGACAGCAGAAGAAGAAGAATAGTGTTACAGCAAGTAGTAACGAAAAGGTGATTTGGCTCGATACAGTGTTATATTAAAATGGGTTCTATTTTTGGTAAGAAAACACATTATGAAAGTAGAAACATGAAATTTTAAAATTGAAATTAGAAAAGTACTTAGTAAGAAAAAAGTTAAATGAAAGTATTGAATAATAATCCCGTTACTGGCAAACATAAATGCGTCCGCTCTATTTTCGGATTGTAATACAAAAATCCGTATCACACTATCTATAATCCAACTTCCTGGTTAAAATGTGAGTCCTATGTGCTTGGGGCTACCAACTCCATCCCAAAAAATTAACTGCTCAACATTATACCGATCTTGGAACGTAAACCAATGTACCGCAATTGTGAGAAGGATTTTTATAAGGTTTTAATATATTTTTGATTGAGAAAAAATATAAATATTTAATTAGTAATATATTTCATGATTTAAGAATAAATATTTCATAATATAAGAATAAATATTTCATAATATAAGAATAAGTATTTCATAATATAAGAATAAATATTTGATAATAATTAAAAGAGGATGATATATAAGCTGCACATAGACTTCGCGGAAGGGGTGAAAATATCACTGTGAGATTTACAAATGTTAAGAAAAGGAACGAAATCTGGGAAAAATAGAAAGAAATACACATAAAAAATGTCTCAACAGAGGGAACAGGGAGTAGACAAAACAAAATATATATAAATGAACATTTAACGAGTCTAAACAAATATCTATTAAATGAAGCTCTAAAATTTAAACGTGAATATAACTGGAAGTATGTATGGACGGTGTATGGAAGAGTAAAAATAAGGGGGAAAAGAAAACTCGGAGATATACATAACATAAGTACATAACATCAAAGATATCGAACAATTAAAATGAAAAATCGATAATAATACGTAATAGAATAAAATACCATCAGGAAAATCAAGAAATAAAAATGGACAGCTAGAAAAAATAAAAGACAATAAACTATTAACGAACAACTAACTCAAAATCTTCTACGTGGACGCTCAAAGCTTAAAGAATAAAATCGAAATAGTTGAAGAACTAATCCAAGAGAATAATCAACCTGAAATAGTGATTATTACAGAGACATGGAAAAAGGAAGGTGTAAACCTGAATATAAACGGATATTACGAAAATGCAGTGTTCAGAGTTAACAAAAAGGAGGAGGTGTATCCATCTATGTAAAAAACGAAATTCTTTATATTTATATATTCTTTTGATCATAGGAAGTTCAGTCTGACCGACTGCTCATTATAGTCCGAGTGTTGGTTCCCTATGCAGTAAATGGTTCGGATTCCTGGAAAAATTGAAGGTCCGGGCGCATGGCCCTTGATGTCCATCCGCTTTAAACCTCACAGACAAACGTATAAGTCAAGCAAAATTTCAATGCATCCATCAATTAAAATTCGTAAATTATAGTACTGTGAGATCTCTCTATAGCGATACTCAAAGAACCGAGAGCAGAAATCGTTGTAGACAAGGTTGAACACATGATACATTCTTTATCTATCTGGCAGACCTGTACCCAAGCCGGAACCAGCAGGGGGGCGTGGCCCTGTTTGCCCGATGCCTGTTACCTCAGTTGCCCTACGAGCTATTTTGATATATAAAATAATCCCAAGATGCCCTGTGCCTCCCCCCAATATACCCTTTGCTTCGCCCCGGTGGCCCCTTCGTCCTAGCTGCAGGCCTGCTGTCTGGAGAAAAATATTTTTATCGACAAATTCCCCGCATTCACGTTAAACTGAAATATAGTTTATCACACTAGAACTATACTACACACATATAAAACGTTGTTATTTACATAGCTGAATAAGTCATCATCAACTATTTGCAATCCGTTCAGGATAGGGGTCTCTGTTGTCACACATGCACGTTGTATAGTGAAAGAGAAATACAAAGGAATCGACGTTAAGCTCACAATGATTGCTAGACGTGTTAGCAAGCTGGATTTACAACTTAACGAGGGTTCAGAACCCTGGTCACTTCATCCGACGTCCTGCACTTACGGCTGTACTCACTATGTCACCTTCTCAAGAAATGACCACTGTCCAGGCTGCTTCAAACCCATTACTTGGCGGTGGACGGCTGTAGAAAGTTAAATAATATAAATTATGTGAAATACAAACTTGTTAATTAGTAATAGAGGATTAATAATTAGTTATTATCAGAGTTGAATGATAATTTTGACACCCACGTTTAAGATCAATCTAGATCTTTTTTAGTATAAGGGGAAAAAGACATCGTCGCGTCCTAAAATTGGACGAGGGTCTCTCCGTTTAGCTCGAAGAGCCTTAACCACCAGGTAAACAACGCTCTGTTTCCCCGTATATGAGGATGTAAGATATTATTACCCTTCACAGAAATAACATAATTGCCAAATAATGGTCAACACACAAAGCCACTGGGGTGAGTTTTTTTTTTTTTTTTAAGAGGAAATTTATTATGAATAATAATTTTGACACCCACGTTTAAGATAAATCTAGATCTTTCTTAGTATTGGAGAAAAGGAGACGTCTTCCCCGTCCTAGAGTCGAATTAAAGTCTCTTCGTCAATTATCAGAGTCAATTCCATGAAATCAAAATATCTAAAAAGTTATTAAAATATCGATGTAAGTCGCTTAATACTATAAGATTGGTTTCGGTAAGAGGACTGAAAAAATAATCTTTGGTATAATCGTTTGAAGAAAAATATTCAGACAGGAACTTATTTATGCCTCAGTAATGGAAACATTCGAAAGTTGAGTGCTGTGTATTTTTATAAAAAAATTATATATTTTCCTACTTCACTTATATTTTTTAATAAAACCAATAATTTGTAATTTTATCGGAATTGGATGGTTTTGGAATCCAAGTTAATTATTATTTCTGTGCAAAATGAAAATGTGAATTATTAATAATTGTGATATGAGTCATTATTAATGTCTAGAGAAATGGCGAAGTTTAAAGAAAAGCATTCATAATTCTATGTTCATTGCTGCAGCCAACTGGGGTTGTATCTGTCGGCCAAAGTGAGTGTATACCACTCATGTCTCCCGAAGGTGTGTGGACGGTAAACTAGTGACCTCCGCTCGTATGACCCGCCCCGTAGATTTATATTTTAAAGTGTTTCAGTGGGTATCACTCTCCCATACTATAGATAGCTGTGCGCAGAATGACAATTATGAAGATACAATCCGCTGTACATCTCCGGATAAATAAAAAAAAAGTACGTTTATTTATGAGAGCATTCAAAAGGCATTGCTGATCCAAAAACAGGAAAACAAAATATCGAAATTGTGGAATGCGCTTCTGGTGGAAGGAACTTCCACTTAAAAATAGGACGCTCAGAATCTGATACTGCGGTCAGAGAGCTGGGCTTTTTCCTTTACTACTTGCTCCCGTGCGTCTGCTTATGGACTTCTAAAGTACTTGTCCCCGAGTCACACTACAGGCGTACGCAGCAAGTTTCTTAAGAAGAGCGTTATAGGGTCAGTAGGGGGGGGGATTGCAGGGCTACAACTCACATATTCCTATGTTAAATATACAAAATTTCATTGCAATAGGGGAGGTTTTCAACCCCCCCTTCAACACCCTCCTGCTCACGCCAATGAGTCACATCCTCCACTTGGGAATTTGTGAAGGGGTCTACTTACTGCTTAGTTACTCCATGTTAAGGGTCAACTGCTTTGCGGGGTATGACGTCACGTTCCAATCACTAAATGAAATTTCATAGAAAATTATCTACTTTTTCAAATGCAGCAAAACTCTGTTGAAATGCAGCAGTTTGTTTTTATTTTCTTACATTATAAACTACAAAAACTTTTTTGACAACTACATAAAACAGGGTTCCCTAACGGTAGTTGGGTCTCTCTTGAGTGTTTCGTAACACAAGCGTGAAAAAATTCACGCATGACAATCAAAGCAAAACTAAAAGCCATCTCGCCACCGACGTACGATAACCGTTATACAATATTAATAATCACAGAGCAATTCTTCAATCCTCAAGTTCGTTTTATGTTGATTATTCTGGAGAAATTCAATTGTAATAAATATTGTCGAAAGGTATTCTTGCACTGTATAAAAATCCTTTATATACCCTACCTCAGGTATTTTGATTTATTAATAAAACGGCAAATCAGAACGTGTAAGATAATGCAAAATTGGAGGGTCGGTTTACCAATGAAATAATGTATAATTCTCAAATCTCGCTATCTTTATTAGTAACTTCTTGTGGTTGTAAACTTATTCACCCTTCTAGCAATATGTTTAGCACCTAAATTTTGATAAAACAAATTTCTTTCATAACTAGATTTAACGTAGAAATATTTTCGTTCTTTTATTACTTGTAAACATGTTAGTTAACATTTTCCAAAGATTTATACATAATCTTGCTCTTGTTAAATCGTTAGAAATAGTAAGAATTAATAAGTTCCTGAAAATAATTACTAGTAGTAAGCAACTTATCTTCTATTTGTTTGAACTGTGTTTCCATGATAGAATACGTGTGTAGAAATTCTCAAAGTTAATTGAATTGCTTTGTAAGAAACGCATGATGTTGCGAAGCAGAACGGAAAGAAACTTATAAACAAATTAGAATTTAATTGGTTTTCTAAGAAACGGCAGCTGCAGGGGGCGTTTTCGTTTAATTTGAATCTGGTTGATTTTTGATGAAAGTCTTTAAAAATAACGCGCCTGAATAGCACTCTTCTGAAAACCTACATTACTATAAACAGCGCATAAAAAAATGAGGATAGAATTCAGAACGTGAAATACAAATACGAAATATTAGTTAAATAATTGAACTGCGGACAAGCGAGCTAGTGGTCTTAAAAATTAGGTCAATCTGTTGATATTAAAAAAATTATGTTATCAACCATTTTCAATCCTCTGCAGGATGGGTATCTCTGTCTATTACCACACATACACGTAGTACAGTGAAAGAAGCACAGAGGAAGTAGCCTATTAAGCTCACCACATTGGCAAGCTGGACCTATAGTTTAACGGAAAATCCGAACTTCGGCACCAGAGGCAAACTTCTGCGTTAAGGCGGGACTCGTTGTGACTGCCACCGATGCCGCTTTGCAGTAGCGCTCCGTCGAGTGCCGGTATTCTTGGCAGAGAATGGCTGTGGGACATAAATTACAAAATTATATGACATATAGAATATTTTTTGAAACCAGACTCCGGATCAGGGCCTTGTCCCTGGTTCTTCTAGATATAAATTTCTAGTTTCAGCTTAAGCATAGGTGGCAGAAATTGTTGTCTATAACATTACCCACGGAAATTACAAATTACAAAACACATGCCCCGGTGTCCTTTTGTGTTGACCAATTGACAGTTGTGTTAACACTGTGAAGGGTAATAATACTTTAAGTAAAAACTTTATATGTGAGGAAAGGGGGCATCGTTCCTGCCCTGATGGCCGAGCAAGTAGAGGCCCAACGGGTCACACGTTAGGTCCCCGGTTCGACTGCAGGTCAAACTTCGAGTGATCGTAATCAAATGGTTATAATCGATTGCAATAGATTACATTTTCGCGTACTCACATCTGTAATTGTAATTGAATGTTTTGAAGTAGCTGTAATCTGCAATATAATCATAATCACACTTTTAAATTTCATTTAATCATAATCGTTTTTTGAAATTCTTAGGTAGTCGTAATCATAATCGCTATGATTATAATTGTAATCGACCATTATTATAATCGTAATCGAACTTATCATTTCTGCTTGCAAAAAAAGTAATCGTGATTATAATCTATGGTCGCAATCGTAACCATGTTTTTTTTATGTATATTCATAATCGTAGTCGTAATCGAAAAATGAAAATTGACTGTAATCAAAATCACAATCTAGGTTTCGTTACTTAGGTAATTGTAATCGTAATCCTACTGTAATAACCGTAATCATATAAACGGATTGTAGTCGTCCCAAGTCCGCTCTGGGTCAGGGCTATTTCCCTTTTACTCTACACAAATTTGAGCTTGGGCGAAAAGAAATTGCATTTCATTAACCAGCATGATATTTCTGAACAATTATTTTATTCGTAACCCCATACTTGCATGTCAAAGTTGACGAAGTTTCATGCATCAAAAATTGGTCATTCATCATTCGATTAAGTTTCCCTGTGTGTGTTCTTTTCTTATTGCATGCCGAAAGTTGACAGAAGGTGATAGATGGAGTAGTTTTACATCTCTTTTTTAATGCTTTATTGCGTGAAGTCGATTAGAATAGCCATTTTAACAAATGAGTGGAAATTTTCCAAAGTAAGTGGATAAAAGCATGGTTCTCTGAAGTGGTGTAATTATATTTATCCATGTCCCTTGAGCTATTAAATAGATGAGTGAGATCAGGTAAAGTATCAAGAAATGAGTAACTGACAGGAAAGCAATTTTTGTAATTTTAATTTGATTTTTTGCTTTGTCCAAATTTTTTCAGAATTAAAAAGAATTTGTTTAAACTTACATTTGTTTTAATATAAGGTTTAAGTAATATAATCGAGAAAGCGCTTTAAGGTATGGGGAACCTGTTATTATTTGATAAATATAATAAATCCACATCGTAATAGGTTCCCAGAAAGCACCTAACTTACCATTTCAGACACACTGTACAACGAAGGACGGATTGGAGTGCATTTATTTGATTTAACTCTATCATATATATATAATTTAAGCATAGTGCATGATTTTGATATTTAATTTTTAAAGTATCTTCTTGTTTGTGTGTGTTTTGTAGCCAACTTTTCTTCTTAATTGAGTACGGAATCTATAATTTTTATTATCAATTTTTTTAGTGTGATGTGATCTTTTTTTTATAATGTTGCAGATTATTCCATATGAGAAACACATTTTAAAACTTTTACGACTATTTTTGCTAATATAATTTAAATTGCTTTTCATATAGATCTAATTGCATTTATAGTTTACGCTGTGCTGTTCATATGAGTAATTTGAAAATTATGCACTAAAACGATTCACTATGCTTGAAAATAAATGAACATACAGCATCTATTGTAGTAAGCTGCAAATACTGGTCTTGATTTTACGACGCAACTCTCATTAGTGACTAGAAGTCAAGAAACTTTCAGTCGTTTTGCTACCTCAGCGCACAAGGTCCTTCTCTCTTCAATCTGCTAAAAATGCTTTCTACTTCAGAGTTCCAAGCCATGAGGTTTAACAGATACTTTACTAGCTTTCAAACACAAGCTCTCAACTTCAAACTGCTAAATTTTGATGAAAGCAATGCTTTTCCAAACCGCTAGGGGGCTCTGCTGTAGGTCAGTGGCAACGCATGCACCTAGAGTACCGTTCACTCGGATTCGTCTCCCAACGATTCAAAACTAACCCTTTCCGACGAACTGCTCGCTGCAGTCCGTGTGTTAGTTCCCTAGGGCCTAAGAGATTCAGAGTCCTCGAACACCCGTAGATCCCGACGCAGCATGACCTTGACTGTCCGTGCGCCGTAAACACAAACAAATGAAGACGCTTGCAGAAAATACATATTTGGCGTAATGTCTTAGCTTACACA
Source organism: Dysdera silvatica (assembly GCA_006491805.2). Classification (NCBI taxonomy): domain Eukaryota; kingdom Metazoa; phylum Arthropoda; class Arachnida; order Araneae; family Dysderidae; genus Dysdera; species Dysdera silvatica. The sequence goes on along the minus strand of QLNU02014802.1, from coordinate 11,394,182 downwards.
TCCAGATAAGAGCTAGAACATTTTTTGATTGGTATAATGGTGACACACTGTACTAATCAACAATGCACCTAATCGATAGGTAATTTATATCAACGTTATACACATAAGAAGACTTTTGTGACACATCCAAGAGTCAAACTTGGAGATTCTGATGTGCAATGAGACTTTTTTCTGATAATCTAAGAACAGTATAAAACCTTTCAACACTTTTAGTAAGAAGACATTCATTTTTTGATTCAGACTGGAAAGACAAAACATTTTATTACACAACCGTAAGGTCACTGTGCAAATAGTTTCTTCAGTTATTTGTACGTCAAATGACTGTGCTTTTCCCATAACGGCACCGTCTCGTGGGGGTCTAGCTGGCATGATGCTTCGCTCCTATTCAACAGTTGTTGGTTCGACTTCAGTGCGTGACGATGTCTCTTTGTTTTTTCATTACGACCACCAAATCCTGCAATGGCGATCGCATATGGCTTTGAATGGAATCATCAAGGAATCATAAGTTCAGAAAAACATCTGTCAAGACTACCATTACTCCTGATGAAAGACTGCTGCTGACGCTTCCGAAAGCTTGAATAGTCTTTTTCGGTTAAAAAATTTGCCAGTGTTTACCATTCTGTGCTTCAAAAACTGTGTTATTGGCCACTTTGGATGGAACCAATGGCCCAACGCGACCTACAATCTGTCATGCACTGAAACGCAGCAATGTTTACAGAGGGAAACATTGGTCAGTTAACACGAAGGTAACGGTTGTAACTACTACTTCACCGAGGGCTGCTGTAAAAATATTAATCTGTAAACATAAGCCAAAGTAAAATTTATCCTGTTTAATGGATTCCAAGAAAATCTTTTATTATATTTAATAGAATAACTGTTACTGCGTAAAAAAACATATCCACTAAATCACGGGCAACAATTTTGATAATTATATGACTTGCAAGAGCGCAACTCTAGAAAAGCTATTTTAATATACCATTGCAATGAAAAATTGAGGCAAAACTTAGTTTGTTTGTTTGTTTGGCTTTTTTATGGCGCAACAAAACTTAGTTGGACTCAGATTAATAAGTGTAACTCATCAATGAGAGTAATAATAATAATTTAGCTTCCACCCTGAAGGCAATTTTGCAAACAAATTTGTTTTTTTTAACAAATGCAATTGTTAAAAAAAACAATTACATTTATCAAATTTTACGATCACTCTAACCCATCTGTTTAATTCTCTGGACCGTGTTAAAACGAACTGTTAGTTTTAAACACTCCTTTCTCTTTTATACATCCAACATTTTTAGTAAGTTTATATTTCATTTTATTCTCGGTTTTCTAACAAAAGTTTTTAATGTTTGTTTCGGTAGATAACAAACATTCACGAAAAAAAGCGCATGCTTAGTTATTGTAATCCATTTTAAAGTTTAGCATTATATTTTGCGTAAAAAAATTAAAATAAAAACAAAAATTTGTATTTTTACGCAAATCGTTAAAATGAAAAAGAAGAGAGATTGCGCGTTTTTTTTTTTCTTTTGGTTTTGTTTCTTTTAATGGAATACTCTGTCTTTATTGCATTTTATCAAAATACAGTGACGGTTAAATTGCTTAACGGGACTTGGAATTTTTAGATAAAAGTAGGATAATTGGCGAAATGAAAAAACGCTTCCCTAAGCTTCAAAGGGAGAGGAGCACCAACACGCGAGGTTGAAACCATGAAATCTCACTGATTGAAGATGATTCTTATTCTTTATAAACACCGGCCGGATGTGCCATACAGTGGTGTCGCAAAAAGTGGCAATATTGTTTGGGAGCAAAAGATTTACATATAAGAAGGTGATAGAGAAATTGAACGGCCAATAGTAAGTTTCTGGGTGACTTTAAATGATATTAGTTGCATAGTACTCGCCGGGCGCCTGGAAAAAAATATTGTAAGTATTTAATATAACTTTGAAAATACCTGCTGTATTTTATTTGGTTTTTAAAAAGAAGAGGTAAAGAAATTTCCTAACTCGAAAAGCATTAAAAAAACTATTGTAATGAAATGGACCGCATGGTGCGATTTCAAGTTGCAGAACCTTTATGTTAAAATGAATATAAACGTTATAAACATATTAAAATTATTTTTATGTTGAATTACGTATTTTAAACGTTTATAACGTTTTAAATTATTTAACTAAATGTAGATTAAAAATGGAGAAAGTGAGTATAAAGCTATGGGAGTGGAAGTATAATTTAGGGAATTTCACCTTCACGTTTACGAACGAAACATGATATTAACCTACATTGTCTGATATAATTATTCTCTGAGAAATAGGAGTAAATGTCAGGATAAAATTTTTCTCTGTTTTACATAAATAATCTCAAACCGAAAACATTATGGAATGCATCACATCACAAATGTTTACTCTATCTTCTATTGACTTAATTTACGAGAATTTGCAGCATTGAACTGAAGAAAATATAACATAATTAAATTTAGATACGCATAAATTATTAGATAAAGAACGTGTACTTTTGACCTTTGTTGTAAGACTAGCCTCTTTACCAAATTACAGGGCATGTTGACGCAGATAAAGGGCAAAAATGACAAATCACTTTTAGCATCACTTTTAGCATTAAAAATCAAAGAATTGCCCTTTATCGGCAAATGACCAATTTTACTAAAAATGATAAGTAAACCTTGTGTGTGTATAATTTTGAAATTGTCACATCTAGCTTCTAAATTTATACACGCATATCTTAGATAAAATATATAAATAATGTTATTGGGTTAGCTAGTAACGCAAATGTGATATTTAGTTATAAATAATTATTACCAGTATGTATCCTTGCCCTGGTTAAACGTTCAGTTATCATTATGTACTGAAGGAGACGCTGTTATTATTGACTTACTATTAAGAATTATTTTTAAGGTTTTGTTTTCATGAATTTGCAGAGGACATAGTTGTTTTAATACTCGCTGTACGGATAAGAGCGTAGATACATAAACAAAAAATTTCTAAAAATATGTCATTTAGCAAATTACGATGAATTTAAATTACAGTGTCTTTAAATTACAGTGTCTTTAAATAAACCCAAATACATACTGAGTATTAGTATAACACGAGAAATGGGTACATCTGCCTGTACCACCCTAGAAATAGAAGTAAGCCAATATCGTCAAAGCATATTGGGTTTTTGGATGACATAGAACAGTGGTTCTCCAATTTTTCATCCCATACAAAGAACCCTTTTTTTATCATATGCCTAGCCACAGAACCCTTTTTTACCACATGTCTAGCTACGGAACCCTTTTTTACCACGTGCCTAGCAACGAAATCTTTTCTTACCACATGCTTAGCCACGCAATCCTTTTCTTACCACATACTTAACCGCGGAACTCTTTTCTTACCACATGCCTAGCAATGAAACACTTTTCTTACCACATGCCTAGCAATGAAACACTTTTCTTACCACACGCCTAACAATGAAACACTTTTCTTACCACATGCCTAGCCACAAAATCTTTTCTTACCACATGCTTAGCCACAGAACCCTTTTCATTCCACACTCCTAACCACGGAACTCTTTTCTTGCCGTGCCTAGCAATGAAACACTTTTCTTACCACATGCCTAGCAATGAAACACTTTTCTTGCCACATGCCTGGCAATGAAACACTTTTATTACCACATGCCTAGCCACAGAACCCCTTTTCTATCACATGAGTAGCCACTGAACCCTACCATGAATATTTAAAGAAAACCTAATGAGCTGTTATTTATCATTGCTTGGACGTAAATACAAAAATAAGCAATGTATCAGTATGAAAAGGTAAATGTTACTTTTCTATTTGTCGCAAAATATTGACGAGTTAGTTTACTTTATCTAAGAGAGTGTCATGGAAGAAACTTGCAACACATACTGCTTTTCATCGACTTGTCATTTTCATCGATATTTTACAAATTGGTTGCCGAACCCCCGGAGTGTCGCCACGGAATCCCAATGTTCCAGGAAATATACTTTAAGAAACACCGATGTACACAGGGTCAGATAATAGCACAAATCAGTGGTTTCCAACCTGGGGGGTCGCGAGCAGGTTCCTGGGGTTTTGTCGCAACTACTTTTATAAGGAATTAATTTCATACCAAATGTTTCCAACGCTTTTATATTTCAACATGGCTACACACATTGCAATATTCTACTAATGGTTGTTAACTTTATATCTATAATATACATTAATATATATACATATATAATATATTTTTCCTTTAATGTATTTTTTTTTTATTCTGTTAAAAATACTTTTATTATGCAAATGTGGCGGCGGCGGACAGCGGTGGTGGTAGCAGATCTTTTGGTTACTATAAAAGGGGGTCGCGGATTATTTGGTTACTATAAAAGTGGGTCGCGGCTTGAAAAAGGTTGGGAACCACTGGCATGGACAAACAAGACTAATATCTAGCCCCCCCCCTCTTTTTTTTTGACTCAATGCTACTTCAAAATCATCGCCAATCAGAGTTTATCACTAGGGCAGTAATTTTACCTCGGTGCAAATTTTCGCGATGTTTGCCACGAATTTTAAATTTTTTGTATATTCACCGAGCGCAAATATGTCATCTATACTGATTTTATTTTCAAAGATTAAAATTTTAATTCCAGAATGGTTTTAGCGAGCATTTTCCTTGGAACCAAGATCCTCATTATGCACGGGTCCTACTGTAATTACATAAGATAATTCATAATGGATGTACAGCATTTCTTATGGAACATAATGCAAACCTCGATTCATAATAGAAAGATACGGTAACGCATTAGATTTCATTCGAAATATTAAAGTAAACATTTAAGCTTCATTCACGAAATTGAACAAATGCCGTAGTACGATTTCGTACGGACAACAGTTTGCTTTCAAAGACTGGTTTCAAACGTTTCATGCTTAAATTAACAACCGTTAAATATCATGAATTTACATTCGACATTCGACGACTTTCCAATATTTGCAAAGTCAAAGTGACTTCGGCCACAGTGGACAAGTATGGATATTACTCGGGCCTTTGTTTCCCCTTTCCCCCCGCTGACTGGTTTAGTTTGCATTTCGAACGACTCGCCGGGACTCAACTTCAAAAGAATCCTGAAGCTATTATTTTTACCATCAGCGCGGATTTAACGATTAAATCAATGTCTCCACTCTTTTGTTAGAAGTCATTAAATAGAGGAATGAATCCCCTTTAATTCCTTTTATGCCATTCGAAGAAACCATTAAAGGTCGTGGCGGCTCTTTTCATAGAAGCAATTTGTCCTTTTGAAAAGAAGCGAATTAATGCTTCGATAGCCGGCGTGACAGTCGAAATTCGCCGCCTGTCGTACGAAAGAGCTCATTACAAAGCCATTTGGGAATTTCTCCAGATAAGTATCGAACTCCGAACTGTACATGCGAGTTCTTCATTTCAATAAGTAGCGACGCGTAATAGGCTTCTTCAGCTGCCGAGATTTGAAGAAGTATAATTTAGAGGCACTCAAACAGTTACTTGCAGAATTAACAAGCATTATCTCAGAAATATGTTTCCAGCTATCGACAAAAATTTCTTCTTCTTCTTCTTCCGTCTCTGTATCAATTACTGAAATTGTTTACATCCAAGTTATTTGAATAAATGGTTAATGGAAATTTCGATTGCGAATGGCGAACTGCCTCTAATTTCGATTTTTCCAATGTTCGTTCGCCTGTACTCAATACAACACGCCAATGCGCGCTCATCGAGTCGAAAAAGAGAAACATTTTTACATTAAATTAGTAGGATGAATAGACATAACGTATCACAAATCTTCGCTCCTTTTCGTTCTCTCTCTTTCAAAACAAGTAAACTATCGCTCACTGATTGCATACAGGCTGGAAATTACATGCATTCCGTCAGACGTGAAACACAAAGATGTCTGCCGGAAAATTATTGGTTCTTATTGTTCTCCTTCTTCTGGAAGCATGAGTTTCAGAATATGGACATTATATTTGAATTTAATGCTTTCCGTTAAAATGGAGATCACAGTGAATGTAAATTTTCGTCGAATAAGAGGAGCCGTTTCGTTTGATTTCGCTGATGAAACCAAGGGATGGAGACATCTCCCACTGTGCTTCATATCTCATTGTATTAGAAAATAGCAAAAATAGCAAAGGAAAAGCAACTGCACATAATTGAATATTAGCAAGATTTTCTAACTTCAAGGAATGAATGGAATCAACGGCTGAGGCTTGCGTTAAAGGAATATTTACCAAGTTGAATAATATCAAATTGTAAACCTCTAGAAATGAAATAATTATGAATAATTGATTGAATCTCGAAAGGAAATTAGTCTATACCAATCGTTAAGATATGTTTCCTGCAAATAGATTTGAGACATAGAAGCACCCTTGTTAAAATCGTTTTCATAAAATAAATTAACAGAATACTCTTACTTTCTTCAGTTTTAAAAGCTTATGAAAACGTTATGCCAAACACACTTTAAATTGAGCTTCAAATCCCTCACGCAATTTTTCGTATTTTAAATGGGAAATGAAACGTAAGAAGGACTCGATTGTTTTCCACAAAACTATTTTCCATGAAAGAAATACTAGCGAAAGAACTAAAAAAGCGAGAAAAATATACAAAGCAAATTTCCGAATTAGAAAAGTAAATATACTTTCAGACTTATTTTTAGAAAGCGACAAATTGGTATATCGAAAAGATGAGTCTTAAAATTCTTCTGCGACCAGACTTTAATATCAGCAATGACCTATAAAATAAACATTATTTTCAAGAAAATTTAATTATGCATTAGAAAAAGTAAACGATTGTTTTAATGATGACTCTATGGAAGTTGCGCAATCAGTAGTTTTCATCCATATTCGACCGTTATGTAATACAAATCACAAGGTCTTCTACTAGCTTTATAAACATAAAATTAAAGAGAAAATTGCTAAATAATATTTCGGAAAAGGCAAAAAATAAAATTATAACGAAAGTAAAATGGTTTATCGCAAAAATTCAAGATAACGAAGATGTTATACTTGTGTTTGGTTATCAAACTTTAACATATAAATTTGTATTTAAATATGTCGTCCTTATACTCATGTGTAGAAATTTCTTCTCCTTTGGAACACTAATGTCAATTCGTAACGAAAAGCAAGATGTTCTTTAATGGCGTCGATTTAAATCACAGCAATTTTTTTACATCATTTGTTAGCTTAATAATTTTTGCATGTTAAGTAAAATTTAATAATTTTTTAATAAAACGCAACCGATATTTTTGACAATCCTTTACCTCTGTTTGCACATACAGACCAAATAAATACTATTTTCCTATTGAAAGCGCTGTTTACCGTTTATTATAGTTTAAACTATCTGCAGCAATTTAGTGTCAAAGAATAATATAATAGATAAATAATCAATGATTTCAATAATAAAAAAGTAGCTGTTAACAATAGATGTTAAATTACTCGTAAAGAAAAGAATGATTTTCCGGCGCCTGGTGGGACCCGAACCCACGACCTCCTGATTGCCGGTCTAAGCACCTGACCGGCAATCAGGAGGTCGTGAGTTCGGGTCCCACCAGGCGCCGGAAAATCATTCTTTTCTTTACGAGTAATTTAACATCTATTGTTGCCACATCATCGGCTAATATGAAAAAGTGTTGCTTTAATAACTGTTAACAAATTATTTATAAATATGAAAAGGCGCACAATGTTCCCACAACTAAGAAAATTCATCACTGTCGCAAGGTAAAAATATAGTCGTTATTTACTTTTGTTTTCCAAAACTGTGCGACAAACACTTGCAACAAAGGTCGAGGCTTAGCGATTAATGGCTTAACTGTTAAGCCATTAATCGTTCGCATAATACAAGAAAACTTATTGGAAATCAAACCCAGCTTAATAATCTCAGAAGCTGAGAGACTGGCGAATGGACAACCGGGAACCGGGAACAACTGGAAAAGGAGAAAAGGAGTAAAAAAAGGAATAGAAGCAAAGAGGGAGAAATTTCGAGAACAATAAATATAGATATACTTAAAAGAAGAAAAATGGTATTACAAAACAGTGATTTACTCACAATTATAAGAAATTTTGCGACGTTTCGAAAATTTCCTTTCCTTTTATCAACAAAAAAGATGAAAATGTGTATAATGATCCCATATCCCACAAATAAACTGCATCAGCTTTCGTTGTTTAATTCTTGTTGAACGTTTCGATGTTTTATTGATCTAAGATACAAACACTGTTATTATATATGCTATTGTATTACATATATTAAACTATTACATTTTCATGTGACGTCACACAGATTATTTATATACGACGTTAAATATAAGGTCAAATTTATCATAAAAAATATGAATCATAAAAATTTTAAAAAAAATAATAAAATAGTTTAAGTTACATATTTTATTTATAAACGGGCTGTATTAATTATTCAAATAAATCTGTATTATAAATAAATTGTATAAAATGGCGATGTAACTATACAGTATAACAATCAAATATTGTGAGTATACTGCACATTGTTTATGTATATAGAAAAATGATTCTGTGTGGTAAATAAAACAAATAATTATTATCATTAACCCTGCTGCTCTGTTCGGGTCTATTTGACCCGAAATCATATTTAATTCATTTAATTTAATCATATTTAATTCATATTTAATCATATTTAATTCATATTTAATCATATTTAATTCATATTTAATCATATTTAATTCATATTTAATCATATTTAATTCATTGTAAACTGTAATAATGTTTTGCCATTTATCGACTTCGTCACTTTATGTATAATCTTTACTTACGTAAAAAAAAGGAATTCATTTTCCTTTCAATTTTTTGAAAAGATGCTGTTTTTACACATGTACCGTTCAGATCAATATGATACAAAGGTTTTTGCACATAAAACGTTTTGTGGGTGTACGTACATTACCTTATTTCAAATTACTAGCAGTTTTAGAGTATTTGGACATAATTTCTGCAAGTTCTTACTTGTTTTAAGGTGTGTCCCACCGAAATAAAGCCACCGTGATTATATGCCGTAACTGGACACGAAACAAACCAATAAGAACGAAACAAATATATTAAGAAAGTCTATATACAAATACATATTTGCAAGGAGTAACTCACTCCCTGCTCCATCTGGGCGGGGGGAAAAATGAACGTGTAAAAAAGAGAGGAAAATGTGTCCCGCCGAAATAAAGCCACCATCCCTATTAGTGTTTTGGGTAACTCTCAATATTCGAGCTGCTACAGGTAAACAGGTTTATGACGTCAGGAAGTTGTCAAATAACTTACCTGTTCTATCCCAGTCGAATGTTGACTTCAGAAGGTTGTATTTTCTATTTCTCCTGCAGTATTGCAATGGGAAAACGAACCCAGCTATCAGAGTTCGAGAAAGGCCAGCTAACAGCTTTTAAGGAACAAAGTCTTTCACACAGACAAATATCTAAGCAAATCAAACGATCTAAAACCGTAATAGACAATTTTGTGAATCAGGGCAATGCGTACAGGTATAAAAAAAGGAGGTGTACAGGCAGAAAAATGACTTCCAGGCAGGAAAGAGATATTGTGCATCGTCTTTCACAAGGTGGTATTTCCCTCAGACAATTGGCCAAAGAGGATAACATCCCTGTGACAAAATCAACCCTGTCACGGATTGTAAAATATACAAAAAACTTCCAATATAAAAAAAGGAAACAGCAGCCCATGTTGAAAGCTATCCACAAGCAAAGGATAGTAGATTGGGCCAAATATCATCAAACCTGGAAAGACCAGTGGCATCGTGTTATATTCTCAGATGAGAAAAAAATTAATTTGTATGGCCCAGACGGCCTTACACTCTGTTGGCGTGACATGAGGAAAGAAGAGGAAATCTTCTCCAAAAGATAATAAGGTGGAGGCTCATTAATGGTGTGGGGAGGCTTCGGCTATGGTGGTAAACTTAACCTGGCTTTCCCCTTAGGCCGCATAAAGGCTACCGATTACCAAGAAATGCTAGAAATCCAGTTACTGCCATTTGCAGAGAGAATTGGTGGCCCAAGTTGGATTTTCCAGCAGGACAACGCCCCCATTCACGTTGCAAAACCCTCTTGTGAATGTTTTTTGCATAATGGGGTACATGTCATGGAGTGGCCTGCCCTTTCCCTTGATCTTATTTCCCAAGAAAATGTGTGGGGGTAACCTCAGTAGGGCTGTATATGCCAATGGCAGACAGTTTCAGTCTGTGGCAGAATTGAAGGCTGCCATCATTGAAGTCTGGGATAATATTGATGCCACTGTCCTCCAGGGATTGGTAAATGGTATGCCACATCGTGTTTTCCAAGTCATATATAATCATGGCGGATATATTGGCTATTAACAGTAGTGGCTTTATTTCGGCGGGACACTTTTTCCCCTCTTTTTTTACACGTTCATTTTTTTTCCTGCCCAGGTGGGGCAGGGAGTGAGTTACTCCTTGTAAATATGTATTTGTATATAGACTTTCTTAATATATTTGCTGCGTTCTTATTGGTTTGTTTCGTTGCCAGTCATGGCACACAATCACGGCGGCTTTATTTCGGTGGGACACACCTTATATATTATATATCCATTACAACTCAAGTATGACATGGTAAGAAAAATCATGTCTGCGCCAAATAATTCTTTTGCTCTTCCTATAGGCATCACACTTATAGGCGCCCATGTCTTCTTGAACACTTACATGCAATATAATGTTGTACAATTTGATGCAAATGAATCAAAAATTTCTAGTTCACTTTCGTCGAAAATGGCAATACTGAAATATCCAGAATCGAAAACGGCGAAACCGGATCGGTTTGCTTATACGTGGGTGACGAAAATAATAATAACTTTATCTCTGGTAGACATTAAATTAAATAAAAATCACAAAATGAACACGAAGAAATAAAAATTCTCCATATCAAAACATTAATCATGATAATAGACATTTAAAACCATTTTCAGCAAGAAATAATTACATATCCACCAGGGCAGCTATGGATAAAGACGTGAATCTGACAAAGCCCGTGCTGCCCCGTGTAATCAATAGAATTCTAAAAATAAATAAATAAATAAATACGCTTATTTAAATCAAAATAGAGGGAATTAAATATCGACAATGAAAAGATAAAGGAATGGAGAATAAAGAAGGAATAAAAAGGAGTGGAGAGAAGGATAAGATAATAAATTAAACAACAAGGATGAGATAAAGTCTAAAAGAGAGAAAATGTAGTGTTATCAAGAGCGCCGAAGTTATTTTTTAAATAAAGAAGGTGAATTAATAATCTGAAGGGAGGAAGGCAAAGAATTCCGAACTCCAATCCCCGCACATCTGGCGCGTCTTAAACCAATATTCGGTCTGGAAAAGGGAATTTGTAATTGATTAGTCGAAGATGTAGGATAAGAATGGGCTGGAACTTTATGTATAATTGGTAAATTAATATTATTTTTGAATATTTCATATGTTAGTAGTGCGAGACGATGATTTAAGATTTTATTAATTGATAGGATATTATATTGTAACATTAATTCATGGATAGAAGTTTCTTCAGAAGTTTTTAATTGGATGATCTTCATAAACCTATATTGTATTTTGTTAAGTCTTGTATATTATAGTGTGTGGTAAAAGATCAAAGTGTATGACAATAAAAGAGATTAGAAAATACAAAAGAATAATTAATAGTTAAAATAGTATGAATTGGTAAGAAATAGCTTATTCTGCGAATAATTCCGACGTAAGTATTAAGTTTAGAACAAAAAGTATTAATTTTTGAGTCCCATTTAAGATTTTATTTTGATAATTCCCAGAAATTTAGTATCCGGTGATAACGGGATTATAGCGTTGTTAATATTGACAGAGTGTTGAATGGAATCTAGGGTACTTTTTGATTTGGTAAATAGCAAACATTTAGTTTAATATGTATTTAAGTTTAGATAATTATAGTTGAAATAATCAATACATAGTTTTATCTCGTTTTTGTGTCAAAAAATAGCTGATTTAAATTATTGTTTTTAAAGAAAATACTAGTATGGTCTGCAAAACAAATTATTTTAGACTGTGTAGGAAGAAAGAAAAGATCATTAATATAAAATATAAAAAGCAATGGACCAAGCGTTAGGCCCTGCGAATTCCACATAGTGGAGTTAATAGTGATGATTTGAGATTATTTAGATGAACAAATTGTTTTCTATTAGTAAGATAGTTAAAAACAGCAAGTTTTGAGTACCTCAAATACAAACAAGATTTAGTTTGTTAATTAAATGATTATGATCGATTGTATCAAAAGCCCTTGATAAATCAAAAAAGATTCCTATTGTCGATTCCCTATTTTCAATGGCAGTGTAAATCATATCTGTAGCATTAATTAAAGAATGCTCGGTTTTTTGTTTTTTTGTTGGTTTTTTTTGTAAAACCATATTAATTTGGGTGAATGATATTATTTTTTGTGAAGTAATTCAAGAGACGGCCATAAAGTAATTTTTCAAAAAATATTTCAAAAACTCAGAGAATTGAGATAGGTTTGTAGTTTGTAATGTCGGATTTTACACCTTTTTTAAATATAGGAATAATACGTGCCGTTGTAAGGTCCCCATGAATTTTTCCGGAAGAAAATATTAGGTTATAAATTTAAGCAAGAGGTAGGGCAATTTCCTTTGAAATAAACTTGATTAGTGTAGGATGTATTTCATAATGTCCAGAGTTTTTATTGGAATTCCGTTCCTGGATAGTGCGAATAATTTCCAATTTGGATGTATCATGAAGGGCAAAAGAGACTGCGATTTTATAAACATAACAGTAGTGATGCAGTGGATGATAGTTACTTATGAAATGGTGAGTTAGTGAGTAAGGAAAACAACAGCATAATTGTTGAATTTCGCACAGATTACTTTGAAGTCTATTATTGTAGTTGTGTTAAATGTGAGTTTATTAATATGTGTATTTTTGTTACACGGTCTTTTCATAAGCATATTGATGTTGATCCAAGTTTTTTAATATTAGATTTATTATAAAAAGAATACATAAAGGATTGTTTAGCATGTTTTATTTTTTTATTAAGTTTATTACGATATTTTTTGAAGAGAGCTTAGTTAAAGGGAGATCTATGTTTTAAAAATTTAAAGGACAATTTATTTTTTATTCCAATTTCTTTAAGAAATATATTATTAATCCATGGCTTTCCAATTTGATTACTTCTGGTAATTTTTTTAAATTGGTAAGCAATTGTTATAGTGATATTTAAGAGTAGTGATAAATTGATTATATGCAGTCTGTGCATCGTTAAATCCGACCATGATGTGCTTTAAAGATTCGATTTAAGAGAAAGAAGATTAATTTCAGAGAAATCTCTAATAAATGATTTGTTATTATATCTTCTTTTTAATTTTTGTTGAGTATAGAAGTAAATGAAGATAGGCATATGATCACTAATGTGGTAAATTAAGATGCCACTAGTGCTCTCTAAACTGTTAGTTATATATAAATCTAAGGTAGTTTTAGAGTGGGGGATAATGCGGGTTGGATTATTATTAATTGTTATGCAAAAACCATAGGCCGATATTAAATCAAGAAGTGCATGGGAGTGAGCGCTGGGATAAGAAAAATAATTAGTTTGGACATATCAATATTAAGATCCCCAGAATTATTAATTTAGTTTTGCTTGTAGTCGAGAATATGTGTAATCTCCGTATGTATGAAAAAAGTTGTCATGATTACCCAGAGGAGGCCGATATACTGTGGATATTAGTATATCCTGAAAAATTATAGTAATTATTTCAATCTCGGGCAGAATTGTAGTCCATTGCTTAAGGGGTTTGACTTCGTTGGGTTTTTTGATGTAAATAGCAACTCCACTACCCCTACCCGAGCCACGACTTTTAGTAATCAGACTATAATTCTGAATAGATGAGTTATGATTCGGATGAAGCCAAGTTTCAGTTATGATTAATAAATGAACCTGTTGATTGACTGAATTAATTAGGTTATCAATAATTTCTTGTTTATTTAAAATGCTGCAGGCATTAATGTGTAAAGCAAGTAGACTATGATCAGTATTTCTTGGATGAGGTATATTCGAGGGAGAAAAATGAATACCTGGTCTTCAATTTGGGGAAAGTTTGGAAGTAATGGGTCTGTATTGTTTGAGATATCAATAACACAGTGGAAGGTCGTGGGTTCAGGTCCCACCGAAGGCAGAAATATTTATTTTCTTTCGAACGTTTCACCATCTAATCACGCCATACCATCGGCGTTGGTATCACTACGCCAATAAACGTTGATTGATTGACATTGTTGTTTGATTTAATCTGCGTAGTGTTCGATTTATATAAATATCATATTTGTTTCAGACATAGTAATATTGTCAGCCTATGAAGTGAAGAGTGTATGAAAAAGAAATTAGAAATAAAAATATTAATCCGAAGCCAACCACAATCTATTCCTTCAGGAAAAAAAATGTTTAATTAAAAGTGTGTTAATGTGAATGTGCAAGTAAGTATATAGACTTTTGTGACAGCAAAGCCTCTTACGCCTTGAAGTTACAAATCTATAGAGGAAAAGAAACATGTAACAGACAGGAAAATATCAAGGTGTGCAGGTAGTGTAAGATCTGACTAGTGACTTGAGGGGCCAGAACGTCACTTGCGATAATTTTTTACATCATCATATAATTCAGGTCAGTTTCTTCTGAAAAAAGAGCATTACAGTGGTTGGAACTATATGGAAAAACAAACCAGAACCACTTTTTACTTTACGAAATGTACAACAGTAGTCAATTATATCCCAAAAATGAACAGAAACCTAATCATTATGAGTACTCTTAAAAATGACAAATCTGTAACTCATAGAGATGACAAGAAGCCTAAAATAATACTGCATTATAATTCTACTATAGGAGCAGTGGATTACATTGGTCAGCTTGTCGCTTCCGTCATGCGAAAGTCAAATCGTTGGCCAATGATAGCTTTCTATAATTTATTTGACATTTCGGATTATAATACCTATGTTCTGGAGATATCAATAAATCCTGAGTGGGACGAAAATAAACTTATGAAAGACGATTGTTTTTGAAAAAACTGGGAAAATCGCTTGCAACGCTACTTATAATTTCCCGTCAGGTTTGTTTGTTTGTTTGTTTGTTTGTTTGGCTTTTTTATGGCGCAAGAGCATCTGGGCTATACTGCGCCAAATTTCCGTCAGGTTATGTCAAGAACAGAAGAATCGGAAAATGAGGTGAATAAGATACGAGGAGTAAGTTCTCTAAGTTCCTCTCACAATCAAGCTTCAGCAAGCGTAAGGTAACTGATAGAAAACGTGCTCGGTGCAAATTTTATTCATCAAAGAATGACAAAATCATTTTTGTTGTTGTAACATTCGTTGTAAATATCAAAAGTACATATGTAAAGCACATGTCACTTGCTACTGCCCGAATTTCTTCAACCCAAAATGAGATTTTCCAATTTTCAACTCTAATTCATTGCTTATTGTTTTCGATTTCTTGTCTTAATTATTATCTGAAAACTTTTTCTTTTATAGGTTCAAAATATATGTCGTAAGAAATGAATAATTGCTGTTCATTTTTTCACACCATATAAAAAATAGCGAAGGTGGGTCATACCGACCCGAACGTAGCAACCGTATAGTAAAACTGAACAGAACTGCAGGGTTAAATGGTCCAATGCCTCGACACAGGGGCGGCTCGAGGTTGATTTTGAACCCGGGCGGCCTGACACAGATTGCTTTTTGGCGCCCCCTCCGGCGAAAACAGGAGATTTTCACAGATGCACAGTGAGCCATATACCCTATAAAAGTGGCCAAAAGTCTCTGAAAGAAATTCTCTAAAGATGTCTCTAAAAATTTCTCTAAACTTGTCTCTTTTTAAAAAGATGTTCCATTGCTGGGTCCATTAAAAAAAATTGAACTTGACTTCAGTTTGGCTCCCCCATCCAAACGGGGCCCCGGGCAGCTGCCCGAGTCGCCTGCCCCTTAAGCTGTCCCTGCTTCGGCAACACTACACTTTATCGTCCAGATAATGTTCATAAGTTTTCCTATATTATTTGTTGAACTCGAATGCAAAATAACTCAATGAATACATGAAATAATGTGGACTCTAAAGGCAAAAATAATTTCCTCTTGGCTATTCAAATTAAACGAATTTTATTAGGGACATCTTCCTCTGTGAATGGCCATTATCCCCATCTTCACTCACCCGCCCGGCACGTTTCACTTTCAATCCTAAGCAGTCGGTTGTGATAACAAACGGCGCTAATTTAGTAACCTATATCTTCTAAGTAGCTTTTCTTTCTACAGATCTAGTTAGTAGTCTTGTCGTTAATTGATAAGTTAATTAGAAAGATACGAAGGGGAAAATTATCTTAACATTCGAATGCTAACGTGACAAGAAGACCTCACCTAATGAGTCGCATTAGGAGAATGGAAATATCCCCTTTCAGCGAATATCTTACAAAACTAAACATTATTTCTTATCGTTCGAAAGCAAGACACGGAAATTAGAATTCATGTCTTCGATTTCCCATGTAATATATTAGGCGATGAAACTGACAGTTAAAATGAATCACTAAGGTTATTTTGTGCCGATTTATACCGGACAAAGTGCGTGCTGTGGTTGAATTATGCAGAAGTACTTTGATTGGCAATATAAGCATTTTACCGGCTCTCAGAAATTTAATATAAATTTCCATAGACTTTTGTAAGAAATTGAAAAATGTATTAAACAATAAGATACAAACAAATGCATAGTTCTTGCCAATTTTGTCCGTTCGTCCATCTATCTTACCTTTGTCTTTATCCGTTGCTTCCCAGTTGAGTCATTACATATAGTAGTTTTTATTGTGTCTATTGCACCAAACTGCAACGTGATTCCACCTGAATAAAATTTTGTTTTATTGTCTTGTATTGCATTGAGATTATGAGTTATAATATTGTCATTTCGAAGTAATATTGTATATTGTTCTTTTTCTGTTTTTTAATATTAAGTTGAGTTGCATTCCTTTAAGATAGTATCGTATTGTTTATATTTTATATACACCATTGTTTACATTTTTGTTGTTTATTGTTTACATTTTATAAACACTACATAATTTTATATATTGATTAGAAGAAGCACTACCTGTAATTACCTTTCCTCGCTGCTGCGGGTGCTGCCATTTACTAATTCTTTTTTGTCATAGATAGCGGATGATGTGTTAAAAAGAGTGTTTTTTTCCAAACACATACTCAATGAAAGGGACACAAAGAGAAGGTAAGAACTGCAGCTTACACTCATAAACAGTTGAATTAGAGCCACATACTAGGATGGTAAAAGCGAATGGACAAGCCACAGTGCAACAGATCACTCGCCAATTTAATGATGGACAACAACGACCTGTGAGCAACCATGCCATCCAAAACCACCTATTCGCGTCATTAAAGCGAAAATGGATGGACAAGCCACAGTACAGAAAATCGTTTGTCAATTCAGTGCTGGACAACAACGACCTGTGAGCAACCACACCATCCAAAACCATCTATTCGCATCATCAGGGCGATGTGTATTATTATTTATTATTTAAAAAAGAAAGCGGACAGATAAGCCACAATGCATCAGATCGCTCGTCAACTCAATTCTGGACAACAATAAACTGTGAGCAGGCATACCATCCAAAACCAACTATTCGCG
Source organism: Dysdera silvatica (assembly GCA_006491805.2). Lineage (NCBI taxonomy): Eukaryota > Metazoa > Arthropoda > Arachnida > Araneae > Dysderidae > Dysdera > Dysdera silvatica. Next base: position 11,376,532 of record QLNU02014802.1, on the reverse strand, counting down.
TCATCAGAGCGAAAACGAATGGACAAGCCGCAGTACAGTAGATCGCTTGTCAATCCAGTGCTGGACAACAAAGACCTGTGAGCAACCATACCATCCAAAACCATCTATTCGAATCATCAGGGCAATGTGTATTATTATTTAAAAAAGAAAGCGGACAGATAAGCCACAGCGCAGCAGATAGCCCGCCAACTCAATGCTGGACAACAAAGACCTGTAAGCAGCTATAGCATCCAAAACCACCAGTTTGCGTCATCAGGAAGAAAGTGGACGCCACACGCTGCTAGCAAGTATCTCTAACTCAATTGCTCATGAATGTGTTTGATGATATAATTTCTTCTGGTGATGATTAAAAATTATTCCGAAGTTCATCGCTGTTAATTTTTTTACTATATATAAATGATATTCGTGTATAGAATCTTCCCTCATTTTATTTTTTCCCCATTTAAATGTTTGCCACAATTTTATGTGACAAAATTAATTCGCTAACGAGGGAACTACTGGAGGTGTCTATCCCGGATCAGTTTGATATTTGATGAGTAAATAGCTAGTACGATGGTAAAACTTATAAAAAAATAGAACCTGCCCCAATCAACTACCAAACAGAGGTAGACGCCATGGGAATTCGGCGAAATATTGGATTTTTCGCCACATTTGGCAATTTTTCATGAAATTTGATAAAATATCCATTGTTTCCCTGAAATCATCAATACTTGTGGTTGTGAAAACAGTATATCTAACAGATTAATCTATTAAAGTGTTATTGAAAAATATTCATTTATTAGGGTTGCAGAAAAAGCATTCCAGTGTTAAAAATAAAGGTAAGAAAATTTGTATAAAAGTTTGAATTATGTGTGTCATAATTTCATACCAATTAATAGCGTACTTAATAGTTATGACAACCATGCACAAAATGATGATAAACTATATGAAATATATTAAAGAACCATGTACAAAATGATATATTAACTTGTGATAACTATGAGCTACTCATTACTAATAGCTCGCATGTATAAAAAGTTAAACCAAAGTTGCGTATTGACAATACAGAAAGATTGAGTACCTTTTTGTATAGAACATAATGTAGGATTTTTGATTTATAAAAGTATAAGGTTACTTTACTACAAAAGAGAGTGAAAATAAATAAAAGAAAATGAGAAAAAACATAGGAAGTTTGAGCAATGGCTACAACATATAAATGCACTGTTTATGCGATTTTCTATATAACTGATTTTGTTGAAAAGTGAAGCAAATTTTTTTTAACATTTTTAATCTCTTCTGGTTTTGAAAGGGGATAAGTTGATTTCCACCGAGCATATTTTATCATGTTATTGAATGCAGAAGAGGATAGTAATTTTGTGATAGTGTTTTGTTCATGGATGTTGATTTCATTTATGTAATAAAGTATAATAAAGTTTCAAATTGTTTCCATTGTCGGAAAAAACAAACATCGCAATGTTGAACTAAAGAAGCTGTTCCTTGTGGAATATATATAGCAAATGACGTAAGTGTTCCCCAATAGAAAATGTTTCCTCAATATTTTCACCTTTTCGACCACTCTAACAGTCCAATAATACCAACACTTTGTTACTTATTATTAAAGTGGCCTTGATGACGTACTCTAATAAAAAAAATCTTGTGTATATTTTGACAATTTCCCACTTTTGTGCATGTGATAATGACATTTGGAACGATAAACGAAGTCGCACAAACGCGACCGCCAAAAGTACCCTTTGGCTCTTGATACATGAGAAAAAACTTTGACAACGGTATCCCATCCATGGAAATTACTATTTTGTTAGGGTGAAAATTGAAAATTCTCTTTTTAAAATAACTAATTAAATCTAAACACCCAGGAGCAGATAAATAGATAATTAAATAAAAAATACATACACTCTCTCTCTCTCTCTCTCTCTCACTATGTATAAATATATGCTTAGATGTTGTTAAGTGTTTTTGTTTTTTCGATATTCTGCCGCCTGTTATTTAATTTTTTCAGATGGAGTTGTACCTCCAATTATTTGTACACTGCGTCTATAACACTATGCCAGATTAATTAACGTTCAAGAGGAGACACCTCCATTCAAGAGAAGACACGTTCGTCCAAAGAAACCGTCATCATGGGCATAATAGGAAGTAAACAAGTTTCCTGGGCCATCCATTCATCCAGACAAAATCAAATTCTTTGTAACTTCTTTTCAAGAACTTTAAATTTAGTTGTTTTTTATGTGACAAACGAAAAGACTTGTTAAAAATGCCTGTTGAATTAACAAAGGTGTAAAATTTAAATTAATTTGATTTTTACTAGTAAAAAACACTCTTAAAAAAATTCTGAATATAAATAAGGCACTTATAATTAAATTCCTTTTCTTTTTAAAAGTAGGACCCCTTAACATACAAATCCACCTTTTTGTTTTTTTCCTACCTATCATATTTAATTTTTTAAACCCATTTTTAACTTGCAAACAAAAAAATTTTGGCCAATCAGTGTACCTAAAAACTGCTATTTCGCTCCCTACAATATGGCTAATATCCATCAGCAACCGAAACCTATAAAAACTTAAGTTCAGACGAAATCCCTGGTCGAGGGGAAGTAAATGAGTCATCACAGCAATAAATAGCCAACTCGTGGCACCTGCATAAATAGGCAAGCCCACCCACACCGAGCCTGGGCTTGGCGTCCAGTCCAGACCACCACAATTGGCCAACAATTGCAATTTAGGCAGGCGAAATTGCCGTCTAATACGTTAACAAAAGCCAAATGAAAAAGTTGGCAATATATTGGCGAGAATAAGGATTTTAGCAGTCCTTAGACAAATAAAAATCTTCAAGATGGCGATTAAGAAAAAAAGGGCTTGACAAGTCTCGCTCCGGTGGAGAGCAGAGAGACTGAGCGAGAAAGAAAATTTTGAAACACGAAGATGAACAGTGGACTCCAACCTACTCCAAACATGGGCCATTAAGGGTGTAACATGTAAGTTAAAGTTATCTTTCTTTCTCTTCTATTAATCGATAATTATAAGTGACTCCTCCCTCATTAAACTTATAATGAAATGTGTAATTTTTTCTGGTGGTTTATATACCCCAGTATGATTCTCATAGTGAAATGAGTATTTGAATTATTTCACTAAAATTACTTATATCAGGTTTAAATACGAAAAAAAATATGTCAAGTGAAAAATTGATAGTAGGAAGAATTGTTAATAGCTCCAAATGCTTATATAAATGGCACTGTTATATTCTAAAGGAATTAGAAAATATATTATCGTGTTTATAATATAAAATAAAAGGCAGTAATTATTGAATAATTGTTTCATGTCTGTTTTAAAGAACCTGGTGTTTTTTTATTTTGTTTATGTTTAACACACAACGCGTTTAGAAAAATAACCCTAGTTATCCACTTAATTTTTACGGTCTTGCATTTGAAATTTTAGGCAGAAGTCAACCAATGTTTACTAACCACTATCAACGGCCAATTTACAAATTTATTCTGGATAAACAAATTTAATATTTAATGTTATGGAAATTGTGTTTTAATGTTCTCAAATAGTAAAAATTAAATCAATAAGTAAACTAACTAAAAATTTAACCAAACTAATTATAAAATACCTATAATAAATCATTTACATTTCATTAATTATAATTATAATATACTTCATTTAATTTTCATTAATTATTCTATTTCACTTTAAATCATGAATAAATATAAATAAATCTAATCAACAACACAACATATACCCACCATAACAATTTGTATTGTGAAGGAACACGAAACTGCATTTGCCAATTGAATTATCCCTTGAACAAGTTTGTCTGTTTATATTATACTTATAGAGCTCGTTGTTTATAAAAAAAATACGATGATGACCTATAAAAAATATGATGATATCCTTTGATGACGGATTGTTGGAATGTGGTATTATGGGATTCCAATTAAGCAGAGGAAAACCTGAAAACAGTAACATACCACTAAGGTTCTTTTTCATTAATGGCTGCTGGGGTAAATAAACGTAAGAGTCCGATATTAAAAAGGACACGCTCGCACACATGAAGCAGCACAGAATTCAATTATAAATTTTCGAAGTTTCGTCCAGTTGCGTTTTCCCATGAAAGACATTAATAATACTCAAAGGCAACTGAACATAAAGTACAATATTTTCAACTATTTTGTCTCACGGCTTTGCATTTAAGTAATTGAAGGAAAAAATTGAAGTGGGAAGTGATGGTCTTCATAGGCGTACACAGATAATTCATAAGGGGGTTATAGGCTTAATGGGAGGGTTACAGAGCTACAACTCATATATTCCTATGTTAAATATACAAAATTTCATTGCAATGGGGGTTACAACCCCCAAAACCACCCCCTGGCTACGCCTATTCAGGTCTTTGCTTAATGATGATTTATTTAAAGAAAATTTCAAATTGTTTTTGCGAACATCATTAGATATCTGTTCCTAAACGAACAGAAAATAAATATATAAATCGCCTAGACTTTTCCCCTTCGATATGCATTCTTTTGATTTTTCTGCTTGTGTGTTTTGGCTATATATGGTTGCAGAATTTTTTGGCCTTCCAAAGCATATCAATTTGCGTGTATGTAAGCAACGTTCTGCCTTAAAATAAAAACTCCCATGTTCAGCGTGAAACGATAGCGTAACGCTGACTTGGCACTAGGTGGTATTCAAAGAACTTTAGCAAAGATATAGTGCCTAGAAGGAATAGTGTTCCGACTCCTCATTGTTGCCAATGGTAAAAAATATAAAAGAAACTTACATTTCCGCAAGGTGGCACTGCGGGCAGTCTATTTGCTTACTTTTCCCATGTTACATCTGCTGTGTGTGAATTTTTAATTGCAAGGCAAATTAATTTTTTTGTTAATTAAAGTCAAATATAATGTATGTCTAGAAGGTAATTGTACAGGTATATCGTCTGTGCAGCTTACTAAAATATACACGGAGTAATTAGGTAAGTACTTCATTTACAAAAATTACTTGTCATCTCTCCCTGTATGTGTGTGTGTGATTTAGAGATACTTTTCAACCCTATTATTCCTTTCAGAATTTAAACGTAATATAATAATTATCTATCCCTTTCCATTTTAATAGCTCTTTGTTTCATTTTGGAAAACACCACATTAAAAAAATAAACATAGCTATATTCAACTATGATTAAAATTATCTAAATTTGAAATGTTAACATTTGGGCGCTCTTTTACAATACGGTAACCGCTCCCGTTTTGGCGATTTTTTGTTTACATGCATTTTTTTTTTACTTTAATTCTTGTTTTCTCCTACTTTTTTTAACGTTATCTTTCTTTTGTCCAGTTTCTCAGTTTTTATTAAAAAACTAACCACAGAGTTCCCGAGCGTTGGCGAGGGACCCTTCCTCATTGATCGACCACGAAACTCGTAGCTGCCCCCTATGTCCTTTAATTAATTCAATGTAACCATTAAAATAAAGGTTAAAAGTAGGGTTTTTCAATTGGAAATTTTAAGGGTTTGTTTTTTTGTTTTGTTTTTTTTTCATCATTAAATATTTCCGTTTTTCACTTCGTATCATTAAATATTTGTGTTCTTCACTTTGTATCATTAAATTATTAAACTTCCGGGTTTTTCACTTTGAATCGCAATCACCCTTGAAATGTTTAAATGTAAGATCCCATACTTTAAAGGGAAAATCTCGGCAAGTAACCTGTTGAGAGCGCCATCTACCGGAGGTGTAAAGTTTGGCAACTGGTTTTTGCGGTAGTTCCAACACTACCCATTGTTGGCGCTATAGCAAAGATCCCTGCTTTTCCATTTCCGTCGTAAAGGAACGGTTTTTACCTCAGATGAAACAGAAAATATAATCTTCATCAGGCAGACACTAAGACTAGAACTAAATTCTTCCACTACTGAAAAATGCATTTTGTTTCTAATGTACAGTACTTGAACCTTTACCATATCATGTGAACTTTATTTGACTAAGAGTCGCATATGGGTGACGTCACTCTTCCACAAAATTGGCTAAATAAAATTAGATAATTAATAAGTAAGTTCATTAATTTCTCTTAAATGAAAGTCTGACATATTGCATATTGCCTTCGCACATAAAGAACAAAGATTTTAATTTCCTACAGAATCTAGTTCCCATTAAAAGAGAGAAAGACTTCAGGTACGACAGAGGATTAGGAAAGATGGCCGCCGAAAGCGGCGCTGTAATCCCAGTAGTTCCCAAAACAAAGTTCGAGAAAATTCCCTCTTTTTGTTCAATCACAACCTTCTCTTATCCTGGAAACGGCAACACTTTTGGTTTAGCTTTCGAGCTGGTAAGAGATCAGTTCTACACGCTGCTCTAGCAGCAAATTATTAATCACACTTCACTATAAATCGTTTAAGCTACCTATATTTTGTTTATTCGTTCTATCCGTTCACTTAATCCGATGTAACTAATAATAATTCCTATTTAATCACGACGTGCCAACCGAACCAATAGAATTATGCATCACATCTTAATAAATTAGTTTGTGAATCTTCGTGTGTTGGAGTCTACTTGGCTGGTAATTAAGCTTCTTCATCAATATCCACTGTTATCGCTCCAGGCCATTAAATAATGCGAATAGATGTGATTATCCGACCAATTGTCATCCTCATATGTCAAAAAAAAGTCGACATAAGAGCAAAATATTCACATTGAATTTTACTAAATAGAAATGTATGGAAATAAATTCCTTTTAAAAGTACGTCTTTAATAGAAACAATAGTAAACATACAATTCCTTAATATCTCACACATTAATGAGAACTTCTAAATTTGAAGCAGAAACTAAAATGACATGTATTGGTATATCTAGATATATAGATAATATAATACAGTCGAACCTCGTTAAGAGGACTACCAAAGGAAACAAAAAAAATCTGTTCATATTAAGAGTAATTTGCATTATCTGTAAAGGATAGTATGCTATACAATCTGGCGAGTCTTCAGAAAACAGCTCGTGTTAAAAGTAGTTCGTTTTAAGCATGTTCATCTCGTAGAGATAATGTAACATATAAACAACATGATATACCGTTTATGTAATTTGTCCCTATATTTTTTTTTCTCATATGATACGAGCACAGCTAAGACTATGCTTCACCAGCAGCTACAGTCTCTTCAGAAATCAGAACTTTTGTTGCACAGAGAATCAACCCACAGGCTACGGATCAACAGAAAAACGTATTTTACTATTTTTGTTCTAAGAAAATCATATGTACCTTTTCTTAAGTAATAGTTAACGACTTATTAAATAAATTAGGCAAATACATCAATTTTGTGTCCGTTGAGTGCAATCCTACAAATTACCTATAAAATACACTAGTTTTCATGCATTTTTACATTCAGTAGCACTTTTAGAAAGGTTTTAAGTTCGCTATCCACGTTTTCAACAGTATTAAACTGGATTGTTAGTTGGAAGTCTTGCAAGGCAATTCCTTCGCTATAGCGAAGAAATTGCCTTGCAAGCCTTCCAACTTCCTTTGCTTTAGCGTCTTCCAAAGCAAGGTATTCCTTACATACACAATCAATAACTAGCACAAATAAACTAGACAGTTTCAAAACAATTTATTTTAACCCTTAATACAATTCTGCGAGTTTCACAGAACCAAGCGTTCTTTGACAACATGAATAGAACTTCCTAAATGTAGACACCGGTTGCACCTCTGAAGCACCAGTGCATGTCCATGAATACTGGAAATATTAAACAGCAGTATAGCAAAAAAGAAATTAGTTAACTATAAGCACTAACTACAACATAAATTATAACAAAATTCATCAAACTTGATTCATGCACCCAAGGTCTGTCTTCGGTACAATTGGTTAATCACAATAGTTCTGGTTAACAGTGTAGTTTCCCTCCTCGCCATAAATAGATGCTATAGAATCGCTATAAACGGTCAGCTCCAATGAACATCTACTGACGAACAGCCTGAAAATATACCTCTAACAGGTGCTAACCAATATTAACGAGACCTCATGTCTTAACAGGTTAAATCCAGGACATCATAACACAATACTAAATTAATATTAAAGTTGTGACTTATTCCTAAAGTTCTAAATGTAACGCATATAAATATCAGTACACACAAATTGTTGGGAAGACAAATACATTAACACTGTTGGAATAATACATTTAATCGTTTGAGGTTTTTTCAATAGCCCTGGAATATTTTTGTCAGACAAGTGATACAACACAAAGTGTGGTATTTGTAATAAAACGCAACGTTATAAACGTAGGTAAAGCTTTATCTAGGCTTATAACATATAAACCTAATAGCTTATAACATATAAACCTTAATAGCTTAACATATAAACCTAATAGCTTATAACATATAAACCCACAGCTTATAACATATAAAACCTAATAGGGCTTATAACATATAAACCTAATAGCTTATAACATATAAACCTAATAGCTTATAACATATAAACCTAATAGCTTATAACATATAAACCTAATAGCTTATAACATATAAACCTAATAGCTTATAACATATAAACCTAATAGCTTATAACATATAAACCTAATAGCTTATAACATATAAAACCTAATGGCTTATAACATATAAACCTAATAGCTTATAACATATAAACCTTATAACAACTTATAACATATAAACCTTATAACATATAAACCTTATAACATATAAACCTTATAACAACTTATAACATATAAACCTTATAACAACTTATAACATATAAATCTTATTTTGCACAAAGTGTAATGCCAACCTGTGTTACAAGCGGCAGTTGCAGGTATAGAGAAAATGAACGGTGAAATACATTAAACACGTATAACTTAAATATAACATGCATAGATTAAACACTCCAACTCACGTGTTTATTTTACAGTTCATTTTTCCCGTACTTGTAACTGCCGTTTATAGTACAGATTGGCATTACATGTTGTATTGTATCAGTTGCCGTTTTGACGAAAATAGCCCAGGGCTATTGAAACAGTCTGTAAACGATTAAATATATTATTCAACTGCGTTAGTTTGTCGTTTTCTCAATCAAGTTGTTCCTAATTTAAAATTTTAGAGCCTAAACGTGGACCGTGATTTCAGAAGTAGGCAAAGCAATGGATATTTCGTTATTGGTATTCACATTAGTATTCATAAAGAGCAGAATATATTCTGGGCGGAAGAATAGAAAATTTCTAAAAAAACTTTAGTATAGGTATGTTTATTTCTATCCGTTAACGAAACAATACAGAGTTTCACCAGGAGATTCCATAACAAACAGTTATTTCGACACTGGCGTAAGGTTTAAAAACACGACGTTTCGGGAGCCAACTGCAAAAGGCTTAACAAAGGGAGCTGGCTTCCAAAACGTCGTGTTTTTTTTTAAACCTTACGCCAGTGTCGAAATAACTGTTTGTTCGATTTGTTATTTATTTGTGGATTTGTTGAGCTTGGCATATGTATTTGTATGCGTGTTATGAATTACTAAAATTATTATTTTTATGTATAAAAGCGCTTAGCGTTACTGCACGTTGTTATATACAAAAGGGTAATTTCACATCACTTGCAATACATATAAAACAGATACAAATTTTAATCTATGACAGCCATTAAAGAAAAAATATTCAAATCTGCAAACAAGTCTCACAAAATTCTATTACGCCAATTATTTAAAAGTGAAAGATAACGTGGATAATATCACAAGTTTAAACAAAAAAAAATTTGAATTTTTCGCACAAATATTAATTAATTAATTTACGATAATTAGAATACGTAAATTCACCAGTAATTATCTAAAGCTGGTTTAATCCACATACAGTAAAAGAACTATAACTACATGAAAACTACATGAAAAATATAGGTTTGTTTGCTAGTGATCAGATAAGAATCTGAAAAGAACGATTATTGAATCAGGAGTAAACAGAAAGTCAAAGAAAGAAAAGAAACAAGATAAGAAACTTTATTTTTCTTCTTTGTGTTCTTCTAAGAAATTGATTCTACCGTTTAATTAGCTTTTTGTTATGATTTCATTCGTTCTGATCACAACTTTCTTTAAGGAATTGTCCACGTTCTTTTATATTTCTTTCACTGTTTTAGTAGCATTGCATTGTTTTCATTCTTTTTGTGATTCGTAGAATACAAAAGAGCTTTAGTATATTATTACTTCTTTTTTGTTTGTTCTGAAGTATATTTGTTTAGTTATTTTGATTTAAAGTTCCGTGAATAAAAATTCTTCTGTGTCGGTTTCTTTAGTTCCTGCACGACTATACACTAAATATTCTATACATACTATACCAACATATACTTTAATAATATATATTATACTCATACACTAAATATACTACTAATGTATACTATAACAGAGCTGGGCAAATGCGGCTCTTCGTTGAGTTAAGTGCGGTTCCCATTGACATTTTAAATCATTTTACTATTATTAATATTATTCAGAATTTTTTCACGAATCTTGTTCAATTCACTAAGAAAGTGAAGAGGTTAATAAAGTGTACAAATTGTACGTAATCGCTTCAGATGTGGCGATAGGCCCTTCTAGGAGTAGTCGGTGTTTCTTCTCGACACGCGTCCGGTATGCAATTGCTTGAATAGGAGACAAGTCTGAGGTCGAAGTCGTCTTTTTACAGGTGGCGCTTTTGTAGAAAGATGCGAGGCTATAATAAATCCGCGAACATTTACACTGATGGTGCTACATCAGCCGAATTGTGAAACAACACACCGGCTTGCGCCGAAATATTCGACCAACTTTGTGGGTGCTCTTGTATTTCAGTGGTAGTTTTCCTATCAGCTAGATGTCCTATTTCATGCTTTTTAAAAAAATCTGGTAAATTAACTTTTTTATTAAGCAATTTAAACTTGTTTACGGAGTGTAATTTTTCCGCGCCATAAATTAATTTAATTGTTTTGTTTCAATTTCAGACTTTCGAATTAAATTTATTTAAATTTTTTGATAGCATGACCTCGGAAAATATTAAAAAACGCAAATGCGAACAAGAAAATAGAATCTCTCAAGAAGAATGGGTAGAAATTTTTCTTTTATTGACAATAATGGAAAGTCGTTGTGTCTGCTTTGTAAAGTTACAATTGCAAACTAAAAAGTAAGCAATTTATGTCGACATTACGAAGTAAGTCATTTCCACTTTTCAACTCGATATCTACGCAATTCAAAATTGCATGCAGAGAAACTTAAATCCTTGCAATCTGGTCTTCTTAAACAACAAAGACTATTATCTTCTTTTAGTCGCGAAGATGACAAAGAAGATGAAGCTAGTTTTTTGATAGCTTCAAATAGTGTTCGTGCCAAATGTCCATATGAAGAAGGAGACTTTATAAAAAGAAAATTGGATGAAGTAGTTAAAGTTTTAGATCCAGATAATACGAAACTGCCTAAATTGATCGCACAGGTTACTATTATCACACCGTACAACCGAATGTCTTATTGGTGCAATTAGTGAAAATGTTGAAAATAGTTCGATGTGTAAGTTGAAAAATTGTACAGCATTTAGGTTAGTTATCGACGAGTCTACAGACATTCAAGATATTCCACAATTGGCCTTTTTTGTCCACTATGTATCTGCAGACGTAAATGTGAAGGAAGAAATGTTGGATCTAGTAGCTCCTATCGAAACAACTCGCGATATCGATTTTAGAAATCCACTTGATGAAGTAAGGAACAGGTTTGAATTGCCGCGTGATAAACTTGTAAGTGTTGAGCCTGACGGAGCGCCTGCTGTGATAGGGAAGAAGAAAGGTCTCATTGGTCTTTTAAACAACGATCCTAAAATCACAGGTTTGGCGCAGTATAGCTCAGATGCTCATGCGCCATAAAACATCCAAACAAACAAACAAATAAACAAAATCATATGTTTCTTACCCCTTCCCTGAATAATTCACCCCGAGCATCCCATAATAAAGTACTTCAAATACTAAAATGTGGTGAACATCGTTTTGCAGATTGTGAATTTAATTAGAACAAGTGCCAAAACACATCGTCAATTTCAGAACTTTTTAGAAGAATTGCGACTGAATGACGAAACAGATGGATCTCCCAGTAATTTATCCCTATGGTGTGTTGCAAGATGGCTGTCAACTTACAATAATTCGAGCCGTTTTGTGAAACTCCTAAATCCTATCATAAAAATTACAAAAGAAAAAATAGCCATAGAAAATGAAATTTGGCTTTCTAAATTTTGTTCCTTACAGGCATGATAAAGTATTTGAAAACATTTAATTTGATTTTACAAGGAAGGGAAAAAATATTACTGATTTTTCACAAACTGTATTCAGTTTTAAAACTTCAGGTTTTTGTGTATGATCTTAAGAACAAATATTTAATCATTTTTCAAGGGTAAAAGCAAATATCGTTAACATCAAAGAAGAAAAATTAGACGAATACAAAGGAAAATTGAAAGAATTGCAAGCAGATTTAAAAAATGGTTTAAAGATTTGAAAAGTTTGAAATATATATTTGCATATTTTGTGAGCCCATTTATTTGTGATATTATTCAAGATGAATTTCAAATTTCTGAAATAACATTTGTTGAAAAAGCGGCTGGGGAATGGGAGTTATTAGATATAAAAGAGGATCAGGCATTGCAAATGCAGCACAAATCTACTTCTATAATTGAATTCTGGGAACTAGTGCCAGAATTAAAATACCCTTACTTAAAGAAAGCTACTTGCCACCTAATTTCAATTTTTGGTACAACATATTGCTGTGAACCTTTGTACTCCACAATGAAGTTTGTGAAGTCGAAATAACGCTCATAGTTGACCAATCATCATAACACAAAATTGCTGAGGAGGGCTTTAACAAATTTTATGCCAAATTTCAAAGATTTAAGCAAAGTCTTCGTTAAATGTTATAATTATTATTAATACATTTTTATTATTAAAATTTTGAAATAATTATTTTGTATTTTCTTTCTCTTAATTATATTTTCTTATATATATACTTTACATAGAACTTAAGACTTGTGTAGAACATGTAAAATATTAATTGAATTAAATTTGAATTTGTGTGTTTAATACCATGTAACTATAGTGTGGCTCTTTATAATATATGAAAAACCGGAATGTGATCATTGACCTCATGTGTGCCCACTCCTGCGATATATGATGACTTTTCTGTAGTGCTTTTCTTATCGCACCATGACTTTTTAATCGGTTCTGGCGACGACAAATCTGTCAATTCCCAAAAGTCTTATTTATGTTATGCCTTCGCAGAATGCATGAGATTATCAAACAGTTAACATGTTTGGCTATTATCCCAAAAAATGATTTGGAATTGAAAGGAAAAGCAGCTTCCCACTTAATTAAAAAACTTGATGAACATTCTTTTTTACTTTTGTTCCAAAAATTGTTAAAAAAGCAAAGGACAAGTGGGCTCACCTGAGATTACCCGGAGCCCTTGGGATATACGCCACTGCCATTTACTCTCGTTTGTAAAATATTAAATTTTCTATCGCTTTTTTGCTTTCGTAAAGCGCGCCGTAAATATACCTGTCTCTGCAATGATTTCTACCACAAATGGAATATTTACATATGTACAATCGTTTCTCATTTGATCATTGTACTTTTAGGTTTCGCCCTGCGGTGGCGCAGTGTGGTAACGCGTTCTCCTATTGCGCGGCTAATCCGGGTTCGACTCCCAGCAGTGCAAAAAGAACGCTTACTCAGAGATCTCATAAAAGATCGCACTGCTCACTGTAGTCCGGGGTTTGGTTCCCCAGGCCTTAAGAGGTTCGGATTCCTCGGAAAACAGTAGGTCCCGGCGCAGCATGACCACTGTAGTCTTTGAGCCGTAAAACCAAAAAGAAAGCGAAACTTTTAGGTTTCTTAAATTGAAAGTATACAGCGATTTCTTCCAGCAGAAACGTCAACTAAATCATAAACAAAAGGGTTAGCTTTGTAGCTTATTTCCTAAACATTTTTCAATAGCTTACAAACTCAGTGTTCGACCTATGCAAGTAGGAACCAGAAAGGTAGAAGACGACGTTCATCTTTTTAATTTGAATTGAATAAATGCAATTTATCTCGGCTCAGTGTCAAAATAACCGTTCCTGACATAATTGCAGAAACTTTGGCATGAAATTTCTCTGCAATTTCGCATCCTTTGTTTCGTCTGGAGCGCGTGGAGGGATTCTGTCCCTGGCTAATTAACAGGCAGAAAATGACTTAATTAGCAGCTGAGAGGGAAACCTAAGTTGTTTTGTGAAGAGATACATGACGCAGAGATGCCCGCTGATTGTAGCCACTTTGCTGCAAAATTGATGGCAACACCTTCTGTAGGGTCAAAGGGAAAAATTAAAGCGCGCCCGAAAGCCTCAGTACCAAATGATTCTGAGCAGTGATGTCAGCTATAGAAAAATTATGTCTTAATTTTATGAATCCATTAGTTCGGCGACTAATTATGTATTTCATAAACACAAATTGAAGTTTAATATGAAGTAATGTTAAGAAAAAAGGCAAAAGAGGGAATGAAAAAAAAATTCTTATAATTATATAAGTAAGTGGTTTTTCAATAAATTCAAAATACTAAAATAAGGGCATTTTATATTATTAAAATACCGTATTTATATCTGTATTTCTTTGAACGTTATTCATTATTGTACTGTTTTAATGTAAAACAAATTACTATACAATTTATTTTAAATTTTATGCCACAAGGGCCTTAAAGCACAATGGCATTTTGGGTCAATGATGTAAAACAAAAATACAAGTGTACGGCGGCTAGGCTGTCCAGGCTGGCTTGGCAGTAATGATAGGCAGTCTTCAAATGGCGACTTGATAATGTGTCATGATATGGAAATTATTCGTACAGAAATAAGTATTGCCCATTTATTTAATGCATTTATTTTAACGTCTGAGCTTCAATATTAACGTACTGCGACGTATTTTATATCTTGGTTACAATAACAAGTGATAATAATACGAGGAATATTCATGTAGAGATCGATCATGTTGACGTCTGGCCTCCCTCAAAGTTTTAACGCTTCTCCGCTTCTTTTCCCGCGAGAACACGCGTTACGTCCTATTCAACGACTACATGTTAGATTTGGCACGAACTATCGGCCACTTAGAGATTTTTATAATTTAGCGTCTATTTTTTCCGCACGTGTGTGTCCTTGGCTCGAGGAAGAAGGGCAACCATTAATGGCTATATTTGAAATACTAAAAATTGATAGACGCGGCCAGGCAACGAAGTTGCATGCATATATTCGATTCCGTTATTTTTTATTGTGATGCATAATTTATTGAGTTTTGTGATTTTTTTCCATGTATTTATGTTTTGGGGTACTATTAAGAGAATTCCATATGCTGTGTATAAAGCTCTTAACATTTTCATAATTTTTCCCAGTCTCGAAAAACCTTTCATTTACATGAGATAATCACTGGTAAAAAAGAAAATGAAATCACTCAAGCTTTTGAACGCATCAGCAGAAGTCCTTCATCAGAAGTAAATCTCTCATAACTTAATTAATAGTTAGGTTCAGCGGATGTTATCTTCATTTCCGTTCATATTCCCAAATATTTTCATTCATTCATTTAAATCAATGAACCAGAAATGTTTAGAACATTTATATGTATGTTTAAAAATATTAATAGTACGCTATAATATGAAAATGCGTCCTATTTTTGACAGAACAGAAAAAAAAAACAATTTATAAATGCAGGGAACATCAAGATTTTGAATTAGTTTTAGTAAAGCACCATTTACGAAGGAAGTTTAAATCCACCAGAAGATAATATAGATTTTATTAAAGACGTCAAAGCTTGCAAGTTTAAATACGATCCATCTATTTTCGGAATGTATGAATTTTCAATTGCAAGATCCATGCCATGCTGGAAGATCTTTGTACACTTCGTTAAACCTCACTAAATTAAGCGTGCTTTTATGGGCATGAAACCACATCCCAAAAAAATCAGTATCAGTCAATAGGAAGCCCAGAAAAAAGTAAGACAAAGTACTGAATGTATTATAATTGATAGAGCTTTTATTATTTTACATGACTTTTAAAATTTTATAATATAAAAGTTCTTCAATGATGCATAATTCAAATACACCATACTTGCTGACACTACTTGAATACAAGAAGTTAACTTTTGGTTATGAAATTAGTTGCAGTTTTGCCAAGAACATTATTAAGGAAGTTTATTTAAGACAATCCTTTTTGCTACATATTGCACCTTGAATCATACACAGTATTCTTTTGTGTGTATATAATTTCAAATTGTAGTCACACAACCAGGGATAATATATTTAAATATTATTAGGTTTTCTACGAGCTTCACGAGCAAGCTGCTGACTGTTTGGACCCTGCATTTTCACTTTCTTACGTCTCATTGCTTCATCACAATGTGAAGAAAAAGAGACCTCGTTGAAAGCTAAAAGCAAGCAACGCTTGTCATAATGTTACAGAGATAATTTGCTGAATATGACATCGGCATAGCTTGAGGCGAAATCTTGGTTTATGAAAAAAAAAAAAACGCCGTCGCTGTTTTGTGGAAGTTGCAAACAAGTAACTAGCATCCCCTGAAGGGATAAGTTTGCAAAATTCAACATGTCTTAAAGGAAAAATTCCGAAATTAAAGGAAATAGAAGAAAAGCATCCATGTGAGAAGAGAGATGACAGGAAATGTAAGCACTATATTCTTTATCTTGATCTTCTCTTCCTTTCAGAAAGATAATTTGTAATTTACTCTAAAAGGGCATGAATAATTTATGAATATTCAGATTAGGAAACTCGAATTTAAATCGGACGAATTGTTGCTCTGACAGTTGTAAAACGAAAACATGCATAAACTGTTTTCATTACCTCGTTTTATAGATAATGTGATATGCGTTTTTGCAATAATAAAATTATTTTTCAAAATATTTAATCAAATATGAGGTTCGTTTTCACTCTCCAAAACGGTAGCCATTCATGCAGAAATTTTGGTAGTCCAAGGCTCATGCAAATAAAAGTTTTGCACTATGTCCATATTTAGGCAGATTACGCGAAAATGACGAGGCAGCTGCCAATATGGACAAAATTATTTTATCCATAACGATAATAATATTTTTAAATTACGCTATCTGAGTTTCCTAACACAGGCGTCCTTCACAAAACCTGTCCGGTCAACAATTCATTACATAAACTGATAGAATAAAGTGTGTAATTAGTGATTTTAATGCATGTAAATACACAACAAATATGGTGTGAGTAGAACAGGGTTGGAGAAAAAATAAAAATGAAAACTCTATAAAAGAGGAACTTTGGCATCTAGGGAACCTTTAATATAAAGGCATCTGGAGAATCTGGGGCATAAAAAAGATATTGATGGCAGCGCCGTAAATTCAGAGTTGCATGAAAGCCCCCCCCACCACCACCACCAGAGACGCAGGGTAAGATGGCGTAAAATCCGCTGAAGTAACTCACGGAGAAAATTATCTAGAAAATATCTGTAAATGAAGCTGTAAATTTCTGTAAAATACTATATTATAGTATTATAATGTAAAATTATCATTGTGAAAGAAATCAGTAGGTTATTTTTGTATGATTTCTATTTATCACTTAGGCCTGACGGTGCATTGTTTTACAACTACATTACATTAAAAAAAACTGTCAACACATTAAAATATCTTTTTCCTTTTGCTAAAATTTTTTAAGAAATACTAAATTTGATATTGGATTTTCCGTGAAAGAATTCACCACAAAGTGAAGTAGGTAATGAATTTAATATAAGGGGAATTGGAGGATAGTTATAAGGAAGAATTCACTTGGTCCATCAGTAA
Organism: Dysdera silvatica; assembly: GCA_006491805.2. NCBI lineage: Eukaryota > Metazoa > Arthropoda > Arachnida > Araneae > Dysderidae > Dysdera > Dysdera silvatica. The sequence continues at coordinate 11,358,767 of QLNU02014802.1, read as the reverse complement.
GGAGAGCAACATGAATTGTTCTACCATAGAGGCAAAAGATCATATGGCTAATGCTCCGATTGAGGGACACTACAGTCTTGAAGGCAGGGTCCAAACAAAGCAGGATTTACTCTCTTAAATGCAACACCCCAGAAGGAAAAATATAACAAAATACGAAAAAAACGAGACTAAGCTGAAAGAGAAATCTGTAATATTAGCCCTTGATTCCCATTCTATTATAGCATTATAATTAATATTCCTTAATTAATATTCCTTCGGAGCCATAAACAAGTCAATCAGATATTGATCTAATTGAGGGAAGGAAATAGTTAAGAGCTACGGTTGGTTAAAAAGGCAAGTATGATTAGTAAAATGCTTGGTTAACGAAGATTAGTTTAAAAAACGGAAAACAGCTTAAGACTAAAAATGTTGTTTTATTGTGTTTTTAGATGGAAATAACCGTATTGAATTTAGAATGCGCATAACAATGGAATAGTATTCAGAGAAAGATGGATCATGAGCTAAAAGTAATTCTAAATGGTTAGGTATTAAGTATAATTAAGATGATTAAATTCAGATATTGCTTTTCAGATCAAACTAAATTAATCCTTGGATTATAGATGAAACTAATAAACTAGATATCGTAGAGATAACAAATTGATCGGCATCAAGTATAAAAGCATGCTTTTTAAGTTAACAATAATTTGCATGGACTAATCGAAAACTGTAGAAGTAATGCTCATTTCTATAGACACCAAGTCGGGCCATAAAAGTCCTTTTGATTGAAGCAGGGGGGGGGGGATATCGAATGATGTCAAAATTGAACTTCTCCCTCATCCTTGGGGGCAACTTTTAAATTTCACAAGATATTACATAGTTTTGAAATATTTTTTGAAAGCTTTTCAACCCACTAAATTTTAACTGACCCCTTCCTTTTTAGTGGACAAACTAACTACTTTTAGTGCTACCCAGGAATAATAACGTAAACGTAGCAGTTTTCTGTTCCCTTCAGGGTGCTGGAGTATGGTGAGTTACCTTGCTTGTCACCATCGAGGTGTTACATTTATTTAACTCAATGCTCGAAATAATGTCCTCTAACTTCAATGCATTTGTTAATCCTTTGTTCAAATGATTGAACACAACACAGAAAGGTGTCTACATCAATTTTTGAGCAACACTTCTAATCCGTTCGATCATGTGTTCCCTAGTTGTTGGCACTTCTTGATAAACTACTGTTTGAGAGAATCCCACAAAAAGAAATCTGGTGATTTAAGGTCTGGAGATCTCGCAAGCCAATGTACCTGACGGCCTCTACCGATCCACCGACCGTTATACATGTGATCTAAATCATCCCGTGCTACTCTTGCGGAATGTGCTAGGCAACCATCATATTGGAACCACATATTCTGTCGTAATGCAAAACTTAAATCTTCAAGCAGTGTCGGTATTTCCTCTTGCAGAAAAGTTTGGTTTTAGATATGTTCAAAATAACTTCAACAAAATGAGGATCAGTCAGTTTTTAGCCTATGATTCCACAATAAACGTTAACCGACTTCACGCAACCAGTGCGGGTTTTCCGCGGGTTTTCCGCACTGCAATAGTGCTTATTATGACGATTGAATTGACCGTGGTTTGTGAAAGTTGACTCGTCAGGGAAAAGTACTCGACGAAAGAACTCAGGGTCTACAAATATTTTTCCCCGTGTCCATTCACGAAACACGACTCTATTAGGAAAGTCTTCGTCGTGAAGTGCCTAATATATGGATACGTAATAAGGATGGAATTTATATCCTCCAAACACTATTGAGAGAAGTGCCTGATTGGCAAGATACCTGTATTTCTCTCATGCTCTCACAGAGATTGTGAGCCACCGCGGCTAGCCCTGAAGTTTGATTATTCTCTTCAGTTGCAGTTGCTCTACGAGTCCTCCTTTCTGGGCTGTACACTTCTTTCGGTCCGAAATTGTTTGACAACTGAAACAAAAGAAGAATGCGGTCGTAGCCTGTCAGGAAAATGCCCAGCATAAACATTAATAGCATCTTTAGTGTTCCTTCTGCATTCGCCATAAACAAGAATCGATTCAGCTTTTTCTGCTACAGATAATAATACATCCATGTTTATGAATACTCCAATTAACGTAGCTGTTTTATCAAGAAAAGTAATATTACCACCACGCGATGTTCTCAGTTGAATAGCTTTCGTGAAAATGATTTAAACCAATGGCTTGTAATTTTTCAGTTGAGAACAGACCGCGGACGGCACCTTATTTCACAGTATTTAAGTAGCCGCATGTAAATCATTCGACAACAGTTACGTATTTCACATGTGAAATTTAAAACTTGGGGCCCCCACCCACAAGGGGGTGGGGAGCATAATTTGAGCACAGTTTAATAGGTGTCTTTGAAACGTTCATTACGTCGTTGTTTTGTTTGTTTTTTTTGTTTTTTTGTGTCACATGTGCATTCTTTAAAATAATTGCAAAATCTAATATTTCGCGATTACAGCGCCATTGTCACAAATCGAAAAAAATAATTCTACTGAAAGTTATATTAAAATAGGTACCCCAATTTTTTATTGCAGGTTTGGGTTCCCCGAGAAAAAAATAATTTATTTTTTTTCCTTGAGAATCCGAATCTGAAATAAAAAAAAGAGGTTCCCATTTAAAGTTTCCCACCACCCACAGGCAAGAGAAAGGGAAGATCAGTTTTGGCATCATTAGATAGCCCCCTTCGAGATTAATAAATTTGATTGGTAATTTTGTTTTGATTGTTTTTCTTTTCTTTGATCCGGTGTGTAGTTTTCGAGATATTTCAGTTTCGCAAGTTAAATAGGACACACTGTATAATGACACTGTGATTATTCTCATCCTTAGCATCTGTTCAGCATGTTTACAGTACGGAAATGAAGGACCAGGGTTTCCCATAAAACTCTTTACTGCGTTCGACAGACTGCAATTTACACTCATTACTACAATTTACACTCATACTCTTACTACAATTTACACTCATGATCAGTTGAGTTAGAGGTTGACGCCTTGTAGCGTGTAGAGTCTCTTTCATCCTAATGACGTGAGGAGATGGTATGGCTGCTCACAGGTCGTTGCAGTCTAGCATTGAATTAGTGAGTGACCTACTGCATCGTTACCTGTCTGTCCGCCCTTACTATTCGGGCGGGTGTCTCTAATTTAACTGCTTGTGAGTGTATTGTTCATTATTCATGAACCATCTTTCTGAAGGATTACAATTTCAGTTATTTGTAACTTCTGCCGTATACTTATGAGGGTTGTTACGAAGCCCACATCTTGATTACTAACGTAAGTGATACGTTCTTCAGAGGAATTTAAATTTATCAGCGAGTTCTGAATAAATTCCATTTTTAAAAGAATAAAATGCAAGAAAATATTTAACCTGCCACAGTGTACTGCAAACATTTTTTTAATTGGGTTTTATTTTCCTCGTTGAAGAGTAAAGTTCCCAGCGAAATTGTACCAGAACTGAAAGGCATGGCAATCTGAGTTAACGAACACTATTCTGGTAAAAACAAGAAGATTCCATAGAAGCGCACTCACATTTTTAGGTTCATTACTAAATACAAATGCATTTTAAAATTACTTACTTTTCGAAATGCATCAAAATTCCATAGAAACACAAAGTTCATTTATCCGTTGCGAGTCCTCTCTTTTTTATCCTATAAAATACGAAGAATTGTTTAGAAATTGCATGAAACATGGATTCCCCATGGTGGATACCACTCTCTTAAATTTTTCGTACCCCAAGCATGGAAAAATTGTGCATGAAACCAATCGGGACAACAAGCAAACTCATCATCTACGTGCGATAACAACGTCATATAATATTAATAATCTCATAAATATATAAATATCATATTAATAATCATATAATATTAATAATAAATTATTCCTTGGTACTCAAGTTAGTTCACGTTGATTATTCTGAAAACATGCTGACTTGGTGAGTATTACATAAAAACGTTGCCGCATTATATATAAATCATACTTTGCATTACCTCACATAATTTGATTTATTAATAAGTAAATTAATACATGCAAAGAAATGCTAAATAAATGTTTTATTTTATTCATGAACTAAGATAGAATTCCAAGACTTCTTAACTTTACTGATACCCTCATATGGCACTGAACTCCTGTTCTCGCTATAAACTAAGTACCTGGAATAAAAAATTTTCATGAAACAAAGGAACTCCATCAGTAAACTGCACATAAAAATGTTCGTTACTTTAATAGAACGTTCTTTAAATTTTTTATGAAATTTTGCATATGTTAAATCCTTGTATAAATTATAGATTTATAACTTCTTTTAAATAAGAAATAATATTAACGTGCAAATCTTTTATCCCCTCGTCATTTATTTATGGATAGCTTTGTGGAAATTTCCAAAGGTAATTGGATTGAAGAATTATCAATCCAATGACCTGAAACACTATACAAAATATAAGTAAAAACAATTTGAGCGGCAACGTTTTTTTTAAAAATGTAGTTAAAATTTATTTAAAAATCAAACTTTTTGGAGGATAATGGATCCTCCTTCTTCAGGATGATTGCGAGCAAGGAGAAGTTGCCAGATGTTAAATGGAACAATTACTATGGCTCAGGTTACGATTATCCAAAAACAGAGGTCTCCATATCGAACGAAATATGGGTGGCGCTTCGAGGTCATTTACAACGGACTGCCTATTAATGTAAATTACATTAACACAACGATTCAGAAAAGTTAAGATCAAAAAGGGATTGAGGTTGAAAGATGATTTTGGCCTCATTGAACAAAAAACTATGATCATGCAAATAAGTGTGATTAACAACAGACGAATCTGAATCAATGGAACCAGGATTTTTACGCACAAACGTTTGGTGTTCCTTAACACGTGTTTCAAGGGATCTACGAGTTTGGCCAATATAAGTCGTATTACATTCACAAGGAATAGAATAGACACCCCACTGTTTAATTGGGGGTGTTCTGTCTTTTATTGAGAAAAGCGAATTTTCTGAAATTGTTTGAAAACAATAGAAAAATTAAATTCTCGTTAAATCCTAGCAAAAACTGGAGATGCACCGGGAAAGTAAGGAAGGCAGATTGCTTTTTTGTAGTCATTGCTGTTAAAAGCGATCAATGATGAAACAATATTGTTGCGACGGAGTTTGATGTATAAGCGGTCAATAACAGAACAGGGAAAACCCCATTGCGCAGCAATGTCGCGAAGGAAGACAAGATCAGATTGAAGAGACTCTTCAGTACTGCAAAGTCTGATAGCCCATTTGATAAAAAAACACAAAGGAAGATATCTTTTGGCAAATATGATGTACTGACGTAGCATGTGGAGGAAGGCACACTGAAAAGGGTTTATGGAACACTGAGGTATGGAATGAACGACCAACTCTCTGAATCAGCAACTCCAGAAAGGGAAATCTATCATTACTTTCCACTTCAAATGTAAAACCACTTCAAATGTTGGGTCACCAACTTATCTTCTTTCTAAATTTCTTACACGTGAAATTATTTCAGTTATTCAACCAAGTGTTCACTCGGTTTCGAATTCCTCAGAATTCATTTTAGCCCTTCTAGAACAGTCTACTGACTCCATTGTGGTATCCTTTGATGTTACATCTCTTTTCACGCATATACCCATACACGGGGTTTTGGATTGTTTAAGACAAAAGCTTTGTGACTCAGGCCTCTCTGCTGATATTATTCGGCACCTGACTTTACTGTGTATTGATAACACCTTTTTTAGTTTTCAAGTTAAGCTTTTTTTTAAACAAATTGATGGACCTGCTATGGGTAATCCACTGTCTCCAATTCTTGCAGATATTTACATGTCTATGTTTGAAGATAGACTTTTTGGTCTCAGCACTAATATTTTATTTTGGCAACATTATATTGACGACGTTTTTTGCCTTATTGCACCCATTATCCTAACATTATTCTTCAACTCCTCAACTCTATTGACCAACACATTCAGTTTACATTTGAAGTGGAAAGTAATGATAGACTCTCCTTCCTGGATGTGCTGATTCAGAGAGAGAGAGAGAGATGGTCGGTCATTCCATACCTCAACGTTCCATAAACCCTTTTCTGTGTGCCTTCCTCCACATGCTACGTCAGCACATCCTATTTGCCAAAAGATGTCTTCCTTTGTGTTTTTTATCAAACTGGCTGTCAGACTTTGTAGTACTGAAGAGTTTCTTCAATCTGAGCTCTCCGTCCTTCTTGACAGTGTTGCACAACGGGGGTTTCTCCGTTCTATTATTAACCTCTCATACATCAAACTCCGTCGCAACAATATTATTTCAACTTTGATCCCCTTAACACCAATGACTACGAAAAAAAGCAATCTGCCTACCTTATTTTTCCGGAGCATCGCCAGTTATTGCTAAGATTTTACGGGAATTTAATTTTTCAGTTGTTTTCAAAGTATTACAGAAAATTCGCTTTTCTCAACTAAAAGACAGACACCCCCCATAAAATTAAACAGTAGGGTGCCCATTCTATTCCTCGTGAATGTAATAAAACTTACATTGGCCAGACTCGTAAATCCCTTGACACACGTGTTAAGGAACACCACGCGTTAGTGAGTAAAGTCCTGGTTCCATTGATTCAAATTCTTCTGTTGTTAATCACAGTTATTTACATGATCATAGTTTTTTATTCAATGAATCCAAAATAATTTGTCAACCTCAATCCCTTTTTGATCTTAACTTTTTTGAATCGTTGTATATTTACATTAATAGGCAGTCTGTTGTAAATGACATACACCGAAGCGCCACCTACACTTCTTTCGATATGGATACCTCTGTTTTTGGATAAACATAACCTGAGCCATAGTAATTTTTCCATTTAACATCTGGCAACTTCTCATAAGTTGTTTGCAATCATCCTGAAGAAGGAGGATCCATTATCTTCCGAAAACGTTTCATTTTTAAATAAATTTTAACTACATTTTTAAAAAACGTTGTCAGTCAAATTGTTTTAACTTGTAATTGGATTGTTTTATAAGAAATATAAGATGTTTATAACAGAATGAAAACAGAATTAAAAAAACTAAAGGAAAACAAATTATATGTTAATTGTTTTCGAGGAAAAGGACAGCTGCCGTTGATTTTTACAGTGGTACTCGAATGCTCTTGACGTTCAATGTAAGCCATTATAAATGATATATAATGATTTGTACGGTCTCAAATACAGTATATTTAGGGAGTGACTCACAAAAATGCCATAAAAAATATTTTTTCTTCTTTATTTTATAAAAGATATGTATTCTTACCTTACAAGTCACACAAAATTTCTGGCTCTAGATGAATTAGAATAATTTTTAAACAAATTTACTAATGTAATAAGTGAAATTAAATGCACTACAAACTTTTTACAAAAATGCGATTTTCTCAAAATGATATTTCCTGTCGCAAAAGGAACATGTTTTCAAAATCTTGAGTTTCAGTTGACTGATAATTTCTTGAGTAAGTGCATATAAGTATTTTAAATACTTTGTATGTAGCGTTTTTTATTTTTTTATTTGGTTTTTTAGTTACTGACCTGAACGTGAAATAAAATAGTATTTTCTAGTTTTCATTTTACAAAATATTTTTAATTTTACAAATATTGCATATGTCGTAAAATGCCACATATAAAATATGTAAATATGTTTACTAACTATACAAAAAAAATTTTGTATGCATCGAATAAGTATTTTCGGAGAAAATGTTTTTTATGTCTCTATGGAAAACCCCATGTTGTTTGTTTCGTTGGTGACCCCCCTTAAAATTTTCGAATTGGTCGTACAAGTGACCTGTGAGTGTAAGCTGTAAACTAAACTAATTTTACTGAACACAAGTAAGTTCATAATCTTAAAAGTTTAATTAAGTTATCACTAATAAATTAAAGAGTTAACCACAAGGACCAAACAAGTCTTTTTTTTCTAGGTTACGACACTATAGCTCTCCATCTCGCTTGTGTCCCATTGTACACATCGTAGTTTTTGTAAAAAAAGTACGACAATTATATAAGCCTGCATTATTTTACAAGCACCAAACTAAACGGCCTGGTGATCGAGTAGGTTAGGGCACAACGGTTCATGAGTTAGATCTGCGGTTCAACTCCAATCCATGGCGTTACTGGTTTTTTTTTTCTTCTTTACAGAAAAGCTCCAGTCTGAGCTTATGCGTGGTTGTCAAAGATTATTAATCATCAATCCCCCACGAAAAATTACAAAAAGTATGCTCTGATGGTTTTGTGTGCTGACCATTTAGAAATTATTTTAACCCTGAGAAGGGTTATATTATATCCTAAAACCTTATATGTGAAGAAAATGAGCATCGTTCCGATGTCCTGTTGTCCTAGAATGTTACGGCACAACGATTCACACGTTGGGTTCTCGGTTCGACTTAAGGCGATGCCTTTTTTTCTTCTTTATAAAAATATTCTTCTCTGATCTTACGCTTGGGTGTCCAAATTGTTAACCAACAACCAAAATAATCCGCCGTTTCTTCGACGAGAACGAAACATTTATATTTTTGAATTGAGCTTGTTCAGTTTCTGTAAGAAGCTTTTCAATTATCAAATGTATAATTGTGTTTCTTTTGATAAAACTTTCCCATGTATATGATACCTAGCCTAGCTTTTCATGGATAACGGGACACCAATGAATCGATTCATTATATCCCCAATTAAAGGAGTGAAATGACGGAGGAGTTTTGAGATTGAGATGGCGAGGGAAATATGAAGGAATTTGAAGGGAGTTACTGGGTAAAATAGTTGAAGGATCCATGTACTTAACGGCAACCATTCATCAACCATAGTCAAGTGTTATCAAAAGCGACTTTCGCTATTTTCAAGAGGTTCCGATTTTCCAAGAATAGTTCATTGATTTCCATTTTTGCAATGTGCAATATATCAGTCTCTGATAATTCGAATTATATTCTAAACTTCACAGTTATTTTATTATTTACAAAAATTAATGAATTCTGAAATTTGAGATTTGTTAGGTTTTAGCTTTTATCCGGTGTAACAAGGTGTTTAGCCAATGTTGTAAATCAATTTGGATAAAGTTTTGCCTTTGTTGATGACTATTTCGATTAAAACATTTGACACCCACATGTAAGCTTAAACTAGAGCTGTTTTTTGTTTAGGAGAAAAAGAGACATCGTCCCTGTCCTAAAATCGAACAAGAGTCCTTTCGTTGAGCCTTAGCCGCTAGACCAACGAGGACAGGAACAATGCTCTCCCTTTCTCCTTATATAAAGATGCACATAATAAAAATCCCCCACGAAAAACTCACAAAAAACTCGCCCCGGTGGCTTTGTGTGTTGACCATTATTTGGCAATTGTGTTATCCCTGAGAAGGGTAATAATATCTTACATCCTTATAATAACTATTGCGGAAATTCTTAACTACCGTAAAAATGGAATATATTGTAGTCTATCTCATAAACCCAATTAATATTTTCATAGAGTTTGTATTGAAATGGGTAATAAAGAGTTCAGATAATAGTGCAGATGAAAATTCCAATTGGAAATAATATTTAGAATTTTGCGCGATATTTTGAAGTCCATTGGTAAGAGTTGATACCCCTGACATTGTGTAAACGTAAAAAAAATTAAATAATACGTAGAAAAATACGTAGAAGAAATATATATAACGTATAAAAAATTTATAAACTATTTGGAAAGTGAAATTGGATAAAATTTTTGAAGCTAAAATTATTTTATTATTATAAACGTTGTTGAATGTACGTTTCCTGCTATGCTGCAATTCAAAGAACACTTGATTGTATCTGTACCTTCGAAACGTAACTTTTAGGTCACACTAGACAGCGTTAGTCACTATGCTGATGAATTGTATCAACCAGTATGATTTTTTCGAAGTCGTTCTTTAATTCGTGACTTGATACTTACGTGCGCTAAAAATGAAACAGATTCATGACTCAAAGGGTGCTCATTCATCACTCAGTTGAGTTTCACCACATGTTTCTTCTCACTGCATGTAGAAAATTGGCAGAAGATGATAGATAAGGGAGTTTTCTGTCTCCTTCTTTAATAATTAATTGCGTAAAGTTAGCTAGAACTGGCATTTCAACGAAAGAGTAAGGGGGAAATTTTTAAACCTAAAAATATAAAAACGTTCTTCTGAAGTAGTGTAATTAGGTTTATTCACTGCACTTTTGTTATTAGAAATATTAGTTAGGTTAAAGTGTCCTTTATATAATTACTAGTATATGTCCTAACACCTGAACATGATTGTAAAATGAAGCAAACTACGGGAAAGGAAATGCGTTAGCAATTATTATAATTTATATAAAAATATTTATAGTTAAATGAATAAACTGGAATTGGTATAATTTAAGCACCATTTCTAACTCTGTAGACTTGGTCCTTAAACCGTGTCTCTTAAACTGTGGTCCGCGAACCCCTGGGGGTCTGCGAGATCCTCCCAGTGCTCCACAAAGGTTCGGAAAAACACTAAGGGCATTTTGTCTTCAATGCTAAGAATAAATTATGAGGGGACGAAAAATTCTTTCCTTAAATGGTGAAAATTAGTGATGAAACACTAGAAATAAATATGTATGATGCAAATTCTGGGTTTTAAACTTTGAGTTAATTCTTGGGGGTCCGCAAGGGCAAGTGATCTCTGAAGAGGGTCCGCTGTCTAGGGAAGTTAAAGAACCGCTGCTGTAGACTGAATGCTTTTCTGGAAGCCTGTTGCAATGCGGAATAAATTGTTTCGCACTTTCGCATTAACAGTTTTCGCAGCAATGGATTTACTATTTCGTTCACTACTTCACCACTGTTATATAAAAGCTAAGTTTTTGAAAATCTATACTTTAATCATGCTTTTTAATTTTGTGTGGAATATCGCAACTTTAAATAAAACAAACCAAAATATATTTCAGAAAAAATAAGTCCTAACAATAAGTCCTAAGTGATTATAAAATGAAACAAATTACGGAAAAGAAAAGAATTCTTCTGAAATACATTTTGCTTTGTTTTATTCACAGTTGCGATATTTTACTTAAAATTAGAAAGCATGGTTAAAATATAGATTTTTAAGAACTTAGCTTTTACGTAGAAACGAAACAGTGATGAAGCAGTGAACGAAATAGTAAATCTGTTATTAAATTATGCGAAAGTGTGAAATAATTTGTTCTGCATTGCAACAGGCAGGCAGAAATGCATTTAGCGTGAAAAATTAGAAATGGTGCCTAAATTATTCCAATTCCATTATTCATTTAACTATAAATAATTTTATATAAATTATAAATAATATTAATTATAACTAATCCCATATATAATTATAGCATTATGTTAATTTAAACCTAATGCATTGTTTTAGTATTTGATTTTCAATTTATCTTTGCTTCTGTAGCCTAGTTCTTATGACAATAAATTTAATACGTATATGTTAATATACTTTTAAAAAGTGTATGTTATAAATATGTTTGTTAGTCCTTTATAGCGAACAAGATATTTTCCAGGCCCCGAATTTAACGAAGGAAATATTATTTTTTTAAACAAAATGTAGATGATTCTAAATTTCATTTTTAAAAAACAGTGATCGAAGATGTTTTTTAAATGATATAACGAACATTAAAGCGCTTAAATTGGCAAAATTTCTGAGGGAACTCTCATCTCTTTCCCAGTGCATAATAATGTGTTTTCGACAAACGATCCCTGTTTCAATGGATTGCACTGATGACTACATATTGGATAAGGTATATGTATATCTTATGATGAAAATTAACTGCATATAAATAGTACAAAACAAACAACTATATGCCATTTTTTAGCATTTCTAAACACTGCTTATTTTGAGAACGATTAATGGAAGTTCCTTTCTTTATTATTAATTAAGAATTAATTAACGATTAATGGAAGTTTTTTAGCTTATTGTACCAAAATTCAAGTAGTGACATAATACGTTAATTATTAAAACTTAAGCAAATTCAAAAAAGCTGAATATTTTCGCGTATGTATATGTGGACTCCCACAATAGAAACACTGTTTTAACTTCGCAGACTTTCCTAATTGTTGCCACTTAGAAACGCAGAGAAAGAAAAATTAATATGTTTAATTCCTAAAATTGGCAAAATGCCAAATCGTTTCCTCTTATGCGGTATTATTCAAATGTACGTAATTCCACTTTCCGCATCTGGCAACATATATTTTGTATAATTATAATTTCACTTTTTATATTTGGCAACAGTACGTGCAATTGTTTTCCGAATTCTAAAATCAAATCAGTCTTCAATTTGCCATCGACGTGTGCACACGTAACTCAAAGATTCCATCAAAAAAGAGTACTACATGTCTTTGACACTTATTTCCGCATATGTAGCACATGTATGACTTATACGGACCTCAAATTTTGGAATCATTTCAAAATTTGGAATTTCAAGTACCAAAAAAGAGTTTTCTAAGCGGCCTATAGCTATCATTGTCGTAGATTCCAAGCCCCTCGTTGTGTATGGGTCCTATGGTGTATATATATATAGCATATATTTTATTAATTACTTACAATTACCTAAAGGCAGAAATACTTAGCGGTTTAACTTTCTGTTTTTAATTCAAAAATAATTATATATAAAAATATACACTGACTGAGTACTTATTTACGAACAAAGGGAAATTGGTTGTTCAACGTACACTGATATTTAAAATTTAACCGACCAGCGAAATACAAAACAAACAAATAAAAGAAAATCGACTGAATTCGATATTCAGATTCATCCCACTTCAATTAACATTGAGTCTCTTATCGACAATATCTCGTGACGATTTTCCGGGATGGGATTTCTTGGCGATTTTCTGTAACAGAATTTTGTGGCGATTTTCTATAACAAGATTTCATGACAATTCCGCGATGATTTTCCGTTACGGTATTTCTTGGCGATGTCTATGACAGAATTTCGTAACGATTGCACATACGGTATTTCGTAACGATTGCACATACGGTATTTCGTAACGATTTCCATGTTGAAATGTCTTAAAGATTTTCATGTCGGAATGTCATGACGATTTCCATGTCGGAATGTCGTAACGATTTCCATGACCGAATTTCGTCGAATTTTTGACGTTAACAATAGCCGTCATTGTTGTGTTTACAGAAACCCTTTACCTTACCCTTTCCACCCCAAAAGGGTAAGGTAAAGAGTTTCTGTAAACACAACGATGTCGTTAAACAACAGTCTATGCTTTTAGCCATAGACTATTGTTAACGTCAAAAATTCGACGAAATTCGGTCATGGAAATCGTGGAAATCGCAGGTGGGAAGCAAATAGGCAGATTAAAAGCAGCAACGGGTCCAATATGATTTGAAACCTGCTAAACAAATATCGAAAAATGTATGGCCGATTTTAATTATTGCTCAGGTAATGTGTAATGGATAATGCTAATGTATGAAATAGTGAACTGAGAACATTGAAAAATAATTTTGAATAAAAAATTATGGTGTCTACCCTTATTAATTTTATTCGTCGACGTTAAGCTGTAGAAATAATATATTGTTTATAGTAATAGTATCTTTATGTGCCGCTGCCTAAAGCATGGCTATACATATATATTTCATACATATACAGGTTCTAGTGTCTTACTCTGTGGCCTCCTATAATAGAAATATTATATGTTTGTTTCGAAGGCTTTCTTAACTGTTGCCACTTAGAAACGCAAGAAAAGCAAACTTAATAAGTTCAATTTCTAAAATTGGCAAAATGCCAAATTGTTTCATTTTATACGATGTTTTCCATGCGTACTTAATTTAACTTTTCGTATCTGGAAACATGTATTTTATAATTATAATTTCACTTTTTATATTTGGCAACAGTATCTGTAATTGTTTTCCAATTGTTTTCCAAAAAAAGTGTGTACACGTCTGAGTGAAAGCTCCGCCAAAAAAAAAAAAAAAAGCGTACAAATTTCTTTTAACGTTGCATTGTAATTTAATTATCTTTTGGCGAACTATTCTAAATATTTAATGTTTTAATAAATATCATTTAAATCGTTGGAACTTCTGCATTACCTCAATATTTATTTCTGCAACTCTTCTAAAGTATCTGTATTTTCGAAATAGAGCACAAATAAATTACTTTGTCTAGCCGGCCACAATTAGTGAAAGCTAATTATTTGCAACTGACAAAGACCAGATGAAAAGATACTAAGTGTCCCATTTTGTGAAGCCAGTAATATGTCGTTACTAATGGTTTGTGCCTCGTATTTCACTCTGGATCAAAACAAAAACAACAGCCGAAATTTGTATTGCAGTAGTATTCTCTTTGTTTATGTTTACATTATACTCTGGACTGTATTGCATTCGAACCAAATACAAATAAAAAATATGATATCGAAAAGGGCAGGCCCAGTAGTATTGACGTCATATCGCTTTCTTAGAAACTATGACATCCGCCCGACTGGTATAAATAGCACCACCTATAAAATATAAAGCAAATTTTTGCGAAGAAAGGTTAACTTGATTAAACGTAAATTATGTAAGTGAACATAGTATATTCTCGCTAATCCGTCGATACCTTGTCTTCAGAATGCCGGATTACAGGAGTTGCACGGAAGTCTTAATCGAGTTAAATTCTTTATTAAATTCCACGCTTGTGACGTCACGTGGAAACATAACCCCACCCCTTCTCCGACAGAACTGGAAACTAGATTAACGAAACTCGTCTGTTTATATAAATTTTTCATCAAAACGAAATCGTTTGAACATATAATGTTATTACGTATTACTGAAAGCGAAATCAAAAAAAAATATTAATTAAAAACCAAAATCATAAAACGCACATTTATTCGCATAACAGAAATTACATATACATGGATCGACTTGCTGGTAAACGGATTAACGGGGCCAGTTTAGAAAGACATACCAACAGCAATTACATAAAGACATACCAACGGTAATTATCTAAAGACATACCAACGGTAATTATCTAAAGACATACCAACAGCAATTATCTAAAATACCAACAGCAATTATCTAAAGACATATCAACATATCTAAAAATATACCGACAGCAGTTATCTAAAGGCATATCAACATATCTAAAAACATACCAATAATAATCATTAGCTTCTAAATGGAATGATTCTAACCTTAGTAACACTCCATGCGAACCTTATAATCATGAAATTATTTTAAAATTCTTACCTGATATCGACTTTTAAACTCCTATTTGATTTTATTGCATTGGTTTTGGTTTGTTTAGTACACTTTTTACCTTTGTATAAAGCCCATTTTTTCTCTTATAGAAACCTTCTGTACAAGCTCACCTCTTAGCACAAACTAACCTTTGTTGCCCTTGCACCATAAAAATTCAACTAAGCATTTAAAGACTTAGAAACTGATTGAGTGGGGAGTAGAATAACATAAAATGTGGTGAACATATACAATTGGACATGCTTAATACAATGACTCTTGACGACAGAAAATTAAAATAATTATTATTCTATATTAAAAATTAAAGTAAAGCAATTATTATTATATATTATTAAAGTACTATTAATAATTATAAAGTAATTATTATTATATATAAAATTAAAGTAATTATTATATATTAAAAGTTAAAGTAATTATTATATATTCAAAATTAAAGTAATTATTATTACATATTAAAGTAGTAATTCTTAATATTAAGAGTGGTTCGCCATAACCGGAAAAGAGAGAATCGTATTATTCTGCATCTTTGCAATTTTGCCGGGATCCGGGAAAAGGTTCGTGTTAAAAGCAATTTATGTTAAGTGTATTCGCGTTAACGAGGTTTAACTATATGAAGAAAAATCGTGAGAGATTGAAATATTTTGTTTATTTTGAAAATAAGAAAAAATAAATGATGAATTGAACAAGAAAATAATAAAGAAAATTAAATTTCTTTCCCATGTCTTTGGCTCGAAATAGAATATTTTTTCCCTCTTAAGGCTAATATAATGTCAACGAAAGCGGTCGGAAATTAACCGTAAATAGTACAATCCACAAGAACCAACGTATATGTAGAGCCAAAAAAAAAAGCAAAACTTAAGTTTAAAGCTGAACTTGATCTGTATATAGGATCCTTCATGTTACTGCCATAAGTACAAAGGTAAGTCCTCGTTATCTATGTCTCAGTGATTTCATTGGCAGAATCCTTGGATATCAAACAAGTGGTCGCTAGTTCAATCCCGTACAGAGACGAAGATTTGTATCCTTTCCAACCTTTGCTATGCCTCCTTAGAAGCATTGTATTGTACCAGTCGTGGTCAAATGGCATCCACTTTCATGGATAGTGTTCTGATCTTTGAAAGAGTCATAATAATCAATTTTATAATACGTGCATGAGTCAAAAATCTCTGGTTTGAGCAGACAATCTGAGTGCCCCGTGTAAATAACTTAATTAATGGCTTCCTAGACTTACACTTTAAAAAAAAACTGAGATTTAAAGATACAAAACTTATTCCTTTATTCTGATGAGGAAAGCGACCTTATTTTGATGAAATTTTGAAAAATACGGTCGGAACATTATACAAAACCCATGAAATCAAAGTGTAGTGTCTTGCTATATTGTTATTTGCCGTGTTAGAAACGGAAACTGCAAGATCCCACGTTTGACATACGCGGCACGTTTATCGAAAACTTCCTCGCCGTTTGACGTTTCACCGATAACGACAAAGTTTGGCATTTAAAACTGCAGAGAAAGCGTTCATGTCAAAAAGTCGATAAGCTTATGGACTCTTTTGCCTAACTGTCTGTCAGATAACGCGTGTGAGTTCAGAATACGAAAATACCCTTTTGTCGATTCTGTGATCGAAGCTGAAACAATGTTTGGAGCGAGGCAAAACCGATAAAAATCCTCAAACTTCCAAAGAAACGACAAACAACTCCCAAACAACGGATCTTTATCATGCTTTTAGCCATAGTTTATGTGGTATTATTTATTCAGCGGATTGTAGTATTTGTATTCTGATGGAAAGTAGGACAATGAAGCTTGTTTCTCGTCTGCACACTGATTGTACCGAATACACGGTGGATTTTTCGTTGAGATTCGACTGTTGACTTTTGTATAAAGTAATTTTCGGGCCTAGCTAGCCTATTTACAACGTTGTGCCAAAAGTATAGAGGTCTCAAGGAAATTTTTAAAGCCTACATGAAAAAAAGCTATAAAGTTTCATCGCTAACAATAGTGAAATAACGGCTTCGCATCAACTTAAAATATCAATAATTTCAGGTCGGCTAATTTGCGAATGTGAGTCAAGCAGAGTTAAACTTCAAATATTCTTCTTCTTCTTTTTAGGCGCAACAGTCCATAGAAGTCCTGGATCTCTTTTGCGATCGTTACCTATTCTTCTCTATCCATGGCGTTTCTTCACCATTATCTTGTTCCCATTCTTCTTAGAGCTTTCACTACTACATCAAACTTTTTCTTAGAAGGTCCCACTTTTCTTCTTTTTGCTGAATTGGTTCTCGTAATCTTCGAAGGTTCTCTCATCTTCTCTACATACCCGAGCCGTCTAAGTTTTCTTTTCCTTATTTCTGTCACAAATTCATGGTCTCCATCCATATAGATGGTATATTTCCCTGATTTTCCTAATTCTCCATACACCATTTTCATTAACTTCCCGAATATTTTCCAAAGTACTTTCCTCTCTTAAATTCTCAACAATTCTTTGTCTCTAGCTGTCGTTGTACATGTCCAGGCCCCATAAACTATGTTGCAGATATTGATCTAAACCTATTTTGCAAATTTCAAACAATTGTTAGCCAAGATCGCTATGGGGTAATTCCCTTCTGGAATACAGAACTCTGGGTCTCTTACAGAGTACAAATCTCATTGCAAATTAATAGTGGTTGCTGTTTACGGATATTCGTTTAGAATGCATATGCATGAAATGGACGTGGGTAACATTTACGCTACAATAACCCAAATTGACAGTGTCAATAGATTGGGTTCCTGTACTATGTGCTAGACCTCGATACTCTTGTTTTCAATTTTACGTGAGTTTACATGTTATGTAATGAGAGCTTCGCGCAATACTTATTCGTATTTTAAAATTCTACAACGGAACATCATTTCGAATTTGCATTAATAAATGCGAATCATTTTAATAAAGATCTTAAAACGAAAGCATTGGACATGGTTTCCGAAATGTACACCTTGCAATTTTATGGGTACCGATTGACTAGTTTTATTGATGTATTTCATCTGTGAAATACTATGCATATTTTGGAAAAAACTGGATTAATAACAAATAAATATCTTATATCTGAACGCGCGAACGAAACTTGTAAAATATTGTATTTTAATATGATGTTTAACAGATCAAATTTATGAAACGCATGCAACCATGAGCAGCAGTGAAAAACCGTCAGAGTGATGATAAAAAAAGAAGAAAGAAATCCGAAAGCCAATAGGAATGCAGTTTACGAAAACTGAACGAATGTAAAATATTAATAATGTAATGAACAACAAGCGAATGAGGGGTACAGAATGAAGATAAAAAGGAAGAAAAGAATTCGAAAACCAATAGGAATGCAGTTTATGGAAACTGGGCAAATATAAAAAATTAATAATGTAATGAGGAATAAGCGAATGAGAGGAACTATGGTGTTGCAGTGGTAACGCGCTCGTCTATCTTGTGATTACCCCAGGTTTGACTCCCAAAAAGGGCAACGCTTACCGACTAACTAACCTTACTTACTTAACAGACAAACAACGCTTACCTACTAACTGTAGTCCGGAAGTTTGTTCTCTAGGTCATATGAGGTTCGGATCCCTAGGGAATTGTGGGAACCAGCGTAGTATACATTTGCTGACCTTGCGCCCTACAATTCAAACAGAAAAAAACAGCAAGTTTTTGCTTCGCTATGTTGTTTTCTTAAAAATATTTTATAGAAGGGCGGAAATTAGAACTTACGATTAAACCTATCGCTCCATTTCTTTTAAACTTCCTACTGAAATCTTGTTTTTAACTCACAATAGTCAGATAAAAAAAAAACAGCCACACGCTCTAGCTGGGTTCGAACAAGAGTCCTCAGGATTTCCCATCCTGGTGCTTTGACTCCTAGATCACTAAGTATACGGGTATATGGCAAATGCGAGGCTCTTTGCTCCACTGTGCGTGTTAACCAAAGAGATCTTACGACTTTTTTTTAGATTTTTCTGATGTCATAGTCGACATCTAAAAGTACTGTCCAGTGTTAAAGAAATTGTGAGAGACTATCAAAAGATTACGTTCTGGTTTTCTGGGTGACAGCGTGATGCTCTTGCACGACAATGCCTGACCACGCATTGCACGGAGCACGTGGAATTTACTTCAAGTTTTTCACAGAGAAATTTGGAATAACAGCCCTATGGTCTGGATTTGGCACCCAGTACTTTCGATTACTCTCCTTGCTTGAAGGAGAACACGTCAATGTGCATTTCTTATACAATGTGTTTCAGAAAGATTATTACAATAACAGAATATTGTCTTCTATACATCTGTCATTAAAAACTAATCAGACGCCGTGAGACAAATGCTTGGTATGAAGACACTGCGTTTCAAAATACAATATCTGCAACATTGTTTAAAGGTAGAACATTTTCTTTTAATAAGATCTTACTTTTCACATATGAATATTTTAAAAAATTCTGATGAGCTTACGTACATGCGATCTCTACCAACACCACTGATAATAAGGAGAAATTGTCATGTTCTGATGAAAAAGACATATAGCAATCGAAACAGCTGTAAATAACATCTTTGCGGGTTTTTTTCAGTAGAATTGAATCAAACACTTTGAGAAATTTTTCTTGTATTACGTATGTAAGATATTATTACCCTTCACAGGGATAACACAATTGCCAAATATGGTCAACACAGAAAAGCCTCCGGGGCGAGATTTTTGTGAGTTTTCGTGGGGGAATTTATTATACAATAATTTTTGCCACCCACGTATATTAGCTCAAACTAGAGCTTATGTAATTTTGGAGAAAAAGAGACGCTTTCCCCATCCTGGATTCGAACCAGGGTCCCTCCGTTTAGCCCGGAGTGTCTTGGACCGCTAGATGAATGAAGACAGGAAACAACGCTCTCTTTCTCCGTATATAAGGATGTATGATATTATTATCCTTCACGGGAATAACACAAGTGCGAGTGTCTTAGATCGCTAAACGAAAGAAGATAGGGGCGCCGGTTCGAATCCAGGATGGGGAAAGCGTCTCTTTTTCTCCAAAAAAAAAAAAGCTCTAGTTTGAGCTACATATACGTGGGTGGCAAAAATTATTGTATACGTATGTATTCTACGTTACAGGTTAAAGTTTGTTTCATTGAAAATTTATCCAATTAGTTTTTAACAAGTTCCAACTGAATATATCACGTTTACTCATTTATTTAAAAATAATCAATTTGATGAAAATCAGTAAGGCAAAGCTGTATGGGGAAATAGTCATAAGAGGCTGGGGAAAAGCAAGTATCTTAAAATTTAACATAATACCTAAATTTGCATCTTAAAGAAATATCAAAAACATTGACTACCCAATTACATTTGTTGTCATTTCTCATATAGATTTCAGTTATAAAAATATTTAGCGAAGTAGTTTTTTTTTCTCAGACATTTCTTAATTCAACGAAATTATCTAGAAATATGTAATTACCTGTCCATTGTATTCAATATCTAATTTGAATCAGATTAAGAGTATTAAAGGCAATATCGGGCAGAAGTGTTGTCAGAGAAATGAATGTGTACAAATGAAAGAAAGATTACTTTGGATATCAAAATGTCCAACAAAATGTTTTATCAAACTTTCAGCAAGAAGTATCAAAAAGAAATGGAAAAAACTAGAAGTCTAGAAATAAACAAAAGAGAAGAAATAGGGGTGAACTGTCTTAGCAAATATTAAATTTTTTGTGTTGTCTTTGCCAAGGTTGGTGAGTGACAAAGTGCTTGAATTTACAACAAAGCATTTGTTTGAACTAACTAAAACATACAAAAAATAAGACATTTTGCCTCAAAATAATGGAATCCATTTGGATGTTGTCACGAAAAAGGGAATGAAGGTTGAGAAAAAGCACCATTATTTTTGGAATGTCGTTCTTCCGCTGAAACTTGGAAGATTTTAACTTTACAATGTAAAAACTTGTCTTTTTAACTGGAGACGTTTTCCTTTTCCTAATTTTGACATTCGAAGTGAAATTGGTTTTTAGAAAGCAGTTACACGTTCCGATGAAACATAATAAAAAAGGAGGAAAAGCCTCACGTAAAGAAAATGTCAAAAAATCTATTTATTCTTAGGAAGATATGAGAAGTGCTATATTATAAACAAATGCACTATTATCGAATCTTTAACAGAATTGTCAGAAAACATCGAGTCTACTAATTTTATTTAAGTAGTTGGTTCATAAGAAATTGAACTTCAGAAATACTACCATCTCTTCATGTAACGAAAAATTCATTTATTTAGAAAGATATAAAACCGTTCAACTATTCTTCGACACGACAAAAGAATTACGAAAAAATTTTAAATCAACCATCAGGTGAAAAGTAGCCCTTCATTTGTATTAAAAATACTAGGGCGAATCAGAAAGTCTTTGCCCCTATTTTTTTATTAGCCAAAATAAGGTACATACAGGTAATTGTAAATATACGTACTATTCTACGTACCTTACACTATTTTTCCACATAGTCCCCACATCGGTTCAGACATTTGTCCCATCGCAGCACTAAATTTGAGATGCCCCTGTGGTAGAATTCGTCCGGCTGACTGTGGAACCACCGTCGGACTGCTGTCTTGGCTTCATCGTTGCACGTGAATCGCTGTCCTGCCAGGAACTTCTTCAGCGGACCGAAAACGTGGAAATCACTAGGGGCGAGGTCCGGACTGTATGCAATCAGAACCGCCGACAAGCTCCGGTCATTTCACTGGGAGAGTCTGGACCACCCACCATACAGTCCGGACCTCGCCCCTAGTGATTTCCACGTTTTCGGTCCGCTGAAGAAGTTCCTGGCAGGACAGCGATTCACGTGCAACGATGAAGCCAAGACAGCAGTCCGACGGTGGTTCCACAGTCAGCCGGACGAATTCTACCACAGGGGCATCTCAAATTTAGTGCTGCGATGGGACAAATGTCTGAACCGGTGTGGGGACTATGTGGAAAAATAGTGTAAGGTACGTAGAATAGTACGTATATTTGTAATTACCTGTATGTACCTTATTTTGGCTAATAAAAAATAGGGGCAAAGACTTTCTGATTCGCCCTCGTATAAAATATTGATTCTTCTAACTGCTTAATAAAGGTAATTTGATAATAGACAGTTACTATGCACTTTACACGTACCCGTTGTTAAGTTGCCATATAAACAAATAGTTCTTAAGTATTTTTATATGATGTATACAGTAACCATTGATTTCACAAATGAAAAGTACCTTATACACGCTCTGTATATGTAGATCACTCTAAAAAATGACGCTGTTTACAGATGTAATCAACAAGTAACAATTAACAACAGTGAAACGTAATTACTCAAGAAGGCATTCACATTATTATGATTAGCGATTCCAAACAAAAATAAAACACTTTAAATTCATACGAATTTTTTGCTACGAATACCTATTACTCACTGTCTAGAATCTAGTCCTAGCAGAATGGCAGCAGCGCCGTTGTCTGTTAATGGAGCTTGGAACTGGTTCCTTGTAGATACAATTCCCTTTCAAGTTTAACCATATTTTCCTTCTTAAAATTTTCAACTTTGATATTTGTTTACTAAAATTTTTCCTCCAAAAAGAAATTTGGTATACAGAAACAATAACTTTGTGTTTACACGCCACAGCCACACACATAAATATCTTTATTCTAATACATGTAACGAAATTTTGATGTAAAAAATTCCATTCGACAAATATAGCGATACCTCTCAAAACAACTTGTATCTGAAAGGGACGAACCTATTCCTAAAACCATTTCTAAAAAAAAAATGCGGAAAAGGGTTCTATATCTATTGAATACAGTAAATTACAATGTCAACAAGGCTGAGTATAGAAGGACCGAATTACATTTCGGGAAATTCGTAATAACTAAATTAATAAAGGTGGTTAGCTTTGAAAAGACGCATTATTAATTGGGGGGGCCGGATTTTCACGTCTTCGTTTAATGTTTCAATCAGAGGTAGTCCTCGCCAGCTGGAGAAAATCTGAAATTGAAATTTGTTCCCCCTCTTTAGAAATCTCGCTCATAGTACCGTTTCGGGTTACTCGGATCTTTGTGTGATCGCTTTAGATAAATGAATGCGGTCAGATTGAAGGAGATCCAACTAATTTCTTTCGTTATAATTTGAGCGAAATGGCGGATCGCAGTCCCCGAATGTGCTGTTTCTAAAAATCTTGAAACCACAAAACGTAGCCGTTGACAGAAAAGATTTGCTGTCTCCAACAAACATTTGTCTCAAACCTCTCTTGCACTCTAAGTTTAAAATCCCAAGTACTTTCCTTCGATGCGATTAAAAGTATTTCGCGATTATCTGCAAGCAAAATGTTTAACGAAATATTGAAAGACATACACTATATGGCCAAAAGTCATAGGACACATTCACTTTTAGACATTTTTTTTTTCAAATTTCTGGAGAAATACTAGATGAATTGTTCTTCAACTTCGGTGATGTAAAGAACATACTTGAACTCAAACTTTTCAGTGAAGATTCACTGACGAGTGCATTTAGGGGACCGTCAACAAATTGAAAACGAAAAACTATTTATGATCACCCTGTACCATTACACCTGGAAATGGTCAACTAACTATAGAGAATTATTTTGCTTGCTGTTTGCAATATTTGTGCGCATTTTCGTAAAAATAGGAAGTTCATCCACGGAGATAAGGCGGTTTCTCTGAGTCACCCATTTCTTTGCGCATATTTTTTGCTTATAGCGTTCTGAGTTTTCAACCAAATTTCACGAAACTTGCATAAAAATTGGAAACCTATAGAAGGATCATTATACTGTAATTTAAAATCAATATATAGAATATTAGATGGGATATGAGTATTTATAGAAAATAATTTTAACCACGCATAAGCAAAACGTAGCTTATTTTCCTTTGAGAGGTCGATAGCCAAAAGTATAGGGCAACTTACATAAATTTCAAAAATTACAGTTGAATATCGTGAAAATTCTAAAAGTTATCGGCCTTATAGTGAACTGCATTTCAGCGTACTTCTGAAAATAGCTGGATGACAAAGGATTTTCCACAAATTGCAATTTCCTAATTTTTCGGATACCCCTGTACTCCAAGTGAACTAGTCCATAATTATAGAAATAAGCAGAAATACGTGTTTCGTGCTATATAATACGATTTATGTACCATCAATTATTGTCATGTATGAATTCAACAAAAAATTCAAAAAGGAATTGCAATTTGTGGAAAATCCCATATCATCCAGCTACTTTCAGAAGTTTGATTGATTGATTGTTTGGCTTTTTTATGGCGCAAGAGCATCTGGGCTATACTGCGCCGTAGAAGTACAACTTTCAGAAGTACACTCTGTGTTTGTAGTACGCGTCTATTGAATTGGTCATGGTTATGACACTCTGACGTTTACCCACGGTTTTTTAAACAACACCCATTTCCAGCATGTGATATGGAATGAAAAACAAATTAATACTGATTAAATAATTTTGTGTTTTTCGTTTTATTATAGTTGCTATTTATAAAGATAAGAGAGAGATATATAGAACACGTTTCATTCTAGTTACGCTATAGCATTTCACTCTTAACACAGACATCTATGAACTCGTCCAAAAACTTGGGTGACTCATTTTTACGATTATACAAATGTTTAATATTTTTATCTAAATTTCTCCCATGTATGTGGTTTTTATCTTAATTATTAATTAATTCTTAATCTTATTTAACATATTTCTGGACTTGCATTAAATTCTAATGAAGTCAGTATAAAACTTAATAGATCAAAATTTAATTAATATAAGGAATAAACTTATTGAGTTGACTTACTGAACTGATATTAGAGGCTAACTATACCTTAATTAACCTTACTCGAAACTCAATATCACTAAAATTAAATACCTTTTTTTAACGAAAAAATTTTCAAGTAAAATAATTTTCAGATTTTTGCCCACTTAAATTCAACCCCTTTTTAAAAATTAAATTTTACCCGAAAATTTAACCCTAAAGAAGACCTGCAAATATTAACCCTTTTAATTAATGGAAATATTTTACTCCTTTTATCGTTTTGCTTTGCATTCTTTACTTGATAACTAACAGTTACCCTCAGTAGTTATTTAATTTATTGGATTAGTTTCCTCCCTATCAAGATATGAAATATTCTGAGCAATTTTTATATTTATTTAATATAAGGTGTCTATTAAATTTAATCCAAGAACAACAGCTCAAAAATATAAAATTATTTTATAATTAATTCCCTTTAAACTTAAAAATAACTTAGCAGTGACAATCATATTTTGTCAGCCGCCAAAAACAACCAAAAAGCGCGAAAGTATGAAAGGTTTAAAAATTAAAAATATGTAATTTAAGTGTACCGTCCAAAGAATATTGTGACAAATATTATACTAAGTTTTTAATATAATTATATTTATTATAATATTATAAGTTTTTATTAACAAAGAAATTAAAAGAAATGCAAAATACCCAATTCGAAGAATTCTTAATTTCTAAATTATGAATTTTAAAAGATATTATCAGATAATTTAGTTAATCTCTCTCTCTCTCTCTCTCTCTAAAACGAAATGCATTCAGTAGGTTCTATATTCGTAAATTTCTAAAAATAACAACTTTTCTACGTAAATTTTAAATGGCGGAATTTCAAAAGAGACGATTTAAACAGGTACCAAACAACTCGCTTGTTTAAAATCTTAAAATTAAACACATATTTTCATGCTATAATTTTGAGTTTATGAGTGAGTTTAAATCTTATTTATAATTTCTAGTGCAAGTGGAATAAAATCTTATCTTTAAAGACGGAAATAAATCGACATGTCCAAGAGAACGCTTTACTAAAATTTGCATACCCACATCAGTCTCTCGCTTTCGTAGCAGTTTCCATAAAAATTCTGCTAACTAGGCGACCGGAGGAATCAGATTTTGTAGTGAGAAAATATTCATGTGTTCGGAATTACAGATGCTCTAAAACTTGTAGTTAGAGAGAAGTTTATTTCAGATTTAAAGTAAATTTGAATTACTCCATACGTTCCAAATGTAGAATATGCAGAAAATCAGGAGACTCTAACGTAACGCACACATCAAAACGATCTTTATACTTTTGAGCCAAGAAGGCATCTTAAATGATGGTTTTCTGGGAAGCAAGTGATCATAAAATATATGCAGACCAATTCACAAAATGTCTTAAAGTGGATATTCTTATAAGCAGAACTACTTTTCTTCTCGCAAAATTATACACACTTTGACTTCATAAAAGAAATATTTACCCACCACACCCCACTGAATCATTCCCTCTTTAAAACCCCACATCAGTGTCGAAATGAATGTGGTTACCAAATATATAAAAATAGCCTTATATGTTCTTGTTAGGGTGGCCAACCTGTACATATGTTAAAATATGAATGTTTAGTGCATAAAGAATTCAATAAAATGAACATTATGGAAGTTATCTGAGAGGCTATAGCTCATTTTAATAGATAAAAAAAATATTTATAGAGATAATGGTGTGAAGGTCTAATTCGGTTGACCTTAGTTCTTGATACTAAATATTTATGAGTTGCTGGAGGAAATATAGTTCTTATAAGAAACATAAACTGCATTACATGTTTGTGTTCAGTTTTCAAATTATCTGCATTACGTATATTTAAAGAGAAAAAAAAAGAAGAAGAAATGAAAAGACAAAACAGAGCATTAAAAATAGTAGTAAGGTCCTCTCATTCAGGTTGAGCTTCCCTTTCAGAAGACAGAAATGTAACTGCGCATGCGCCACTTTAAGATTATTTAATGGATCAGCCAACAGCATAAGCGAAGGGTCCATCTCAGTTTGGGAAGGTAACGTTTGATAAAGAAAGAGTTTCATTAATAATTTTGTTATTTTATTCATTCGTTTG
The DNA here is from genome assembly GCA_006491805.2 of Dysdera silvatica. Classification (NCBI taxonomy): domain Eukaryota; kingdom Metazoa; phylum Arthropoda; class Arachnida; order Araneae; family Dysderidae; genus Dysdera; species Dysdera silvatica. The sequence continues at coordinate 11,331,730 of QLNU02014802.1, read as the reverse complement.
TTTTTATTTAATAGTTTTTCTTAATCAAGATCTGCAAAGCGTGTTAGTGTGCTGATTGAGAATAATTGAAAATATCTCTAGAAATTGTAATTTGTAATAGAAATAAAATTGTGGAGATGGTGATAGAAAATATTTGTTTACAGATAAGACGAATTAATTTTACATTTAAATGAAGGTCAATTAAATAATTGTTATATTTCAACTCCGAAAGATGTTTTAAAAAGTTTTAATGTTTAAAATGTTAAGTTAAAAATGTTTTAAAAAAATATGACCTAATTATTATACTCTACCTTGACCTACTGATCAAGCTATAGCATAAAATGTGTTTAATAACTATATCTCAATAAATTTGCACCACATTTTAAGACCAAACATGCATTTCTTTCTTTGATAAAACCAAAAACGCTTAAAACTATACTCCAATTTATAACCATCTACCAAAGTTTATCAATTTAGATAGCGGTCTTTAATGATTATCAATAATTTAGTATGCCTCCAATTGTATTAAGAACATGATGATTTAAAGATTTTCAATGATTTTTATCAAAAAATCTGCAAGAAATTTAGAACAAACATGATAAGAAAATTTTGAAAAAAAATTTCCTCGCAATTCTATTAAAGCACGAATACCTAATCAAACGGAAATAAGCCTTCCTTGACAAAGATTTGCATAAATCATCAAGGGATGACAGCTAAAACAAGCAACTCTTTTACTGATGAATTTCGAATTGCTCGTTATTAAAGGTTGTCCGTGAAAAATGCCACGCAGTCCTTCATTAGAATTACCCACAACGTCACTGGTGCATCCATGCTCGTTAACCCGTAGGGAACTCTTTTTTTTCTTTAAACCTAAATGGAATTTTTTCCCAACAAGGAATGCCACTTGGCTCTGACCACGCTGCAAGATATTGAGATTGAAAAGCCTCCACCTTCCGCTCACGTAATCATAAAACTTGGAGACACTAATCCATTGCGAATTACCTCAAGATGTCTTCGAACCATATTCTTGTGAATGTTACGCAGAAGTGAATTTGTTTTTAAAATCTTGTTTGACATTTTCCTTCGTGTGACTGCAACGCAGTTTGGGATTCTTCATTTCTTCTAAACATGCCATATTATCGTTCGAAAGCAATTTCCACTTTTGAAAACTCATAATTTTTTTGAAAACATATTTTTTTTTAAAAAACTCATAATTCTGCAATTATTTAGCCTTTTTTTTCTCTCATTTAAAAAAATTTAAAAAACTTTGCGCACGCGTAACTCGTCAGACCTTGGTTTTTATTACTTCGTACACATTAAAAAATATATACTTACTTAAAATCGACCTTCATTCAAGAGCAAATAAAAATATCAATGAATTTCCTGAGTTTTTTCTGAAAAACGTAATTTACGACTTTGAATTTAAAAAACAAAACGTGAAAAACAACCTGTTCAAAGTCAAATAAAAAAATATTTTTTAACAAGAAGAAATCGCAACTATTGCACTTTTACAATAATGAAACATCTTTCAAAGTAAAACCTTTTTCTGGTACCCCCTAATATCCTGTGTCCTGTTTCAACTGTCATCTAACCTTTTCATGATTTTCACTCGAATTGAAAAATTATTTCTTAATGTTGTAATCTCAGTTTCGCAGAGTATGCCTTCCTTTTGAAAAAGTGTAAATTGTTAAAGAAATCCGAATTTTATTTCGGTTGCGATGAATGTTTTAAATAATTAATGTTTTCTTCTTCCATCAATCACTCAATCGACTACATCCTTCTTACATTTATTCTAAAATCAGAACATCTTAAAAGCTGCAATATTTAGATATTAATTTCTCTTTCTATCTTACACACACACACACATACACGTTTTTAAGCTCCGACATATTTGGTCAATGTTTTGTACAAAATATTTAGCATCTGTGTAATTTCCAGTTTTCTAAATATTTGTTCCTGCTCTCACATATAATCTTTATTCTGGTCCATAAGTCATATCCTGCAAAAAGGGCCTGGGTAATGCTCGAGTCTCCGAGGCCTCCAAATGTTGGACTTTTTGACAGTTGAATGGGAAGTTTAAAATGCTAGTTTGAAACATTGGTATTTTAATTGTAACTTAGTAATCAATTAATATTACATTTTTCTTAATATTAACAGGTGTCGTTGAAAATGGCTTTAAACTATTGATTCATCATCATATTCAACCATTATCTATCCACTGCTGGATGAAGGTCTCTCCAAATGCTTTCCACACAAGTCTATCCTGAGCAATTCGCTTCCACGTCACCCCAACCTGTTTTCTTATTTCATCCACCCATCTAGTTTGAGGACGTTTTCTAGGTCTTCGGTGGTCTCTTGGAATCCAGTTCAGAATTTCTGTTGTCCATCGTTGATCAGTTCTTCTTGCAATATGCCCAGCCCATCGCCATTTCAGCCCTT
>QLNU02014802.1:11317739-11329212 GCA_006491805.2 Dysdera silvatica | reverse complement strand
ATAAATGCACAATGGAATGTGCAACAATGGAAGTTCATATTCATGGACTACACAATGGAAGTTCATATTCATGTGTTCTTTCAATTAATTCTCTTAATACTTGAATATGGTCCACTGTACTGAATCCACTTCGAAATCCAGCTTGTTCTCTTGGTTGAGCTGCATCTAATTTTTTCTGCAGGCGATGTGTTAGCACTTTTGTGAAGATTTTATAAATAGCAGGTAACAAGCTAATTGGTCGGTAATTTTTTAAATCCTCTTTATCACCTTTTTTATGCAAAAGAATTACTGTTGCAGAATCCCATTGGTTTGGTATGTTACCGCTGTTAAGACATTTGGTAAAGAATTTTGCAAGTATGTCTTCTACATATTCTCCAGCTTCTTTTAGGATATCTAATGTAATACCATCATCACCAGGGGCTCTTCCTTTCTTCATACTTTTTATTGCAAATGAAACTTCTTCTTTTAAGATTTTAGGAGCTGTTCCTTCGACTATTTCAATGTCTTCGTTTAATCCACTGTTACTTTCGTATAGATTTTTGTAGAATTCTTCAACTCTTCTAAGTATTTCTTCCCTATTTCTTGTTACGGTGCCATCCTCTCCTTTTAATGCAATGATGTGTTTCTTCCCAACAGATAAACTTCCTTTAACAACCCTAAGGCTCTTGTTATTTTCAATGGCTTTCCTTACTAGCTCACAGTTGAATTTTCTTATGTCTTCTTTCATGCTTTTGCGCAGAGTTTTACAAAGTTCTATGTACTCAATCCTGGAACTGGTATTTCGATTGTCCACCTTCATATCTCTTCGCCTTTTCATGAGCTGTTTCGTCTTCTCAGATAATTTGCTATTCTTCAAATTCGCCCAACCTTCTTCTTCCAATCCGATGGCTGACCTCTTTCAAACTCTGACATATGCTCGTAATGAGCACGAATCTTTCGGCGAGGCATTGTTACAGTCGACGTAAGATATCCACAGTCAAAATGCAACAGAAATTTTGACCACATATTGAGAATCGCTCCTTATATACACCTGCTGAATGCGCAGTTCCGATGCGCTGGAGTTCCCGCTATTCATTCATTGGACACCAAATTTTAATCATTTGCATGTTCGGTCAAAATGTCTTTGAATACGAAATTTCATTACAATCGGACAACTCCTTCTTGGTGCATCGATTTTTTTGTTATAGAGTGTATATACAAGGCAGACAGACAGGCGGACAAAAAGAATTATTAAAACGTATGTCTTTGTCTGCGTTTTATGGCTCAAGGACATAGTTAATTATGATTAAAATAGTTTAGACAATAATTCGGATGGTTAAGGTCTTAATTAAGATATTTAAGGCAGTCATAATTAAGATAATTAAGGTTATAATTAAATCAGTCATAATTAAGATAATTAAGGTTATAATTAAATCAGTCATAATTAAGATAATTAAGGTTATAATTAAATCAGTCATAATTAGGATAATTAAGGTTATAATTAAATCAGTCATAATTAAGATAATTAAGGTTATAATTAAATCAGTCATAATTAGGATAATTAAGGTTATAATTAAATCAGTCATAATTAAGATAATTAAGGTTATAATTAAATCAGTCATAATTAAGATAATTAAGGTTATAATTAAATCAGTCATAATTAAGATAATTAAGGTTATAATTAAATCAGTCGTAATTAAGATAATTAAGGTTATAATTAAATCAGTCGTAATTAAGATAATTAAGGTTATAATTAAGTCAGTCATAATTGATAGTTAACATAATTAAGATCGTTAAGGTTATAATTAATATAGTTAAAGTCATAATTAATATTGTTAAGGTCATAATGTAATTCAACTCATAATTTAGTTAAGGTCATAATTAATATAGTTGAAGTAATGATTAAGATAATTAAGGTTGCACTCAAGATTGTTAAGGTCATATTAATACAATGCTTCTGTCACTGATAAGAATTAATGTAGTATGGATTTTTTAGCATACTACCCATTTCAATTAAATTGAAGTTTCTCTTGGCACAAGTAATTTAAGTTGAACTTATAGGCTCTTCCTTTAAAATATACATATATATATATATACGCCTTAAAGATATTATATCTTCAAAATTAGACAATATTCCACATGCATCATTGTAATATAATCATGTAATTATATGGTTATGAAATAATCATCGACAAAACGTATGTCTTTTTACATTAAATTATTGAAAAAATTATAGTATAATTATATTTCAATCTAAATATCTAACTTCTGCTGAGTTCAAATACAGCACCCTTTTTGTCCAACATGAAATAACACAAAAAAAATGTAAGAGGTAATTTAAATTGAAAATTCCATCGCCTAACAAGCATAAAATCAAAACCATAAATTCTCATTTCTGTGTGCTTTATTGCAACGTCAAGAGATAATACCAAGTGTCATACAATATTTGTTGAAGGAAAGAGATGTTTTCCATTGTCCTACTACAACTCATTGACATTGTTGGTTAATTAGTACACAAATGTTAAGATAATTTCCCTTTTCTTATCTTCCCAAAATTTACCAATTAGCCACGCGCGACACCACTAACCAGACATCTAGAAAAGAAAGTTACCGAGCGGATATGGATTACTTAATTAGTATCGTTTGTTACCGCATCCGTTGGCTTAGAAATAAGATTGAAAGAGAAATGTCGGATAGACGAGAGGAAAATAACGGCCATTCAGTAACGGAGATGGCACTAATAAAATCTCCTTTGTTTAAGTAAGGAAAACGAAATTATTTTCGCCTCCTGGGAAGTCATTGTTTTGCGTAATTGTTAAGTCGTTTTATATTCTGGCTCAACAAACACGCTGAAACCTAACATTAGCTGGTAGATGATAGCTAATGGTATGAAGTATAAGCGTAGAATTGTAGGGGTTCTTGTGGACGGAGCTCCCAATAATTTGAAATAAATTGCAAATTTACATATATTGTTACAAATGTGCTTGGCCCCCTCCCCAAAAGTTTTTAAAACTCTAGATTGATGGTGTCAAGATTAAGGGCGGATCTAGAGAGGGGAGGAAGGGGCGATTGCCCCCCCCCCACTGTTAGAGTTAAATAGGAAAAAAATAAAGGCGATAAAGGATGTTTTATGTATTATTTGTTACGACTGTAATAAATAAAAGTCTTACACAGGCGTCCAAAGTCTCTAAGTCTTGAAAATATGCGATCCAGACGTTTTTCCACGAATCTACAAGCTACTTGCCTTTCAAACTACGTTTTCAGTAAGTATTGTTTATCCCTCTTATGCATTAAAACCTCATATGAGGTTGTCAAAGAAAAGGCACAGAAATAAATGTTATTTCTATTCATTTGGGCATGCAATTGCATAGTAGCCTCATATAAGGTCAAGGAAAGCTTCTAAAAAGCATCAAGGTATGAGAGCACTAGTCTTTCATTTTGTTTGTATGGGTTACAACTTTCATTGTGCTCAACCGTCAGATGTGTTAAAATAACGAATTTTTTAAAGTGTTTCCCGCCATCCAGATGAGCATATCAAGTAAGTAAAAATATGTTCTTGTTTCTTAAATCGTTTTGATCACAAAAAGACAAAAAGTGGGATTTAAATATTTTATCAGCTGAATTAAAGCTGTTTTGGTTTGGAACCTTAAATGTGGTTTCCATGCAGTTATAGCTCTTACAGCTCTCTCTGCATGCAAACCTCATATGAAGCTGTTAGCGATATGATGCAACTTCCAAAAATATAAAACTATAACAGAAGCAATGCAAGTGATTTTTATAGTTGGAATTGATGAAGGATGATAAAGAGTGATGAAGAGGAAATAAATATTGGAGCTTATACGTCAACAGGCATAACACATTCACATAACAGGGAAGTCATTAGCAAAAATTGATATAGAAAACAACAGTCATTTTACCACTAAGACAGCTGTTACAGAAACTCAATGTGATCTGAGGAAGACGTTGGCGCGCTAATAAAGATAACGATTTTTTTAAAGAACCCCCCCCCAATTTTTCAACCTGAAAAGGAATAAGAATTTTTTGGCAAAACTCCTTTACAATATTTTCATTTGCTTATTCCAGAATATTGCTTAGAAGCCATATGATTTCAAAGTAACCTCTATGCTCCGCAACAGGTTAAGAAAATTTGAACATTTCTGTTCCAGAACTGAAAATTTTTTAGAAATGAATTTTATAATGACCTAAATACGTTATGAAAGATTTCATCAATATTGGTCTACAAGTGATGTAACATCATAGCTGATTCTATGTCTATAAATAGGGTCGAATTAACAAAACATTAGCTTTACTTCCAGAATAACATAAGCATTCCTGCAAATAATACAGATCGTCTGATAAGATTAAGACCGTTTTTAGATCTCTTTCATAAGACATTTCAAGAAGCTAGAAAACCAGAAGAATCACAATCGATTGATGAGATGATGGTGCCTTTCAAGAGTAGGAGGTCTTCCGTTAAGCAATATATAAAATCAAAACCTAAGCCATGAAGTTTCAAAACGTGGGTTCATGATGGAATTTCTGACTATGTTTATAGTTTCAAAATATTAAAGGGAGCAAATGGTGGGAGAATGCCACCGCCAAGAGAATGTGGCGCAGCTGGTGATGTCGTGTTACGCTTGTGCCATGATATAGCTGAAAAAAATCATAAACCATATTGTGATAATTTACTTACATTCCGCTTATCGAGGTATTAAAAAACCGAAAAATTAATTTTGTTGGAATCATTCGAGTTAACAGAATGAACAGCACTGAAAAAATTCTCAAGGATATTAAATCTCTCATGAAAGATGGAAGGGGGCTCAGTTTCTGTAACTACTGAGAACGTAACAGTGATTCAATGGGTTGATAAACTATTTTGTACATGGTGCCATCTATTGCTGGAGTTCAACCAATGGGCAAAGCAAAACTTTTCTTGCCATTTAACTAAGTATTAACTAACATAGTGCACATATATAACCTTCATATGGGAGGTGTGGACTCAATGAGCTCACTTGTGGCACTCTATCTTCATTCCCAAAGAAATAAACGGTGGTATATGCGAATTTTCTTTCACCTTGTAAAAGTTGTCAATGTCTGGCTTCTTTGAAGAAAAAAATGGAAGAGCAGTTAATGATTTTTTAGAGTTCAAAAGTATAGCATCAAGCCTACTACATACAGGAACCTCATCATTGATAACAAAGTAACATATTGACCATCCGCACCGAATGTCAAGTTAAGAAAATAAATGTGTCTCTAGTCGCAAAAGGACTAAGATATAACTAACAATGGCAAACATTATCCAAAAAGTCTGATAGTAAATTTGCTTCAAAGTGCAAGAATGAAAACTGTAAGAATTAAACTCGACATATTTGTGGCCGCTGTTAAAAAAATTTATGTCCAAAATGTTTTGAACACTTTCATAAAAAAAAATTTTCAACGAATATTGAAAAAATATTTTTCCAGTAAAAAAAGACAATTTCTCATAGAAGTTTTCAGTACTATCACTGTTAATATTACTATTAGTAAATGTAACCATTTAGCATACAAGCCTCGTATGAGACTGATCCTGCAATTTCTTAAAAAAAATTAAAAAAATTAAAAATTAAGTTACTCATCATTATTCTCATCTATTCAAAGATAAATTACAAGTAAAAACATTTTTGACACTGGCAAAATAATTCATGCATGAGAGAGTTAAGCAGAGCGTAGTTTTTTTTTATCGTTGAAGAGCCTTCAAACTTGGCTTCGAACGCGGATGACAGAAAAGAGACTTTTAATACACGCCCACAGAGACATTCATATTGATCTAAATAAAGTGATTGACAAATTTTCGAAGAAACCAAGATGGCTCGACTTTGCACTATAAACTTAAAGTTTTTTAAAAAGTTGCTTGTTATAAAAGAAAACTAAATAAATTACGACGTTTTCGTAGTTTAAATTTTAACTTGTTCTATTAATTACATTGTAAATTATCATTTTTGTTATTGTATTCCTCTTTACTAGCTTATCCTTCTGTCATACTCAACTATAATCTACCCTAAACCATATAGTTTAATTTAAAAAAAAAAAACTTCGATTCAGTGTCGTAAATTAAATATTTTGGTGAGTATAAAGGAAGGCTAGTAATATAACAACATTTACCTAAACTATTTAATAGTCCAAAACTAAAAATTTTCGCGAAGAAGGCCCCCGAACCCCTCTCCGTAATAACATACTGTGTCCCCTCTTGGTTAAGATATTAGCATAAATTTATCATAAATTAATAAAAGTACGTATGGATGTTTCAACAGGAATGTGATGTCTGAGACATCTTTTAACACAAGTTTACAATTCGTAATACATATCTTTATCACGTTCCTTGATAGTAAAGAAAGTAGAAATTTTCATTGAAAAAATTCTTGTAATCATAAGAATTGTACTTTATTTATTACTACTTTTATCTTTCTAATTCGGATTCTTTTTTTCCATTTTAAACATTTTTATTTATTACCTTTGTATTTTTTCTCTCTTTCATTCTATTCGTTTTTATTTCGATTTTCCCCTTTTCTGTCTTTCTCTGGGTCCTAGTCTATCCAACTTCTATCACCACAATTAGGCCATTGCATAGGATATTAAAAATGGTGGGTTTTTCTGAAAATGGGGGGTTCATGGAATTTCTTTCTCGCATAAAGAATTCGTAATAATTTACAATATTGTTCAAATTGAGGGTTTAACTCAACACCCTTGCGCGCTGCCTTCACTACAATATTTAAGATTACTGGACTGTGTTTGATTCAGTGTGAGCTTTGTCGTATTGTGCAAACATTTCCTGGCCAATAGATGATGTTAAGCCGTCAGCTACGCCTCAGTTGTGCCTTCAAATTGTTAAGTCATTTTATATTCTGATTTCACAAACACGCTGAAACCTATAAACATTACCTGGTATATAATAATTTTGAATACATAAAAGAGTGATTTGGAATATAGAAAGGGTCTTTGAATATAAAAGAGTGACTTGGAATATAGAAAGAGTCCTTGAATATAGAAAGAGTCCTGGAATATAAAAGAGTGACTTGGAATATAAAAAGAGTCTTGAAATATGAAAGATGAAAGCAAACTTTTTCTTATATTGCAGTCAGTGATAAATTTTTCTCAGTTATAGGATTATTTGGCGCCTCTTGTTATTCCTGAATAATTTGTTAAAAGTTATTTTTAACATTACAAGCACTAATGGTTTGGTTATAATTATGTTCTTTTATACCAGCCTATAAAAAATAATGTTAGCTACAGTGAGATATAGATACCATGCATAATTTCAATGGGGTTAGTGTGTATCTGTAGGTAATTTGGTGGTCTCAAATATAGGATTTTTAAATATGTGTGGTTTTCATATTTTAAAAAGTTATCGAATGTCTTTAAAACAACAAATATTTAACACAAATTACAATAAGAAGCTGGCTTACTTTCGAAATGGCCATAAGCCGTTAAATAAACTTTTAACCGCGATTATATTGTATTCATATTGTAATGATTTAGCGCAGTGTGTGTAGTACGTTCCAGTTCTGGTATTTTCTAAAGAAACAATACTTTACGAAGTTAGCGCTCATATTTAAATTTGCTTCATTTATGGACGTCGTTCTGTTTGTTATGAATTGACATTGATGACCAAATCAAAATGTGGAGAAATTATTTCAGATGACTATGATACAATATGATGAAATGATGTGTAATATAATATATGATGGAATGCTGTATAATGCAATATATGACGAAATTATGTGAGATACAATGTGATGAATTTATGTGTGATACAGTATATAATAAAAATATGTGTCATACGGTATATGATAAATAGGGTTCGAGCCAGCGAAAGAAATTTGGTGGTCTAAAAAGGCCACCTGGTCACCAATTGGTGGTCGAAAAAACAAAGCTGCTAGACATAGGTTAAAATTACCATATGTATCCTTCTACAACATGTATTACCGATCATTAATTGGCAATACATCCACGGAAATTCAACTTCCCATTGTTTGGGAAATTTTCATTTTCTTTCTATAGTATCTGCTTCCAAGTTTGAAGAGGAGGAGTGTGTTTTCGATGGAATCAGCAATTCAGCAGACTCCGTCCTTTACATATTGCAGAGCCGATTGCGAAGGAAAAAAAGGAGATTAACGTTGTTTGTGAATGCGACATATTAAAAAAAGATAAAACGACGTAAAATGCTTAAAAAAATAACACGTGCACGCAGAAAATGAAACGTCGACGTCGTCATAAATAATAAATACCAGTGAAATCGCTTCACTTCACCGCTGGTCAACCAAGGGGAATTTAAAGTGAGGAGACCATTTCCCGATACGATGACAATCATACAACTTTTTTTAAAGTTTTGCCATTGGGTGTCTTTACAAGACATGTTTGCTTGCTTGTGTACAGGGGAAATTGGAAAGGGTGGCAGCCGAAGACTGCGCTGTAATTCCAGAACTACAAGACCTGAATTTGTTGCAAGTGTCTTTCTTACCAAAATATTGCACGGACTGAGCATGCAGGTGGACTTTTGAAAGACAAAAATAAATAGTTTGCATCACGAAATTTTTGGCAGGAAACATTTTATCCTTGATGAACAGTAGCCTTAAAACCAGATTCACGATTTGCGTATGAAATAAACGGAAAACGCCCGCGCGTGTTTCAAATGACAAATTTGTCATCCATGTTTATGAATTTAACAACCATTGGTTATGAGTTGGCGACAATTGTCGCTTTGTCGCCATGCTGGCTCGAACCCTAATGATATTTGTTTGTTTGGCTTTTTTATGGCGCAAGAGCATCTGGGCTATACTGCGCCAAACATGGTAAAATCAAAGACTGTTGTAAAAGCCAGTACTTTTTAAAAATTTAAAAACGTAAAGCCTAATGATAAAAATATGTGAGATACAATATGATGAAATGACTTATGATACAATATGATGAAATGATTTGCGATACAATATGATGAAATGATTTGTGATACGATATGAATTGATGATGTACGATAAAATATTATGAAATGATGATACAATACGAATATGAAATGATGATACAATACGAATATGAAATGATGATACAATACGAATATGAAATGATGGTACAATACGAATATGAAATGATGATACAATACGAATATGAAATGATGATACAATACGAAATGGTGTATGATACAATATAATGAAATAATAATATACGATACAATAATGAAATGATGTATTATATAATGTGATGAAATGATTTATGATACAAATTTAAACACGATTTTGTTTGTAAAAATGTGTTAACACAGATAAATGTTAGACAATTTAGTTAATCTGAACTGTTTTAACTACACTTGTTCAAGCAGACGTTCTCTCCTTTTACTTTTAATTTTCTTTCATTTTTTTAAAAGTTTAGTTTTATAGTAAATTAATAAAATTTTGAAATTTTTCTATAATTTTATTCTTTACTTTTTCTAAGAAAAATATATTTCGAAATTTGCTTTCTTATTTAGTGCCAAACGATACAACTTCGTAGATCTAGGAGACCTTAAAATTACTTAATATATCCAGGTAGTATATCAATGAAAATTATCTAACACGTTAACTTCCCTTGTCTTATTATAAAATTTGCTTTATAATAAATAATCAAGTTTCGTAAAAACAATGATTAACTTAAAGATAATGAAAAAAATATATGTAAGTCCATTATTCAATATCTTAATTCATGTTTTTCTCGAAAATAAGGTTCATAATGTATTTATTTTCCTAATACTTTAACTTTTCGTTATATACTTTTTTACTTTAGTTAGTTCCTTTGTTAACGTTGCGTCGTTTTACAGGAAAGATTTCTCATTTTATATTTTATGCATACATACCCCTTAAGTGTTACGAAATGCCTTCTGATAGGCTGAAGTTCAACATTCTATAACTTTTAAAATAACACATATCCAAAAATAAAAATTTGCACATAGGATTATTGTATTATGAGCTTACTAAAATCATTAACAAAATGTATTTACATATTGCTATTTTTTTATAATAAATCAAAATATTATACTAGATTTTGCTCGTTAAAATTTTTAATACCATTTTGCGCGCATAATATAATTGGTTGTTATTATCTAATTACCAAAAGTAATGTGCTAAATGATAAATAATGAGTATAGCATTCAACTAACGAAAAATCTTAAGAAAATAATGATACTTAATATTTTTTAAAACAATAAAAAATAAAACTTTTAAAATTTGCCATTTTTTCAATATTAAAATGCATCTAGATAAAAATATTATTACTTAATCCCTTATCTTTTTCGTCATTTTATTAATTATGCATGGCTACAAGAGTGTGCTAATTTTTATTATACTAGTGTAAAAAGTTTTTTAAATATCTTGCGCGCAAGGATAAAATTTACTGTTTTGAGAAAAACGCGTTTAAAGAAAAATATTTGTCAACATTGGAGTTATTATCTATTTGCATCAACCTACCTTCATAAACTTATTTAGAATACAACAGACGAGTATGTAGAACCTTCCTTGGATGTTATAGTTTTAAGTTTTTGCAACTTCTGTTAGCTTTCCACCTAATTATAAGTTTTCGCAGCGGTCTTGGAGCGGCGATCCAAATACGATATTTGTTTTTTGTCCATTATTTTTTTAATATATATAAAAATGTTTAATTTCTTGCAATTTTTACCATGTATTATTACAAGAGCATGACAAATTTCATTAAAGCAGCACAAATGAAGTTGTAAATATCTTGGGCACAAGGGTGAAATATACAGTCTTGAGAGAAACACGTAGGGAGCACATATCCCTGGCCTCAAAAATGTCCCAAAACAGCCCAGATTTCAACAATTTATATTAAAATAACACAAACTCAGGTATGAAAAATTGCATGCAACATCATTATACAGTTTCCCTTCATAAAATGCTAGCAAAATATATCTGTTGCCATTTGTTTTAAATCAATGACAACGTTATCACTCATTCATCAATTCAAAATGCTATATTAATTCCTTGCGCGCATGATAAAATTGATTGTTGTTACTAAAAAACTAAAAGCAAAGTTTTGTATTACAAACCTGTTTTGATGAAGCTTCTTCAAAAAGCACCAGACAAGTATGAGGGTCCTTCGGCATGCTTCACAGCTTCAGCTGCACCTAATTTTTGGCGTCTTTTCACTTGATGTCGGCATTTTGTGACATTGGTTGCACGACATAGGGAGTGTGAAATTCGTCGTCCATCAGCTTTTATTAAAATACGACTTGCCTGCACTCCAGGTTGGATGTCAAAAGCCTTCATGGTATGGAGACGTCCTTTACGCCCTTCATTGAACTGAATTATGGCTTCATTTGCAGCGATGTCTACAATTCGACGTCCTGACCCGGACGTTTTGGGGCAAAACTTCCAAATCATTGAGTTGAGAGACTCATTTGGATTTTGAGTCCTCCCTCCTAAGCAACAACTCAGTAATTTGGGATGGGACAGGTCGTTGAAAATCAGTTTTATAA
>QLNU02014802.1:11290044-11301923 GCA_006491805.2 Dysdera silvatica | reverse complement strand
GAAAGTTACAGACAACGCAAAGGAGCATGGAGAGGTGCATGCTTGGAATAACTAGGAGAGATCGAAAAAGAAACACTTGGGTGAGAGAGCAAACTAGAGTAGAGGACATCATTGTTAAAGTAAAAGGACTGAAATGGCGATGGGCTGGGCATATTGCAAGAAGAACTGATCAACGATGGACAACAGAAATTCTGAACTGGATTCCAAGAGACCACCGAAGACCTAGAAAACGTCCTCAAACTAGATGGGTGGATGAAATAAGAAAAGAGGTTGGGGTGACGTGGAAACGAATGGCCCAGGATAGACTTGTGTGGAAAGCATTTGGAGAGACCTTCATCCAGCAGTGGATAGATAATGGTTGAATATGATGATGATGATGATGATATATTTTAATATCATTATTATTATCATGCATTTGTTCAGTCCCTCTTCAATTTGATAACTGCATACATTCTTTAATATCGGACCCTTCCAAAAGACCTGAGTTATCAAAGGAATTTCTTTAGGAAGTTGGCATTTCCAGGCAGCGCGGTCTTTTGAGATTGGTGCATTACCGCTTTATTAATTCCTGTTGTATTAAGATGATATTCAAGATTCGATGGGATTGCTCCCACCACTCCTATTACTATAGGAGGATATTTATTATTATTGTTATAAGGGCAACTGTTTTAAATAGTTAACACAAAGAAATTCAGAAAAATATAAACGAATATATACATGGTACTAAACAAGGTTTCATAATATATACCACCGCAATTATCTTTTTTTAACCGGCAATCCCAGATAACAACGCCGGAGAGGAAAAGTTTTCAAATTATGTAGAGACGTTGAATATATAATTTATTTTACAAGAATGGTATAGTTATGATTGCTGCAAAATACGGCTTCATAACATATAAATTTAAGTTGCTAATTTATATTATGCATTTGACAGAGGCGGTAGATGTTTTCCCTCGTAACGGTCTATTCTACGAGGTGACTTCGTGTTTGTTTTCTTAGACAGGTGCAGGCACTGAGGAATATGGGTCAAAGAATTTGCCGCTTAAAAGAGAAATCATGTACAAAGGGCCCTGCGGTGGCGCAGTGTGGTAACGCGTTCTCCTATTGCGCGGCTAATCCGGGTTCGACTCCCAGCAGTGCAAAAAGAACGCTTACTCAGAGATCTCATAAAGATCGCACTGCTCACTGTAGTCCGGGGTTTGGTTCCCTAGGCCTTAAGAGGTTCGGATTCCTCGGAAAACAGTAGGTCCCGGCGCAGCATGACCACTGTAGTCTTTGAGCCGTAAAACCAAAAAGAAAGCGAAAGCAAACGGTACAAAGGCTTTCTGGAAATATACGCACCAAAGAAAAATTGTATTTCATCGCCGACAACCCTTAACGATCAACCACCCTGGAGATGCTATTAGCTGATATCAGGAAAGAACTAAAGATAAAGGGTTTTCACGAAGGTTCGAGATGAAATTGGAGAATAAAAAGGGAGCTGAACGGAGAGGAGAAGGAGTCTGCATGTCTTCCCCCATCCAGTGTGGTTGTCTTCGGAAGAGAGCTCTGAGACAAACGACGGGGTCTCGTTGGGAGCCATGAACCGAGAAGCTTTCGGTTTCTAACTCGTATGTACATAGTTTAAGTGCCCTGCAATTCTACGTACATGACGCAACATTAATCGTCGCCACTAGCTGCTGTTTTCGTCTGCCTTGTATAAGCATCCAAATTTCGACTTTGAAGCCATATCACAGACTGGAGCCATCTTAAGTGACAAACAGCAAGTCCCCTTGAATTATTTGATCGCCGTCTGCCATGACTGTATTCTATATGTTGTTGAGATACCATGCCGATTTTATAAGGTATAGAGGTAATTAAGTCGGACTAAGATTTGATAGAATTGATTAATAGAGTTTGTCGTACATGGTATAAATTATCATTTGCTTGACTTTAATAAATGTATGGTATACCGTGATCCGTCGCCACCATTATTCTTTTTCATCTTAATTGATTATGTTTTATTCGTAATAAGTACTTAAATAGATTCGTTAAGTTAATCTTAATATTCAACAAGTTGTGGCTTTCGCTCAATCAGAAGGTCGCGACAGTATATCTATAACTATATACAATATTAATTTTTATACGTGTCTATTTCCAAGAAAAATGTTTGCCTACATCTAAGTAGTCAAATAAGGGAAACTAGTTTTCTAACAGTCAGTAAAATATTTGAGGAGTAAGTAGAAGCTAAATTTGTTTTTAGGACTTTGTTGGCAAAATAATGGCAAATTTAACGGATTACTTTTGCAAAAATAATGAAAAACGCTCATGAACTAGTTTTTAATGGCACACAAATTCAAAATTTAATCAAAATATTAACTTACTTTTTAAATTTTTAAATAGTCCTTAATATTTGGCCCTTGGATGCATAATATCCTGGCGAATATTCTACGTAGAGGCATGAACTATTTTTATTTCACAAACTAGATGTAGTGATATATTTTTCTGAATCGAAAAGATTTGGTAGAGGGGCCCGTCAAAAAGCTAAATTCCGTATATCTGCACATATATCACCCCTTGTGTAAATAGCATATGCAACGCCCTTACATCATTTGGAAACTTTTTCCGTGTGAATTTATTCTACGAGCAGCGATTAAAACGATGCGTGCAATAACATGTATTTTGAATCAGCCTGTATATGGATATAATTATATGGGATATTATTCCTTTATATCCATACAACTCATAGTAAAAGACAAATATAATTAAATCACACCGTTTAATCTACTGTTCTGTTTTCTCAGTGGAACCCAACGATTGTCCAAGTATCAGCACTTTATATATAATTCGCTCTAACAACACATCTCCTTACAAGGAAACTGCTTTAGTTTAATCAATTCCCAACTAAATCAAAAGTTTTTCTGAATACGCTTAAACACCCAAGAAGTTTTGACAGCTTCTGTCCTAAAATCGATTATTGACGAACATCGGGTAAGTCGCACATCAAATAGTGTAAATAAAAGTCTTCAGAAAATAATAATATTAATAACCATAATGAAAGCAAGTTGTGAGGACACAAAGATATCAAAACATTAACAAGATGATGAAAATTTCGAAACATCAATCATGTACTTCACATAAATATAAATAAAGTAATTCTTCTTACGCTGTTCAACAATTTTTCACTTTTGGTTTTTTACCAAAATGAAAGTAGCTACCTTTTATAAATTTTGGGTCGCTGAAAACAAAAAAACACCCTTAAAATTCTCTCCTAGCTCAGAGTTTTGAGTAATTGCACTGTTTGTATTTCATATGTAATGCTATGGGATGTTATAAATACAAGATATTATTTTATTTTCAATTTTTTTTATGAAATTAAAAAAAGGGGGGGAATAAAATGGGCACTGTCGTTCTCGATAAAGCTGTTATGGCGACTTAGTACCGTTGCTTCCGATTTTCACCTCATCAATCACGTGATCAAGCGGTTAAATCCGATTCAATCCAACGGTATCGGTCTTTTACGTGGTAGATTGTAAAGAAGTTCATGTTGCGCTTATGTAGTCCTAGGTAAAGAAAGTTAATCCATGTTTCAATGCCTTCTTGACCTTATAGATTGCAATCAACGCCGGTGGTTAGTATATAGAGATTTTAAAGTGATAACAAGTGAATGATACAAAGTGGGTACACAAAGTAATGTTGTTATGTATGTTAGTGGGATAGCAGCGTGAGACATGTTCATTACAAACAGAAGGAGTATCCTCTACGCGCAGCTTTGTTGCCTGGCACTAAACAGTTTGTTATGAACCTCTAATGAACCATAGCAGTATTGTCCTACCACAGTTGCACATAAAGCTAGAACTTATGAAGGCATTTGCTAAAGGCTGTTAACAAAAATAAACATGCATTTGAATACTTATGCCAAAGGTTCCACGTCTAAGTATGGAAAAGTTAAAAAAGGGGTATTTAGAGGTCCCCAGATACGCCAGCTTTTTCCAAGACAAACAGTTTGAATCCAATCTCAATCCTGATTAGCTACATGCTTGACATTGTTCCCGTAATGTTAGTATGCAATTTTTGGGCAACCTTCATGCTGAGAATTACAAAAACCTTATGGAAGACCTTATATCTGCCTACGAGAAAATTTGATGCAACATGTCACTAAAAATACACTTCTTGCATTCACATATCGATGTCTTCCCAGCGATTTGTGGCGCTTTATTGACAAAAAGAAGGAGAGTGATTCCATCAGGATATTTCTGCAATGGAACAGCATTGCAAAGGAAAGTAGTCAGCTTCAATGTCAGCAGCTTTCTGCTGGATGATCCAGGAAGATGCTCCGGACGTTCTTCACAAGCGACAGGCAGAAAGAATATATGAAAAGAAAAGGGTTGTTAACTTATATTCTTACTATTTTACTATCATAGCCTTATGTGTAAAATGTAAACAGTGAAATTACTTAGAAACCTGAGCCAGGAGGCAATTTTAAGCATGATTTTCATGTTCAGCGACCTAAAATCTACAAAGGACTGATATTTTCATTTCTGTAAATTTTTTACTGTTGAACAGTGTTATCTTGCACAGTTGTGATAATGTGTTTTTGTCTATCGTACAGGAAACTGAGATTTAGCTCCTGCAGTTAATGAAAACTTTTTCTGTTTTTTTTCGTTCTGTACTCCGGGGTTTTATTCCTTATACTTCGTACCCGTTGGAGAGCTGTATGCCCTGGAGTAATATAAACTTGACTGTGATTGCCTCGTAATACGCAAATGAAAATATAAATTTTCGTAAGTATTTGTAAAGTTGAAATGTAAAATATACGACGTTAATTGGAAGCCAGCATAAAATAACAGAGTGAAATATTTTAAATGTAACCTCTCTATCATTAAAAGAAGAACAGATCGCCACTTGCTAAAATTGTGTATGTTTATTGATTTTGAAATTAATTAAATTAAATGAATCAATTAAATTATTTGAGCAATGATGAAATTGCAAACACGTTTGCAATTCATTTAAATCGCAAAATGAATACACACACTACAAGAAAGTTTATAATTAATAAAATATCGTGTAGTTTAATAAAACTAAAATAAAGCCCCGTTAATCCAAACTAATTGGCACCGAGACTTGTTTGAATTAACAGAAATATTTATCTCAGAATTTACTGAAAGCTATAATTGGTTGACGTCAGAGCCGTTTCTACGTGTTTTGCCGCCCCCAGCTTTTTACTATCATATCTCCTTTTCCTATATCCCCCTCTCTACTACTACCAACAGCCAGCCGTACAACAATGTAAATCTTCTATAGTAGTTTTAAATATTGAATCAATTATATTTAATCTTAGACATATTAGTTATTTTGTAATATTAGAATATTGTGAATAGTAAAACAATTGCTACATGTTATAATCGTTTAATTTCAACATTTTATATTTTTGAAAACTGAAATATTAAAGGAGTAATATTTCAAAACACAACGTTGTATTATCAGAGCTAGAAGGCTTAAATATATTAGATATGAAAGAACTTGTGTGTAAAATTAAACAATGAAACACATCAAACATTTTTACATTCGTCAAAGTAACGACTTATTAAGTAATTGTTCCGTATGCTTTTGGTAATAATTCGATATTTTAATTTTTCCTCTTTTTCAATTTTTTTTTTTTTTTTCTCATTTGCTAAATTTTTTCTTTGTTTGATTTAAAATTTTCCTTCAAGCCATTTTGTCTCCCTAGGCTGTCCCTTAATCTGGCCTAATGGTAGAAACGCCTCGACTGACGTGTATGCATTTTGGTGTGTCAGCGTGTCAAACAGCGTACGAAGAAAAATGCCCTCTTCCTTTATGGGACAATTTCAATTAGTTGGTAACGCACTTCACTGTTTGTTTATGACTTGTCAGTCAGCTGCCGTAACAGCGGACTGAAAAAAGTAAGATAAACCGGATTTTCAGAATAGCTTGATTCGTATTAACAAGAATGCAATGTATCTATTATTACTCTTCATAGGGATAGCACAATTGCCAAATAATAATCAACACGGAAAAACTTCCGAGGGGAGATTTTTGTGAGCCTTTCGTGGGGGAATTTATTATACAATAATTTTTGCCATCCACATTTACGTAGCTCAAACTAGAGCTTTTTTTATATTTGGAGAAAAAGAGGCGCCGTCCTCATCCTGGATTCGAACCAGGGTCCCCGCATTGAGCACGCGGTGTCTTGACCTACTAGACGAATGTAGATAAGAACAAACGCATTTTTCTCCGTATATTAGGATGTAAGATATTATTACCCTTCACAGGGATAACACAATTGCCAAATAATGGTCAACACAGAAAAGCCTCCGGGGCGAGATTTTTGTGAGTTTTTCGTGGGGGAATTTATTATACAATAATTTTTGCCACCCACGTTTAAGTAGCTCAAACTAGAGCTTTTTTTATATTTGGAGAAAAAGAGGCGCCATCCTCATCCTAGAGTCGAACCAGGGTCCCCGCGTTTAGCCTTCGGTATCTTGACCAACTAGATGAACGAGGACAAGAACAAACGCAGTTTTCTCCGTATTTTTTAATTATGTTATAAATTCCCCCACGAAAAACTCACAAAAAATCTCGCCCAGGAGGCTTTTCTGTGTTGACCATTATTTGGCAATTGTGTCATCCCTGTGAAGGGTAATAATATCTTACATCCTCACATACGGAGAAAAATGCGTTTGTTCTTGTCCTCGTTCGTCTAGTAGGTCAAGACACCGCGGGCTCAACGCGGGGACCCTGGTTCGAATCCAGAATGTGGACGGCGCCTCTTTTTCTCCAAAAACAATAAAGCTCTAGTTTGAGCTATATGAACGTGGGTAACAAAAAAACATATTGTATAATGTAATGTATATTATAAAAATTTCAATTAGTTGTTAACACACTGCGGTGTTTGTTTATGCCTTGTCAGTCAGTTGCCGTTATAGCGGAGTGAAAAATAAGTCAGATTAACCAGATTTTCGGATTAGCATAATTTGGATTAACGAGAATCTGTACTGTAAGGTAAATCCGGGTTACATGCCACATGCGATATAGATTGCGCACCCCCTAGTTCTGAAGCGGGCTGTGGGATGACACTGCAAAAAATACCAAATGTGCGCCATTTAGTATTTGAAGCGTGTTCGGTAAAAACATCGTGTTCCTGTGCCTTTTTGTTTTTAAATTAACAAATATATAAGGTGAGTTATAGAGTTTATTATGAAATATTTTCGTGTGCTATCGTATTTTGTATATTACAGCTAAGACTTTAACGATGTCAGTGGATCCCCTGTTTGAGCGAAGCATAGTCTTAGTGTAGAGAGGTTTCATTGTTATTTCGCCATGTTTGAATTCAAGATCAGGAAGGCGTGGGGTGAGGCATCTATACCTTACAAATTGGTATACATGCCGCAGTTAAAATCAGGGACATATGCCGCGCGTATTCTTTCGGATGTTAATTTTAATTTTTAGAATTTTTCGCTATTTTGCGCCAAATGCCGTTAAATATAATCGCAAATCCTAGTCAAATGTCTTCAATTTAATTATAATTTTCTTTTCTTACAAATACATAAAAATATCATCAAAGTTTTCAAAAAATCCGCCAAATTCATAAAAAAGCTCTCCAAAATTCTTTTTTTTTTCGTCATTATTGAGAATGGAACCATCGCATAAACATGCACTTGAGTCGAAAGCATAAGACCTTGCAGATACACAGCCATCCACCAGTAAAGGTTTGCTAAAAATAATATTGTAACTCCATCGAAATATTTGCATGCAATATCTCCAATTTCAAAACTAAATAAAGAAAAAAGGAAAGGCAATGAAGAAATAGGCACTTGTCTTAACCATTGCAGAAAACAGAAGACCGTTAAAAGAAAGTGTTGGAGAAGAAAGTTGGAAAAGAAAGAAATAGAAATAACGAAAGAAGGTGGTTAGATTATGAATCAAATAGTCATAGTACTAGTTCTGAAGTAGATGATGCCTCGGGGTTTGATTCCATTGCAATAGAGAAAGCCAAAGGTAATACTAATGAGATGCGTAAAAGAAAGGAAAGTGAAGCTGGGTCATCACAAACTTTGGATGTGAATACATGCAATGAATATGAAGAAAATTATTATCACACAACTGAAGATGCGAATGGTTACGTTGTGCTATATGTAAATAAGCGATGGCTTCACGCAGAATGTACGATTTTCGATGAGTTTTGTGCCGACTGTGGGAGAGAGAGAATAGATTAAAAAATCAACCCAGCCTATTTGAAAAAAAAAGTAATTCATTTATGTCATTATTTTGTCCATGTTTGTTCCGATTCTGAAAATGAGTGCAAAATAAAAACAGCAGATGTTTTTTAAATTTATTCAATTTTTATGTTTTATAAAATCGCAATTTCAGTTATTCTATTTTTTCATAACATAGTTTTTGAAGAAACGTATTTGATAGGAAGTAAATTCATTTACTATACGAAGCGCGGCAAGCCTCATGGTGCGGCGTAACACCCGACACAATTGGGAGAGATGCCGCAACGAAGGGTGTTAAAAAATAAATTATAGCGGCTTATTGAATTTTTTGTAGATTATTTTTTTCTAATATATATGCTTCTTAAAAGTGTATCGATTATTATGACTAAGTAAATTTCATGTTTGTGCGCCATGGGTCTCAGAATATCGATTTTAAAAAAAGTGAGGCATGTAACCCGGATTTACCCTATATTATAAAAAGATCCGTTTTATTATAATTCGCCTTATTACTTTACTCAGCCCCCCCCATCGTTTGATATTTAATCATCTAACTTAGATTAATCCCGTTGTGATTAACAAATTATAATTAATCGCATGTGAAAATATGTACCAAACAGTTGAGTGCAATTTACTGATGCAAGTTTTTTTTAATATTTACCACGAATTGAATTATTTAGTGTGCTTAAATTGAAAATGAGAATTTTATTGCTAAAAAAAGTTCATTCATTTATACACTTCACTCCAACATTTTAAAGTCCGAATTCGTAATTTCATTTCAAAAGTGAATGGTATAAACAGAGCTTGTTTGAAACGAGACACAATAGAAGGACTTACTGTGTTTAAAAAAGGAAGTAGAAACCGGTGCCACATTCCTTAAATCAAAAATTAATAACATTATTGGGGTGGCTTACGCAGTCGCATTTGTAAAAGAAGCGGCTGTCGGGATTTCTAACTTCATTTTGGACGAAAATATCCGCACTTTTGAGAAAATTGGCGAAAAATGTTACGTAGCCAGTGAATGAGAGTTCGAGATTCGTGAAGGAAGACAAAAGGGTCTAACAACTTGTTAAGCCAACTTTTATATCCGGCTTTTTCAAATCTCAATAGGCGGTTTGGTCCACTGTACGGATTGTGTGTTGTTGTTTTGCGTGCAGTGTCATGGTTAGAAATATTGGGCGAACAAGCGGCACTGTGTTTCCAGAGGGTATTGGACAGTGTCAATGTTTGAGGAAGAGTCAGGAACTCCACAGGGATACCCTAATATGGGAGATAAGCTGAGTTCACAATAATGAAGATGTCGGAGGTCAGTAACAGTTCAGAGGAAGACACAGGAGTTAAACATAGGGACCAGTACTAGAGATAAAGCGATGGACAGCCTGGAGAACAGTTCTTTGAAGAAGGGGAGAGTTGTAGGTCACAAACAAGACTTTGATGTTAAGTAGAACTGGGAGGTTAAGGAATTCATAAGAATTAGAGAGTTCGTTTCTTACTATAGGATATGCTTTGTACAGTATTGAATTGTGGATAATTGTGCATTTTGTCGAAATAAATATTTATTGATTAAAAGATATGTTTGCTACGAACAACAAAGGTAATGTTAGCAATGAAAATATGAAGCGACGGAAGAGCCTTTTAATTTAGCTGTCTTAAAGATGGAATAAATTTTAAAATAATAATTTAAATTATTTAACAGAACAAAAGCGCATTTATCAATAATATTTTTAAGTTCTCAAACAACAAATAAATTTATATATTATTTCATGAATGTATAGACATTGCAAGAAAATAGCTTATGTTCGAATGTCAATAGACCATGAAACAGTAAGGAGGGGGCTGAGTTATGAGTTCTATTTCAGACAGCCGCACTTCGGAAATTCATCATCATGTAGGGGACGTGTGTCGAAGATATTACACTTATTGTTCTGGAAAAGTTGAACTGTGTAAATGGTAGTTGTTAATTTAATAAACACAAAAATATACAACCCTAAAGTACATCTTTGCACACTGAAAATCCTCTTTTTTCTTCATTGAAAAAAAATTATTTCCTGTACTTGACAGATATAATATTGGTAGATATACTGATTGATAATAGATCAAATTATTTGTCTCAAAATATCAGTAACTTCTCAAGGCATATATTTCATAAGGTCTTAGACACATAAATGTGAAGTGCAGCCCATGAATTCACAATATAACAAATTAACCATTGTCCAAGATTCTTAGCGACCGACCCCGAGCTTATATTTCTTTTTTACATATACTCAATAAGGTATAATTCCCGAAAGTTCGGGGGTCATTTAAGAAGACTAACCTTGTTCCCTCTATCGATCAGTCGGAGCCGATTAAAAGTATTGTTCTGTTGGAAAACCTTATTGTTCTGTTGGAAAACCTTATTCTTCTGTTGGGAAATTGGGATCATCAAGCATTGAAGATTGTCGCTGAGTTTTTGCGTGATTGTGGCAGGTGGTAGAGTTCTTCAGGAATAAAAGAGGGCTATTAAAATACGTGTAAAACCATGTCTAAACCATTGCACCGGGGCCACAATCTGCAACCCTCCAACTTGAGAAGTGAGATCTATGTCTTTGTATGGTCTATAGTCGCCATGCCATCTTCTGCCCATGTGTTGCAATTGGTGCACCGGTGTGTCGGTCAGATGATTCTCTTTCAATTTACATTTTCAAATCGCGATAATTTCTCGCCCAGTGTAAAAGTATTTTAGTTGATACCTTGCATAAAACGAAGCCTTCAGATTTAGACATTTTAATTTGCAGCCCATTCATGATACCACACGCTGTATCCACTTTCAGTAAGGGTTAGTACTGGCGTCCTCATTGAACTCTGATATTATTCAATAAAATATCCCATCCGGTTGGTCGTTATGTTAAAAGTAATCGTCCCTATCTTTGAGCTTTAATTGCTCGTTTACGGCAACAATCTTCTTCTTGCTGCTTTGCAGTTTGGCCAACTTTTACGTAGTCTTGACACATATGTGTTAGGAACCAGCAAGAGAATCCCAGAAATTCAGCAATTACTGGTAGGGAACAATCAGCCGCAAGGGCTCAAATGCGCTGAAGAGTCGGCCTTTATCTATCCTGATTTTAACTATTTCAATTATATAACACAAATGTTATATAATTCTTGCAGATCTCAACTGTTTACACAATGCTTCTCTAACCTCTTGTTAGCTAAATAATATTAAATAAAATAAAACACATTAACACAGTTAAAATAAATACGATGGTTTATAGCTATTATTTGTTTTTATTGTTTTGTACTGTTTTTATTTAAACTGTGTTAATGTGTTTTATTTTATTTAATATTTTGCGCAGTGTGTCGTTTCATCTTTACTAGCTAAATAATGTCGGGTTTCTATTAGCGGAAAGAATAATACAAATTTGTACTTTCTGTAATTAGGGATTTTAAGCAAAATGCAACATGAAAAATTGTAATTTTAGTAATAATATTCGGAAACATTCGTCATTTTATAATTTTTACCACATGCTTACATAACATTTAAATATTAATTTTTAAATATATTCAATACTTCATGATATTTGTATATAAATGCTTATTTTAAGATATTTGTCATATTTAAATATTTATGCGAAAAGCACCTAATGTGCAATTTTTCTGTTCTAATTTTTTTATTCATTTTTTTTAAAA
>QLNU02014802.1:11265211-11289944 GCA_006491805.2 Dysdera silvatica | reverse complement strand
ATGTGCTATCTTTTTAGTTACGAGTTTGAATTTAATTTCTACATTACTGCTATTACAAGGTAATTAACCACTTCCTATTTTATTATTAATAAAATATGCTTGCAAAAACTCTGCTAAATTGTCTGAAAATGAAAAGTTTCTGACACTGAATAAATTCATCTATATTTTTTTTACATTTGTGGTATTACTTGAACTGAGTTTGTTGAATTACTACTTGTAAGTTATTCAACATTGTTACTTTGATGTGAGATGTATATACGACTTTCTATTTCTTTCTATTTTTGTCTCTTTCAAACACAAAAAATTGTTTAAATCTCTGCCACATGGATGGTTATAAACAAACAGGTCTTCCTGTATAATGTCTGCATTGAATGGGGAATGTTGGATCCTTAAAACACTCTTTAACCCATGATTATTGGCTCATAACGCCAATGAATATTTGTACATTGCAGGTCCAATTCTTCTTTCTTATTCAGACCAGCTATGATCTGCCTAAATTTATTGATTCATTTATATATATACATATATATATATAAAATATGTATTCTGCATAATCCAGCATCCTGAGTAAGCAGTAATATAATATGCTTAACGTTATAAGACACCCCAATTCACGTATTCAGCTTTTAACGTTCATTCATTCATCATCACATATAATTTGGTTATTGCTATATATTTTTCTGTGTCGAAGTTTTATAATGCAAAATGCATGTCATGTTTGAAAAAATATTATTATTATTTTTATACAGGTATGTGTTTTCGCAATTAGCGGTATAGGTTTAGGACGGGCAGTGTCAAAACTCTTGGCTTATTTTTCCATAAATTATTCAGATTTGGTGTGTATTAACTTCTAACTGCTCAGCATATTTAAAGTTATAGCCTTTTGTAAAACATTGTAGGTGTTGGGATCGATGTCAAGTAATTCCGACTTCTGTGCATTTTTGTTAATATTGAGTCTGTGGCTGACATTATAAGTACAATATAACAATAATATAATTAAAAGTACAATATAATTACATTATAATTATAAGTACAATATCGATTTTTTCATATAGCATAACACATGTCTTGATTTCATGTCTTGGTATTTGGTAATTTATGTTATGCATGTGTTCTGTTTATTTTTTGTGTTAAGAATTGTTATATCTGTAATTCTTGTGGTTGGTTTTGTTACTTTCATTAATTTAGGATATGTTGGGTAGGTTGTGTGGTTGTTAATGCCTTATCCCGGTACAGCTTATGTGTTGCATTTATTATTATTATTATTATTATTATTACAACTTATGCGCCTTTTTTTCCTCGCCATTTAAAAAAATGACAATGTTTTAGCGATTTTCATAAAGAGTTGCATTGATAAAAGAAGTAACGAAAGTTGTATTATAAATCCAGAAATGGAGCGTTGGTTTTGAAAAATGACATAAAATATTATTAACTTCACTATCAGATTTTTATCTGAAACGAGTTATGAAATAATTAAAGCATGAGAAGTTGAGGATTATTAATGATTATGCCATACAACTAATGTCAAAACTTCATAAACATCCTATTCAGCTATTTTCATTCATACGCAAGAATTAAGCGAAATCGCGCTTATAAAATTCAATACAAATATCTGAAAAATTAATGAATTTTAGGGCATTTAATTCACAGTGGCTTTAACTATCAAAAATCAGTCTATTTCAGATCTTAAGCAACTCCATATTAAAAACAATTAATATTATCTAGTTATGTGTAATAAGTCCTATTTATAATGGCTAAAATCTATGTTATTTTTATTTTCGATGTGTTTTGAACTCTATATCCATGTTTAAATATTATTGTGCGCTTTTATGAGATTATTAATTGAAGGATAAAAAAGAAGAATTATGCCGATGTTGCATAATTCATGTTTTCAAATAACTTTAGAAAATAAATATACGTTGAAGAATGTTTAAGAATGGTGAAGCTAAATTCCATAGAATTTAATATATGATCATTCATTTAAACGGCAGAATATGACTGGTTGGTTGGCCGACCGATATCAACATATTGTAATATTTTGAGACAAGATTTCTCGAACAGAGACATATACATAAAATATCAAAACAAACTCTATTACTCGTATGTAGGGTCTCCCGTCGAGGCCGCATAAGCTCTGTAGAGCTCAATTCCTTGCAAAATTCTAAACCATAAATGTTAATGAAAAATTGCTGAGAAATCCATATTTTTAGACTAATTAAGGTTTTAAATTTAACCAATCTCATGACGTTTTCATTTTTTAACGCCTTTTAGGCTGAGATTGAAACGAATTGAATAAATATTGTTTTAAAAAGGCTTAGAGTGAATATTTTCGATCGTTGATTTGGTAATTTTACTTCGAAAGCCAACGCTCATGCGAATTTTTCTTCCCCCAGCTAATTCTATAGAAGTTACGTTAACATAGTTTAGTTAAAAATAGTTAAATACTCTCACTGTCAAAAAAGCCAAAGCTTATTCAATATTTTCACAGCAAAAATTAAAAACCAAAGGCTAATTCCAAAGCTTCCTTGTAGTGCATACTTCTTACAATTACGATTAGGGAATGAATATAACTGGAGACTCGTTTCCGACGGGACGTATTACACTATATTTGCTCACTCGGTGCAATTTTACTTCAGAGACTTCTATAATTGGGGATTTGTTCATTCAAAATTTATTTTATAAATGCTTAAAATGAAACTGAACACATAAGGCCTGATATTTTCATATATTTAGTTTTTTCACATAAAAATGAGTGTATGTGCCAATAAGTATATATGCCATCATAACGACAAGGAAACATCAGATATCTCTCCAAACTCTATTTTTTTCATTAATACGCAAATTCCTGTAAACATCTTGAACACATATTTTTTGTTGTCACTACATGCAATGATAAATTAAACAAAAGTATTCAGATTCCCATACTATTTTTTTTTACTTATATTGAATAATTAATCTTTTCTTGCCTTTTCTTTGTTATTTGTCAGATATAGTGTTTTTACTACTACAAATATTGATGACTTCAGCGAAACGATGGATATTGTTTCAAATTTAATGAAAAATCGCCAAATTTGGCCAAAAATCCAATATTTCTCCAAATTTCAATGGCTTCTACCTCTGCTTGGAGGTCGATTGCGGCAGATTTTATTTTTTGATGTGTTTTATTTTCATACCGGTTATTTGCGGACTAAATATCAAACCTGGAGAAACACCTAGGGTAGTTTCCTTGTAAGTATAACATGCTTTAAACTGCTGCTATATAATAGATATATTGCAAAAATTAGCAAAAGAATATATAAAATGAAAAATTAAAAAAAAAGTGTTTGAGAGAGTTAAGTAAAAGATGTTTGATAGAATTAAACTAAAAGGAAAAACATAAAAAATAACAATTTAATTAAAATATATATATAAATATATACTCAGAAATATATAATGTAACATAAGCATGCAGCCTTAGAACCATCGTCAGGGCCTTTTCCAAGACTACATGCTTGGCGCCTTTTCTGGAGGTATGTCGCAAAATACAAGCAAAGCATATTTGTTACATGTATAAAGCGAGATACCCAAGGCCCAAAGGCGCCAAAAAAACAGAACATGAAAAACTATAACTAACGGCAAATATCAAAAAGAAACCAGGAATAATCAACTACATAGAAAGGCGCCAAGCATGTAGTCTTGGAAAAGGCTCCTGACGACGGTTCTAAGGCTGTGTATTGCTTATAAGTGCTGAATTATATATTTCTGAGTGTATATATATATATATTTAATCCAATGGTTATTTTTTATATTTTTCCTATTACTTTAATTCTATCAAACCTCTTTTATTTAACTCTTTCAAACGCTTTTGCTTTTTTTTTGGCATTTTTCATTTTATATATGCTTTTGCTAATTTTTGCAATATATATATATATATGTATAACTTTTAAAAGAACATATAAAGAGTGAGTGCGCTGAAGCTTTACTTAGTCCATGACTCAGTTGGTAGAGCAGCCGACATGCGAATAGAAGGTCTCGAGATAGTAAGCCAGTGGTCTCGTATTCGTTTCTCTCCTATTTATATGTTATTTTCAAAGTTACATAAGTTATAATTGAGAGTTTACTAACGTTTTACTAATAAAAAACTAATTTATTTAATATAAATTTAATGTTCGAGTATGTACATATAAGATTGTTTCCATATATCGAATATTTTTGTGGAATCATCAGCTTTAAAATATTGAAGTCCGACTGCATGTATTTGCTATTTTATGATTAAACACGAATTTATTTACTCATATTAGTCGTGGAATTCTGAAAATTTGAAGTACAAATATCAGTAATAATCATGTGTTTACATATGAAACTGTGTGGCTGTATAAGTCATATTTTAAATTGTTCATTCTTTCTATGGTGAGGTTTGAATCCTCGATATTGTATTTTTGATGAGAAATACATCTGCATTTACGCCAGTGAATCTTAAAAAAAGTATAAATATAGATATTAATGTACTATCTTTTCCTCTTGAAAACTTTCTTGTTGTTCTTTCTGCACAAGTTGACATTTAAAACGAGTCAGAAAATTTGTATTGAAAGTGCAAAGTAATGGAAAAGGCTTTGCAATGTCAAGAAGAAAAATGTTCGCGATAAACAAAGAACAGTACCTCTTGGGATCGCCTCCAAAAATGAAGAGAAAAGAAGAAACTGTCAGATATTTAAAATGCCTATTTCTCTTATGAGTTCTATTTCTGGATGCTATCTCAAGCTCCTATACAGTGTCTCAATTTTTGAGATATGTTTTGCAAATACCTCCAGTTCCAGACTTGCTTCGAAAGAGAAGAGGGACTGCGGTGAAATATAACAACAGTCGAATCCTGTTATGATGGGAGAAAGGAAACCATTTATTTGGTTACTTTCAAAATGCGTACGATTATAACACTTTTATTTCAATTAAAAACGCGTTATAATGAACAACACTTCAGTAAATTTTTCCTTAATTTCAGTAGGACAAATCTGAAAGCAGATTTTCCCCCTTTTTTTTTACAAAAACTCCATTTTGGAGTGTTCATGAAAAAGTGAGATTATTTTCAAATAATGGTAATAAAATCTCTAAAATTCTGATACAGACAGACACAGACACACACACACACACACACATATATATATATATATATATATGTGTGTGTAAATGAGAGAGAGAGAGAAGATATTTGGTATTATTTTGTTATTTTAGGTATTCGGTTTTAACGAGAGAACCCAATCACTGATTTTTCTCATATGGCGCCAGGTGCGAGCCTATAATTTTGGCAACCCCTCCCCCACTGCTAAATCTTATTTCTAAAATACTTCCTTAGTGGCGTTGTTTTTTCTTGGGGGGGGGAGGGGACCTCCTCAATAGGCTACTGAATATTATTGCAAGACGGAAAGCCACAAAATTAATTAAAATTTCCTTACAACAAATAACATGTAACTAAACTATAAGTGTTTTTTCTTATACGTCGAAAATTAAAACGCTTTAGCATAAAAATTAAAGCCATACATGAGCTCAAGAATCTGGTATGTCCTATATAAACGTAAGTAAGTTCATCCTTATTGATGTAGTTTCTAGTTGCAATGCCGTATTGTGATTTTGTTAGGAAAAAGCTTTTTCTCTTTCTTGCACACTAGCTTAATTAAACGCATTGCAGTAAAGTATAATTTATACAAGGATCAAGAAAAATGAGTTTATTAGAAAATTAAATAAGGTTTAAAACATTTGAAGTTTTAAAAGTTTACTAAGATAAATTTTTATAAATTTTTGGCACTCCGTGATCCTTGGTCTATTTTGGCGCCCCTTTGTCTTGGCGCCCAGTGCAACGGCGCCGGTCGCACAGCCCTTTTTCCGATACTACGATAACCCTATATAATGAGCAAACGTATCGATAACGTCACACTCACAGTATCAAGTTATCCATTTTAATAGTAAAATAAAAGTTATAGAGAGAGAGAGAGTTCCAATAAATAATAATATAATTTATGCCATAAACTCTCATTTTCAAATAATTTAATAAAACCATTAAATTACGTAATTCAAACACGATTTGTGATTATTAAATTTCAACGTATATTAATCTGATTTTCTATTAAATTGAATATGATACAAAATGAACCTCCCTTTAAGTATGAAAAATAATTCAGTTAAAAATTGATTTCAATCCAAGAACAACTTTAAATTAAATCTATAAAATTGTTTTGTATATCTTATATATTAAGTTTTTACGCGCTTCTGTGAATATGTATTTAGTGATTTGCAGATTATTTTTCTAGAGAAAAAAGACTATTTTTATGGGAAGGTCAAATTAAATGTATTAATGTATTAAAAAAATCAAAAATTTTGTATTTTTTTTAATTACTAAATTATAATTACGCAAATTTACTAAGATGTCATTAACTTATAAACTTATGAATTTTACAAATATTATTTCAGTAATTATATTTAAAGTATTCTCATAGCAATAAAAAAATTTTTATTAAATTTTACTATGACATTCAATCTATTTTTAAATTCTTTTCTTAACGTATTCAGAATTACAATTTTATTATTTTATCTAAGACCACAAAAATGTAAATATTCATATCTTAAATTAAAAAGGAAACTGCGACACATAATTAAAAAAAACCTAAAAGTTCCTTAAAAGCAGACTTAAACTAAGCTCCGCTAATTACTTTCCTGAAAAACATTTATGATTTTAATTAAAAAGTACTAGTATTTACCTAGGTTTTGGATGCTTTGAAGAGAAACATTCAATATTAATACACTCCCTACAACCTCTTTAGTAATAAATAAATTGTTAATTGTGGCATTCTCATGTTTCAAAATTTGTGCAAGTAAAAAGCAATTAAAATAATTTTTATTTATCTTAAAAATAATGATATGTATCCTCAAATAATTCTACATAATTTCCTCAAACAATCAGCCGTCTTAATGATGATACTTGAACAATGTTTATGGAAGCTCGATACACATTCCAAAATTTCTCGAGATACAAAATAATCATGTTTCTATTGCTAATGCATTTTAATGGGAGTTTAAACATTACCTGAGAGAAATTTACCAACGATGATAAATGCTCAAAGTGTAACGTGTTTCCTTTACCAGTACATCGTGACAGTACTTCAGTAGTTCGTGACACAAGTACTCCCAAATTTCGCGTGCCCAAATAATACTCAATCTAAACTACAAATCATGTTCTCATGACGCAAAGATCGGAAGCTGTAATCTGCTAAAATGCCGTGATAATTCATTCCTCATATGCCTACTGGGAAGACTCGCAGAATCTAACAGTGGAATAATGTCAATGCACATAGCAATGGAGTGTAATACATTGGATTGGTTGGAAAGTTTTTCATTTTTCCTAAATTAAAAATAAACAATTTCATATGATAACAAATTTCTTAATCTATACTATAATTTGTTTTTGTATTATTTATGATAGGCTTTTTTCTATCTTTCAAGTTATCGATGTCTCTTTCGAGAAGGATTGAAAGTTTCCCTTAAAAAAAATTCAGAAAAGTTTGCATGTTCTGGAAATTGCTTGTTCTTTGATGATTTCATATGGGCTGAAGCGGCATTTAATCTAGTGGGGCAAATTCAGGAGCATATGGAGGATGAGTATTAATTTCCGAGCAAATGCTTTTAAATTCTCTATCGTTTGAAGCGCCACAAGGAACTTGGCATTATCATTAGACTAGTTGTTTTACTATTAGATTTGTCCCTCACGGTTCATTAGTTTCAATCTTTTCGCTTGTATTGGCTTCTTCAATCAGTTGAAGCTGTTCGCACTAAATTATTCTTTTGGAATCGACCAGAAACACAGTGTTTGCAAATCTTCTTTTACGGATATCAAATGGATTTCTCTCATAGTTAACTGATGTCTTTTTGCCGTGTTGTTATGCATAGCATATTTCTTATCACTGATCACAGTCCGGTTTCAAAATATTGTCACTTTCATTCATAAAGCAGACAAGTACAGACAATAACCCAATCGGTTAAGTGTTTTTGCTACGTTCATTAGATATCTAAATATCAAGTTTGAAAACCACGTTTAGTTAGAGACATAGGCCTACGCAGAAAGTCCGTGAGGGAGGTTATAGGCTTAATGGTGGTTACAGAGCTACAACTCACATATTCCTATGTTAAATATACAAAATTTCATTGCAATGGGGGTTACAACCCCCATCAACACCCCCCTGCATACGCCAATGGTTACAGCAAATAAATGAAGTCTTATGAAATCAATATTTAATCTTTTCGCTTATTCGGAAATATTTAGCGATGATATTTTTCTATCAACTGCTTCAATGTGTCATTATAAATCTTTAGTGGTCTAAAAGATTGATGGTATCGCTCAGGTAAACTGTCCTGAACGAAATATTTTAAACCAACTTTGATACATGCTTTCTGTTGTGTCACTACCATGTGATTCATTTGTACTCTGACTGCGTGTTTTTACGACAATGCTCTTCTTAAAATTCGTAAAAATACAAGAACATAGGTTAAGATGGCTTGGGCATATGGAGCAGAGAAATGAGGAATATGTGGGAAAGGTATTGGATAAGCTGGTGGTAATGGGTAAGAGGAAGAGGGGAAGACCACGGCTGAGATGGAAGGATAAAGTGACGGAAGATCTGGAAGAGTATGGATGGAGTAGAGAAGAGGCATTGGATAGAAGATTGTGGAAGAGAAGATTAAAGGACCATAACGCCGACCCCATATAACATGGGAAATGGCAAAGCGAAAGAAGAAGCTCTTCTTAAAATTCGTGCAACTTCATTGAACGAAAAATCATTTTTTTCACGGATAAGTAGTGCTTTTGTTATTATATAATCCCTGTATATATAGTTCGTTCGCGAAATTTGACCGATGGTATCATTTGAATTCACGAGAGCTGACTTCACGGACTAGTTCATTACAGACGAGAAGAGAACGTCCTCCCCTCTTCTGTAATAAACTAGCTGGTTTGTGACGTCAGTTCCCGTGAATTCTACGGATACCATCGGTCAACTTTTCGTGAACGAACTATAAATCCGTGGGGTAGTATGGCTTCAAAAGTGGGCCATCTCCAACTGTTTGCCATCTCAATTGAGTAAAAAATCATCGTTGATAGACATATCACCATCGTGATAATATACGCATGAAATGTGACTTTTTTATTCGAGGGGAGAAATGGTGAAAAATTGAAAAAATGCAAACTGATAGAATCAATTTGCCGATGTAAAGAATTTGCCGCTGGTATAATTTAGGACACTTGATACCTGATGGACGTCTGAAAGCCCCGGGATATTCCAACATTATTGCGGATCCTCTGAAGATTACCTGCTGTCTTGAGAAGATGAATATTTCAATAGGACAGTGTTCCCCGCCACGATACTCGTAAGATTAAGAAATTGATCGATAAGCATGATAGTGACATTATACCTTTTAGGTTCACCTCATCTTCGGATCAGAATATATGGGGAGAGGTGTTCTGTATCATCTTCTAATCAAGCACAAAACCTGCGTCAGTTGAATGGGTATATATCTTAGATATCTGGGTATAACTTATTAGTACGTAAGAATGACTGGCATCTTGTTTGAAGCCACGATTTCAGATACTCGAAATACGTTAAAAATTAAATCGTCAACGTTAAAAATCTTTCAGTGATCTTGCATTTAGCAATATAGTTTCCAAATTATTGAGAAGATAATAAATTAACACAGTTGAAAAATGTATTTAAACGTTCACAGCTGTTTCAACATCCCTAGGCTATTTCCATTCATTTAGATTCAAAGAGCAAGCTATTGAAACGGCTGTAATCGTTTAAATAGGTTTTACAACTGTGTTAATGCGTTGTCTTCTCAACCGCTGCATTACTAAGCAGTCAAGTTCAATCAAGTACGTAATTGTCAAACAACAATGTCAATCAATCAACGTTTATTGGCGTAGTGATACCAACGCCGATGGTATGGCGTGATTAGATGGTGAAACGTTCGAAAGAAAATAAATATTTCTGCCTTCGGTGGGACCTGAACCCACGACCGTTGATTGATTGACATTGTTGTTTAATTTAATCTGCGTAGTGTTCGATTTATATAAAATGGATACATACGTAATTGTCGCTAACGTTAGCACATACCATGTGACTTCCACCTGCTGTGGCTGAACTTCCCTTTAATTACTTTTTCCAATTTGGCGACAAAAAGTTTTCCACAACTTTCAACTTTTCGCCAAAGGGGAAAGGAAGAGGTTGCCAAACGTAAACTAATACATTATTAAAATGTATTCATGACTCATAGCTGGAAAAATGCAAACAATGCTGAAGTACACAAAAAACACAACGCAGTATTAAATGGTTGTGCGCACATAAAAATATCACTCAGTGATATATATGTATTGTCCAAAATCACGTTTTAAATTCTCGTTTTATGTTAATCGAATGACTAATTGAAAAACCGATTTTAAATTTTCCTCCGTCATGTTTCTACCACAATATTAACTAAATTATCTTTTATGTGTTATAGCGTGATTAGTTAAGTCCAATACATTTTTCTATTCAAATGCCTCCATGGAAATTTATATTGCAACGATGCATCCATAATACCCACGTTTTATTGCTAAAGGAAATGATATACCTATAAAATTTTACAGAAATGTGAGGAAGAGGGAAGTAATAACATTTAACAGTTTCCTTATTTTAATGCCTAGTTCAAATCATTCAGAAGGTTCTGTCTAAATGCAGGTAGTTTCGTTATATGCCAGGGGTCTTCAACCTTTTTCAGTCCAAGGGCCAATTTTGCTTATTCTTGCAGGCCCGCGGGCCGCACTACTGTATCAGCAATATTAGGACTGAACAAAAGCGGCTCATGCCCCTCTCGACGCCTCTGTCATATTTTCTCTTATTAATTGCGCAGTACCCAAAAATGTTTTCCAGGACTAAATATATATATATATATACAGTAAAAACTGTATAAGGCGGAAACTTGCTCAACACGGAATTTTTTTACGGTCCCTTCAAAAGTCAATGGTAGTTAACATTATCTAACACAGAAACTGTCTAACGCGGAAGCGGAAAGCACTATTTAATCCCGTCAAAGAGAAAAACCTGCATAAAGCGGAAAATCGCTGGCAGAAAGGAAATTTTCTCAGCAGAAAAAGGAAAGAGGGTTGTAATACAATGCAAATAGCAAAGTGGGGGATGACGAATAAAAGGCATTTTACAGATATAGAATGCCCTTGTCCGCATAGGCGTAGCCAGGGGGCGGTTTTGGAGGTTGTAACCCCCCATTGCAATGAAATTTTGTATATTTAACATAGGAATATATGAGTTATAGCTCTGTAACCTCTCCCATTAAGCCCATAACAACCCTTATGAACTTTCTGCTACGCACATGCTTGTCCGACCACCATTTTGCACACCACCCACCCACCATAGGCATACCCAGAAAGTTCATAAGGGGAGGGTTACAGGCTTACAATGGGCTGGGGGGTGTTATAGAGTTCTTCTACATGTATACTATACACAATTTCATCGCAATGGGGGTTACAACCATAATCGACCCCTCTTGCGTATGCCAGTGCCACCCACTTCTTAAATAAAAACGTTCATTATTAACCAGAACGAAAAGTCACTCATATGGACTTGATCAATTCATGGATAAACCCACCGCAAGGGAGAGTATCTTTATACAAGGGAATCAGTATCTTTACAAGGGAGGTACTTTATCGTTACAATTTAAGCTTACATAATAGACTTTTTGTATGGAATAGGCATGTATAGTTTGCATGAAATTTTGCATCATATTGATCGTAACTACTAAAACCACAAAATAGTGCAAAAATTAAAATTAATAAAAATAAAATGCAGTGATAAAATAAATATTTTTATCAAAAGGAATCCAACAATCCTGTCAATATTAGGTCTTATTTTTGATATTGCTGACCTATGAGCGTTTTCATGGTGGACGTTAGTTTTTATGGTCCTAACTTCTGATTTTATCAACTTCATTTTTGAAAACAGTTGTTTACAGATGTATTGGTGTATGTAGGGGTTGAAAGGGGTTGTAATGCCCACTGAAACAAAAAATTTCGTATATACATATAAACCTATAGAGTTATAGCTATGTAAACCTTCATTTTAAGCCTATAGGCCCACCCCAATCCTTGTAAATTTTTTTTACGTCAGTCTATTCACAGACAATGGCGGATCCAGGATATTCTTCGGGGGGGGGGGGCGGTTTCTGGGCTCTCATCGGCAAAATGTTATTTTTGGACTATTAAATAGTTTAGGTAAATGTTTTTATATTACTAGCCTTCCTTTATACCAGGATTGTCCAACATACGGCCCGTCATGTCACAATCCGGTCCGCAAACAATGTTAATCCGGCCTGTCTACAACTGTTTGAAATAAAAAAATTCCAAGCAAAAATTTAAAAATTTTTCAGAAATAAGGAAAAATCGTGGGGGACATAGATGACCCCTTTCTACATCGCAAGAGCACAAACAAATAACTGGAAGAAACTCTAAAGGGAGGCTGTTGGTGGTAAGTTTTTTTCCCCATTTTTTAAAGAAACCGCTGGCTTACAAGATCCGTGAAAATTCTTTAAGTGGCCCGCTACCCATAAAGGTTGGACAACCCTGCTTTATACTCACCAAAATATTTAATTTACGACAATGAATTAAAGCTGGGCTTTTCTTTAATTAAACTATATGGTTTAGGGCAGATTATAGTCGAGTATGACAGAAGGATAACCTAGTAAAGGAGACATATACAATAACCAAAAACGATAATTTACAATGTAATTAATAGAACAAGTTTAAATTTAAACTATAAAAACATTGTAATTATTTTACTTTTTTTATAACAAGCAACTTTTTAAAAAACTTGAAGTTTATAGTGCAAAGTCGAGCCATCTTGGTTTCTTTGAAAATTTGTCAATCACCTTTTTTTACATCAATATGAATGTCTCTATGGATGTGTATTAAAAGTCTCTTCTGTCATCCGCGTTCGAAGCCAAGTTTAACGGCGCTTCAAGGATAAAAAACTACGTTTTGCTGAAGCAACACTTACTGAAAATGCAGTTTGAAAGGCGAATAGCTTGTAGATTCGTGGAAAAACGTCTGGATCGCATTTCTCCAAGATTTGGAGACTTTGGTGTAAGACTTTTATTTATTACAGTTGTAACAAACAACATATAAAATATTCTTCATCGTCTTTAATTTTTTTTCTTATTTAAGCCTGACGGTGGAAGAGGCGATCGCCTCTCCGGCCCTCGCGGGATCCGCCAGTGTGAACAGATGAAAGTGCACCAGAGTAGTAACATTATCAGAGCACTCAGTCCGATGGTTGGGAAGATGGTCTTAGCAACATATGTAGAATAGAATTCGACTAGTCCCAAGTTGACTTTTTAAAATTACTGCTTCACTGCAAGTCAATAGAACTACACCTAATGCCTATGTGCTAGAAAAACACGATCGAGGGGAAACCTCGAGTTAATTTAGTTCTATAGTGTTTTAAGATATTTATTACGAAATGTGAAAATGACAACAGAATAAAATATATAGATTTCAGACTCCAAGGGAGCAGGGACGTTATTTTTGTGTGAAACAAGTTGTATTTTTTCATGAGTCAGCGGCAGGCGGGTTGAAAACCCCTGTTGTTTGCCTTTATAATGAATACAATTTAATTTGCAAATATATTTCTGTAATTTATATAAATTTTTCCAACTCTGAGATTTCCCTATCTACATTGTTAATTTCATTATATCTGAGAACACGGAATGGCCCTTGTGACCATAAAAGAAAATTGATTGCTACGTCATTTTCAAATCGATACACAAGCCAATGACATTTATTGGATGTCAGCAAATGGCAATTGAGAGATATGTAATTGGAAACCTTTTTAATTGCATTAGTTTTCTTTCGAACAAATGAAAAAAAATAGCCTTTCATAATTGCAGCGCCCTTTCTTTTTGATGAAATCGTATAGTAATGGTAATAATAAAAAACATTTTTCGCTCCAAGTCGACTTCTTCTCTCATTCGAAAGTAAAACAATTCCTCTTGATAAATAAACTAATAATTGGACCATCCTTTCAGCAAACATGGTTTATAAGTTTACAACTAATATCGCTAAATTATACTTAAGTTTGTTTATTCACTAATCAAAACATTCCATAATAATGATAGTAAGATTTATTTGTTTCATAAATGTCAAATTAATTTTTGTAATTAGAAAAAATTTATTTAAAACAAACTACTCGAATATATTTAAATTGAAATTCACGATAGACACCGATAAAATACTTTATTTAACTTGAAGCTTTTCAATGGAATTGTGCCGATCATCTTCAGAAGTACATCATAAAAAGAATTAATCTATAATTTGAAACAGCTTTTAGGAAACGTGGAATGATATGATACCTCGTGTGAAAAAATAATAACACCGAAACAATAGCGGGTTCAATATCTATTGAAACCCGCTAATAATTATATTATTGATACAACTACAATAAAGTGGCAATAACAGCCTCCTACCTTTATTAAGGCGTAACGAAAAATGTGACGGAGGCTTTTTTCGATTTCCCTCCGTAAAACATTTTCAACGTTAAAATTATGTGAGAAAGGGAATTAGGGAAAAATTAATTTATTAAAAGGGAAAAAATTAAGAAATAATTAGTTACCGTCAACTGGGTTAACTTTGTATACCTTGGGGTGACTTTGTCCCACCAAATGGGAAAGATAAAAGTAGTAATAACTCCTGTCTGTTTCCTTGAAATATTTTAGTGAAACCTGATTCTGGTAGCTAGAAGTATTGGCTTGAATATGAAATGTTTAATTTTAAAGTTTTAATTGCTGAATGTGGCGTCACTGCAGTTGTTGTTTTCCATGTCTTTTTGTGAAATTTGCTTGTGATCAACTTCTTTAAAAAAAAATTGCTGTAACATTATGAAAAAAGGTGGTAAGTAATAGTTTTACCCAATCTGCCAAACTGCTTGGGGGCCTGTGACTCTTCTCCCCAACCATAGACATGGGAGTGAATTATATCCAGGCCTTCTGTGAAGGTTTCTTGAACCATAGACATGGGAGTGAATTATATCCAGGCCTTCTGTGAAGATTTTTTGAATGATTGTTTGAAGCATGAGACAAAGTCACCCCAAGCTGGTGTGACTTTGTTCCAGTTTTTTGAAAAAACATTCTTTGCACTTCTAAATTTCCAGAATTTCCAATGTGTATATAAAATTGTCTACTAAACACTTTATAATACGTGAGAAATATATATATTTTTTAAAATAAAACTTTCACCCAATTTCAGAATTTTAAAGAAAAAGTAGATGAAAAATGAGACAAAGTCACCTCGCTTGACGGTACTGAAAAAAATGCATTGTGTCGAAGAAGAAATTCTCGGACTCCTTCAATTGAAATTTTGGTTGCGATATGTTGATGACATTTTTGCAATCCTTCATGACAACAATTACGACCTTGTTATTTTCAAATAA
Source organism: Dysdera silvatica (assembly GCA_006491805.2). Taxonomy (NCBI): domain Eukaryota; kingdom Metazoa; phylum Arthropoda; class Arachnida; order Araneae; family Dysderidae; genus Dysdera; species Dysdera silvatica. Next base: position 11,274,456 of record QLNU02014802.1, on the reverse strand, counting down.
ACGCTCAGTTCTATAAATATACTTATTCAGTTTTCATTTGAATGTGAACTTGATAATAGAATATCTTTTCTTGACGTACTTATTCAAAAAACCTCTGTATGTTTTCAAACCAGTATATTCCATAACCCCGCTTCCATCCGATTACCCCCTCATTCTTTATCATCGCATCCCTGCTGTAAGAAAATGAGTAGCTTTTATTGATACGTATCTCGTGCCATCAAAATTTGCTCTACTGACTCTAGCTGTGACAAAAATTTAATTTCATCAATTTCATAAAAATTTTTGCCGTATTCAGGGGTTATACCCCAATCATTATTGATCAAACTATAAATAAGTTTTCTAAGAAAAAAACAAACATTCACCTCTCTTTCTCCTGAAATTAAAATTTACAGAAGTCGACTAAAAAAGAACGAACGAAGGGAAATTTTTTGAATTGATGTGAAAGCTCTCCTAATTGAGATAATGAGCTGGGCTAGGTATCATTTTACAGCATTTTTCTTACCCTTTCCTATGATATAAAACACCATATGAGTTAAGACAAAAAATATTTAGTCAAATTTAAAATTAAATATTAAATTTTTAATTTCTCAAAAAACACATTTTTAAAAATTTTCAAATTAATACCAAGAATATCTGGTATAGGTGTAAACCACCTGGCAAAATATAAATATGGGACGGTAATGGGTTCAGTGTTATAATAATTTAAGACTGAAGCTCGATTTGTCAGTAATGTACTTTATTCAGGTGAAAATTTCAAGTATGTGTCATTCACTGTCAAATCAACACAATTTTAATAAAACATTTACTTCACCTTCTCATATCTTCATGAAATTCAGCACATTTATACTATTCATAGAGACTTATTAAAATACCAAATTTTATTGATATCGATCAAATCGTTTTGAAATTAAAGATATTTAAAATTTTCAAAATTTGGCCAAAAATGCACGAAGTAGAATTTTTTAAATCAGCGGTTCTTTAACTTTCCTAGACAGCGGACCCTCTTCAGAGATCACTCACCCTCGCAGACCCCCAAGAATTAACTCAAAGTTTAAAGCCCGGAATTTGCATCATACATATTTATTTCTAGTGTTTCATCACTAATTTTCACCATTTAAGGAAAGAATTTTTCGTCCCCTCATAATTTATTCTTAGCATTAAAGAGTAAATGCTCTTGTTTCGGTATTTTTTCGAATCTTTGTGGAACACTGGGAGGGTGTTGCGGAACCCCTGATAGAGTCCCGCGGACCCAGGGCCATATTCAGCGTATGAAGCGCCCTAGGCACAACGATTTTGGCGCCCCCCTATTTCCGTAACTAGGGAGATAACTCCACTAGAATTTCTTTTAAGCATTGAGGTATACTGTTTAGCCCGTCCTAGAAAAAAGTTAGTTCCCTAGAACTCGGAGTTAGTTACGCCCATTCTCTCGCCGTACTAGCGGAAATAAAACTCTGTCCTTCCGCCCCCTCAAATTCGACGAAAAATCGCAGACGATAGGGAAGGAGCGACATTTATGGTTAGCCTACCTTATATGCATTATTATAAGATATAATAATGATATTTTTATAAACAAATTTGATTTATTTGACGACGATTTATTGAAATTATTTATTTTTTTGGATATTAGGAGAGGAGGCAAGGATGGATGCAACACAAATTTTCAAGGAGGGTGCAAAGCTTGAAATTTTCACTTTTAAGTTCAGTTTTAAGTATTTTCTACATGAAAATAAACATTTTTAATGTAAACTCACTATTTTCGGGGGTCGGGGGTCACGCTCCCTGCCTGGATCCGGCCTTGGGGGAGAGGGGTTGTTTCACGTAGTTTTTCAAAATTTCAGAATTAGAAAAAAAAGTGAAGTGGGCACCTTCTCGAGGAGATCAGATCACCAGAATTCTGCGGTATATAATTTGCAATTAAATAAAAAAAACAATCCGCAGCCTCTTGCGCCCCCTAGAAATTTGGCGCCCTGGGCAAGTGCCCAACTTGCCCATTTATAAATCCGGCACTGTCAGAACCCCCCAGGGGTGAACGGATCACAGTTAAAGAACTGCTGTTTTAAATTGATGTGGAAACTTTCCTAACTGAGGTAGAGAGCTGGCAGTATTGTCATTTCACAGCATTTTTCTTACCCTTTTCTTTGATATATGATCATCCGATCAATTAATAATTTTATTAATTGATTAATATGATTTCAAAATTTAAGCAGAGTGGCACTTTTCGACCACAGAACATGAGAAAGAGCCTTGCGATGGAGTAAGGGGTTCTGCAAAGAGACTGGCAGATCGTGTCAGTTTACAAAGAAAGTCCGAAAATCAAATACCTACCCCAATACAACTTTTTAATTGGTCAGCGGAGAACATTAGCATCGTAAACTTTGCATATTCAACTCAAGAAAATTATGCTGAATCAGAATTGTTCTTGAAGAACCACTTTGATCAAGAAGTGACTATTAAAGGAACACAGCGGTACCATGCATTCATTCTAAACACCACATCAAAAGCATTAGTAAAGATTGTTTCACAGACTTCGCATTTTTTGGAAATGCAAGTGTCGAAATCTCTTGATCAACTTCAATTAAAAAATGTAACCCGCTACATAGCTGTAATGTGTGAAGGAAAGTGGTCGTTTGGGTAATCATATGAGTCATAGTCATGTTTAAAGTAAAAAATTTTAAAAATTACTAAGTGCAAATCTTAGTATTCTTGAATTTTTCACCTGAATAAAATACATTACTGACAAATCGAGCTTCAGTCTTAAATTACTTTAACACTGAACCCATTATCGCCCCATATTTATATTTTGCCAGGTGATTTACACTTATGCTAGCTATTCTTGGTATCAATTTGAAAATTTTTAAAAATGTGCTTTTTAAGAAATTAAAAATTTAATTTCAAATTTTAATTTTGACTAAATATTTTTATTTTGACCCATATGTTATTGTATATCATATAAAAGGGTAAGAAAATTGCTGTAAAATGACACCACTGCCTCAGTTCTCTACTTCAATGAAAAGAGCTTCCACATCAATTCAAAGAACTAACCATGACACTTTTTTGGTCGATTTTTGAAAACTTTAAAAATTTCAAAACAAATTGTCCAATCTCAGTAAAATATGGTATTTTTACAAGTCTATATGAATAGTATAAATGTGCCAAATTTTATGGGTAAAATTTTTATTAAAATTGAGTTGATTTGACACAGAATGACTCTTTCGCAGCTGGAACAAATGCACATTTTTTCGTGTTTTATGTCTTTAATTCCACTGGAGATTATTTTGAACAAAAAATTCCAATCTAATCAGATGGGCAGTTTGGATTATTTTATTAAATAGTTTTAATAATTGCACGTTTAAAATAGGCAGAAAAAAGTCAGTTAACAAATTTTATTGGCAAGGCCAAACAGGCATATCTGTGTAACAAGGTTTTATATTCATAGGTTTATGCAAATGCGGAATAAAATGGATTTTAATTAACTATGCTCGTGAAATGAATATCCAATGAAGAAAAATACAATAACACAAAGTACTTAGAAATCATTTAAGAAGAAATTTTGTTTCCACCTTTTTACACAATTTTCTAGTCCATTTCGAAGATTGGGAGCTTTTTTAGAATAATATTTAAGGTATTTGTTTTCAAAAAACATAACAGAAATGCACACCGATTATTAAACAAGAGATTGAAGCATAAATTTCGTTAAAAATAGAAGTTTAAAAAAATATACTTTAAGATAGAATAAATTAATGATTTTAATCGAAAAATTATCAAGGATCAAAACTAAAACATGAATAATTTTTGCGGTACTTTTCTATATTGAAATTAAATTACTTCACCGGTATTTTGTTAAACAAAATTTTAAAGATAACTGCTTTTAAATTTATTAAAGTACATGTATTTTTGAAGAAAAAAGGCATAGAAGTGATATTTCTTAAGCAATGATAGTAATTTTCTTTTTCAAATGTCCATCAGTTTGGTTATATAACAACCAGTTTAAGACCAATAAAATTTCTTGCTGTTTACGCTATATCCGATTTGGAATTTAATGTTCAAAACTTTAAATACAAAATCTGTATGGGTAGCACATTTGCATAGACGAAGCATACAATATAATATTCGGTATTAAAATCGCTTAAAATTTAATGAAAAATATTACTATTAACTGGCTGTTTTTCACCATACCCTACAGTTTTCCAAAGCAAGTTGGTTAATGACATTTCGTGTTTAGAAAAGGCCAATTGTTTATTTTTCGTGAACATTTTCCTGTATATGTGGGGGGTCTTACTGTCTGGCCTTAATAATACGTTCTATTGTATAATAATACTATTATTATCATAATATTAATTGATTATCACGAAATCTCCAAATAAAACCACGTGGTTTACAGAACTTGCCTAGTAAAGCTGAGTCCGTTGCATATCAGTTAAAGATATATATCAAAATTAATCAAACGTGAAGTTTCTTCCACAGAAATTACAAAAGCTTTTCTTTAGCTTTAGTAGCCTTTGGAAAATAATTAGTTCGACGTCATGTGACAATACATAACTGCCAACATCCACCTAAAGTCTCTGACGTATTATTGTTGATTTAATAAGCTGGCAGATGTAATAACATGATGCAATATTTCAAATGTTTTAACTTCTTTCAACTAAGAAGAGATCAAAATTAATATTTTGATGGACATTTTATGAGAAACGGCCTCCCTCTTAATGACGCGATTCTTTTTAGTTTGCTATGGACTTTAAGGTCAGACGATTATTAATGCTATTTTGAGTCATTTCGCTGTCGTTTGTCATTTTTGAGTCCCAGATGGCTACCCTGACTTTTAAAATCCATACGATGCAGAAATGATAAATTGTGAGGATTCTGTTTTCCTCGTTTCAACCTCTTAGCTCGATTTTTGTACCTGGAAGCACGTAAAGATTGATGAAAAAGATGGATGATTCTTAGTTTTATCTACTTTCTCTGCAATATATTTTTCAGCTTTTATTTTTTTGGGAATTTATTGGTATGGTTTCCAAATCGTTTCGGGGCAGAGCATCAATTTTCATTTTAGCCTGAGATTTGAGGAAGCATTGTATGACAAACGGCAAAGTATTTTTATGGGAAATAAAGTATTCTCTACTATGATTGTTTTGGCTTTGGTATTGCAAAATCGATATAGTAGAGAGCGGAAAGGATTTTTATTTCATCTACGTAATGTTGTACATCAAGATTTTTTATTTTTTTGGATTTGACTCAAACCTACTCAACGCATACATAGATCATAGCTTTACGAAAAGCTTTCAAAGCTCTAACCATAATTTTCAATATTTTTATATTTTCCTTCATTTTTTACCTCTTCCTAATACTTTCATATTGACATTTACCATTAGAGATGTAAGTGATGAAGAGAGACAAGGGAAAATTTCGGGTAAAAATTATATAAATTAAGGAGTATAGAAAACTCGAATTAATCTACTAATTTAAAAATATATAATTTTATTTAATTGCTTGCTTCTATCATTTCGAAGGATGGTCTGATGTAAGTGATTTGTTCGTTGGTGGTTTATGGCTCCATATCAGCTAAAGTGTGCCAAGTCGGAATCTACAGTCTTCTGAGAAATTCGGATTTCCGTTGTCCAGAGAAAAAGCCCAAACCGTGGTGGGTAGACAAATGGTACGCGTTCTACGGTACTATTACAGTCAAACCCGGGTATAAACGAAACGATATTTAGATACGCCACCACTACGCCACATCTCTGCTTCTGATGTTAACACCTTCCTGATATATCTTTTTCATTCCTTGTATTTTGATATAAAATTATTTATACAGGGTGTCTCAGCACCAGGCTTACAAACTTCAAGAGGTCATAGTACTCATCAAGGTGAACGATATTTGTCATAGAACCTAAGGTCTCAAACCACCCACAGCGCCAGTTCTAAAACCGTCCAGCACACAAATATTTACAAACAGTGCGTGAAGAGCGCCAGATACTACTCAGGTCAGCTGATCAAGTGCATAGCTGATTAGGATAAAGCATATTGCGCTTCTCATGCACTGGTTGTAAATATTTGTGCATGCTGGACGGTTTTAGAACTGGCGCTGTGAGTGGTTTGCGACCCTAGGTTCTATGAAAATTATCGTTCACCTATGACCCCTTGAAATTTGTAACCCTGGTGCTGAGACATCCTGTATATGTATATATGCATACGAGTATATGCTGACACCTTTTACTTTTAGCTGCGCAACACATTGAGATTTTTAATGTATCATAGCGTTACTCGAGTTTTTGTGAAACACTGCTTCACAGTTATATATGAGAGAAGGATCACAACACAATTCCACACCAATGTGGCAAAATATGCCTTGGCAGAATACGTATAGCCATTCTAGTAATTAACCTTACTAAGATCATCAATCACATGTCCGGAAACAAAATCTCAATACATCCACTTTGCCTAACCATTCGTGTGAATCTAAACACAAATTCTCACTCTCAAAAGCACAGTCAATCGAAAAAGTTTTTTCACCACTTCGATTTTTCGTTGCTTTTCAGATTTTTCCAATGCTGAAATCACAATCTATGGTTAGCTACCGACCAGTATTATTTCATTATTTGCAAAAACTTTTTTCATTCCACAGTAAGAGATTTAGCCACGGACGCACAAACATCTTTCAATCAACGGATTTGAGATTGGCGAGACGATAGTATTGGTTGGCATCGCGTGGAAACTGTCACTTTTATTTTGTACAAGGTGTGACGTGCCTACTGATACATAATGCATCCCTATCAACGTAGTAAAACATTCTATCTACGATAATTTTTTGCAACTGTTCTCTGTTCATTATCATTAGGTATTGATTAAACGAAAATTAATGAGAAACAGTTGTCCTTCATTCGGGGAGAGATGAAGTGATGATAGTGACGTTTTTCGTTATACCTTTTGTCTTCATAAAATGCTAATTCCCGGGAATCTAGGCACTGCCAATGATAAGCGGAGAGTCTACCACGCATGCGTGTTACCTCACAAAGCCTTCCTGTGGTTAAGATGCTTTGTGGCGAAGCATTCATCGTGCCATGAAAGATGTTATGTTGCTGCGATAGCAGTCGCTTGGAGATTAGTACTGCATGAAAATTTTCAATTTGACTAAAAAGTTACGGGAAAGGGCTAAAATACTGTTAAAGATTGATTTCAATATTGTTCTATCTACTTCTTTCTGTTCACCAATATTTTATACAAATTTTACAATGTGTAATCACCTGTGCAGTTATTTGATATAATATTCACTTTAACAACCACGGTACAAAGATTGACCAGGGCTTACCATAACTAGTAAAATTTGACACTGGTCGGAATATACGAAATACAAATGAAGAAGGTAAAAGATATTTACCGTCTGCAAAAATATTCGCAACGTTTCGAGAACTACTGTTCCCTTCATCAAGCGAAAGTGTCAAGGAAGTGTAGGTGTTCGGTATTTATACCCCAACTTTGGTTTTTCCCCCAAAGCTATCCCGCACTCGGGTTTTCCCCCCTCCACACACACACTGCCTGAATCTGGATTTTCTAAGAACTGTCCCGCACTCGGTAATTCCCCCTGTCTGAAACTGGTTTTCCCCCATCTCCTAGCAAAAATGCGGTAAGGTTCAGGCATCGATTTTGCGATGTTCATCGCCTTACTTCGCATTCGAAAAGTCTCCCAAGACTCCAGAAAAAGTCTACAATAGCGAGAAGTTACATTTTTATGAAGAACTTTTGTACTTTTCCAATCAGGAACATGACCTTTCTCCCAGGCATGTTCTGCCAGAAGATTAGTCATCTCACCTTTCTCCACAGCACGATGATGTTCTTTTTTACGAGTACAAACAGTTCTTCCCGTCTCGCCAGTGTATACTTTTTCGCAGTCTTTGCAGGGTATCTGGTAAATTGTTCCAGTCAATTCATCCATTGGAACTCGATCTTTCACTCTCACCAACAGGTCACGTAAAGTCGATGCAGGTTTATAGTAAGTCCTGATGTCAGATTTCCTAAGAATACGCGCAATCTCCTCAGAAGTCCTCTCCACATATGGCAAAACAACCGTCCCTCTAGTCTGTCTCTCCTCAACAGGTTCTCTATGTCCATTATTAGATCTTCGAGCGATAAACTTGCTCGGGTAGCCATTATCTACAAGCGCTCTCCTTACCTTCCATACCTCAGCATCTTTCAACTCAACATTGTTGTTGTGTTTGAGGGCCCGACGTGTCAGAGACCTCACAACAGAAGCTTTGTGGTAAGTTGGATGATACGAGCGGAAATCCAAGTACCGGTCCGCATGAATTGGCTTTCGATACACAGAGGTTGACAAGCTTCCATTGTCTCCTCTGGTGACCCTCACGTCCAAAAATGGCAAACATCCCTCATGTTCTACCTCTAAGGTAAATTGAATATGGGGGTTTAAGTCATTAAGGAAACGGTGAAAGCTGTCCACCTCTGTCTTCGAAAGAACGACAAAAGTATCATCAACATACCTTCTCCAGATCTTAACACTAAACTCGTCGCAGTCCAAAATATCCATCTCCAAAGACTCCATACACAGGTTAGCTACAACACTAGAAACGGGGGAACCCGCACCCCCGTCTCTGTTTGTAGAAGGTCGCATTTTTGCTAGGAGATGGGGGAAAACCAGTTTCAGACAGGGGGTATTACCGAGTGCGGGACAGTTCTTAGAAAATCCAGATTCAGACAGGGGGGAAAACCTGAGTGCGGGATAGCTTTGGGGAAAAACCAAAGTTGGGGTATAAATACCAAACCCCTACACTTCCTCGACACTTTTGCTTGATGAAGGGAACAGTAGTTCTCGAAACGTTGCGAATATTTTTGCAGATGGTAAATGTCTTTTACCCTCTTCATTTGTATTTCGTATATTCCGACCAGTGTCAAATTTTACTAGTTAAAAACAATATACGAAGGTGACTTCTGGCAGAGTTCCTACTCATGTTGGAGGACAAAAATTGTGTTTTCCAGGCTTTTCTGGCAAAACTTCACGACCAATCACAAGCAATTTCCAACTGAACTGTGGTTTTTGGAAAAATAGCTTCACATTCATGGGAGATTTGGCTATTCAAAATGGAAGTTAAGGTCTTCCCTGACTTTCCAGGTTTTTCTCTGACTTTTCTGGCAAAACTCCATGACTGATCACAAGCAATTTCCAACTGAACTTTGGTTACGGGAGAAATAGCTTCATATTCATGGGAGATTTGGCTATTCAAAATGGACATTAAGGT
>QLNU02014802.1:11215342-11265111 GCA_006491805.2 Dysdera silvatica | reverse complement strand
TATTTTCCTTCATTTTTTACCTCTTCCTAATACTTTCATATTGACATTTACCATTAGAGATGTAAGTGATGAAGAGAGACAAGGGAAAATTTCGGGTAAAAATTGTATAAATTAAGGAGTATAGAAAACTCGAATTAATCTACTAATTTAAAAATATATAATTTTATTTAATTCCTTGCTTCTATCATTTCGAAGGATGGTCTGATGTAAGTGATTTGTTCGTTGGTGGTTTATGGCTCCATATCAGCTAAAGTGTGCCAAGTCGGAATCTACAGTCTTCTGAGAAATTCGGATTTCCGTTGTCCAGAGAAAAAGCCCAAACCGTGGTGGGTAGACAAATGGTACGCGTTCTACGGTACTATTACAGTCAAACCCGGGTATAAACGAAACGATATTTAGATACGCCACCACTACGCCACATCTCTGCTTCTGATGTTAACACCTTCCTGATATATCTTTTTCATTCCTTGTATTTTGATATAAAATTATTTATACAGGGTGTCTTAGCACCAGCGTTACAAATTTCAAGGGGTCATAGTATTCATCAAGGTGAATGATATTTGTCATAGAACCTAAGGTCGCAAACCATCCACAGCGCCAGTTCTAAAACCGTTCAGCATCACAAATATTTACAAACAGTGCATAAAGAGGGCCAGATACTACTCAAATCTGCTGATCAAGTGCATAGCTTATTAGGACAACGCACGTTACGCTTCTCATGCACTGGTTGTAAATATTTGTGCATGCTGGACGGTTTTAGAACTGGCGCTGTGGGTGGTTTGCGACTTTAGATTCTATGACATATTATCGTTCACCTTGATGAGTACTATGACCCCTTGAAGTTTGTAACCCTGGTGCTGAGATAACCTGTATATGTGTATATATGCATACGAGTATATGCTGACACCTTTTACTTTTAGCTGCGCAACACATTGAGATTTTTAATGTATCATAGCGTTACTCGAGTTTTTGTGAAACACTGCTTCACAGTTATATATGAGAGAAGGATCACAACACAATTCCACACCAATGTGGCAAAATATGCCTTGGCAGAATACGTATAGCCATTCTAGTAATTAACCTTACTAAGATCATCAATCACATGTCCGGAAACAAAATCTCAATACATCCACTTTGCCTAACCATTCGTGTGAATCTAAACACAAATTCTCACTCTCAAAAGCACAGTCAATCGAAAAAGTTTTTTCACCACTTCGATTTTTCGTTGCTTTTCAGATTTTTCCAATGCTGAAATCACAATCTATGGTTAGCTACCGACCAGTATTATTTCATTATTTGCAAAAACTTTTTTCATTCCACAGTAAGAGATTTAGCCACGGACGCACAAACATCTTTCAATCAACGGATTTGAGATTGGCGAGACGATAGTATTGGTTGGCATCGCGTGGAAACTGTCACTTTTATTTTGTACAAGGTGTGACGTGCCTACTGATACATAATGCATCCCTATCAACGTAGTAAAACATTCTATCTACGATAATTTTTTGCAACTGTTCTCTGTTCATTATCATTAGGTATTGATTAAACGAAAATTAATGAGAAACAGTTGTCCTTCATTCGGGGAGAGATGAAGTGATGATAGTGACGTTTTTCGTTATACCTTTTGTCTTCATAAAATGCTAATTCCCGGGAATCTAGGCACTGCCAATGATAAGCGGAGAGTCTACCACGCATGCGTGTTACCTCACAAAGCCTTCCTGTGGTTAAGATGCTTTGTGGCGAAGCATTCATCGTGCCATGAAAGATGTTATGTTGCTGCGATAGCAGTCGCTTGGAGATTAGTACTGCATGAAAATTTTCAATTTGACTAAAAAGTTACGGGAAAGGGCTAAAATACTGTTAAAGATTGATTTCAATATTGTTCTATCTACTTCTTTCTGTTCACCAATATTTTATACAAATTTTACAATGTATAATCACCTGTGCAGTTATTTGATATAATATTCACTTTGTATGGACTTCGGGACAAAATAAACAAGTTTCAAGTTCATACAAATTCATTAGCAATATTTATGTTTTAATATTATAATTATATTACAATAATTATAATTGTATTACGATAATTACAATTGTATTAATAATTATAATTATATTAATATTATAATTATATTACAATAATTATAATTGTATTAATATAATTATATTACAATAGTTTAGTCCTTGGGCATAGCATTAAGAATACTTAAAATTGTTTCCAATATTTAAGTATCAAAATTTTTCTCAATAGTTATCAATAGAAAGGTAATTTTCTTTCATTTGACTTATTTTTTAGCTTCCATTATCTTAGCGAAAATAGACAAGATTTACATTTTGTAAATTAAAACACAATCAGTATCTATGCAGTTTCAAAACCTTTGTATCTTTCCAAATATAAAGAAAATATACCTATTTTTCAAAGATACTTTTAATACTCATAAACTTTTGCATTTTCTCCAAGTCCAAAACTAATTAACAGTACTTTTATAGCAATATGTCTATATGGACTTTTATATCACATTTCCGTTTTTAGATTATTACTGCATTTGCTTTTATCGCCGTTAATATGAAACCACAATTTTTATGGCTCCTTATATTTTTATGATTTGCAGAAAAATTTTTATCTGAAGTTCACGAGAAAAGCAATATCTTTAAAGATTTTCTAGTTAAATGATTTTCATCCATAAGTATCGATCTCAGACTTTTTCAAATCCATTGAAACGATTTTGAATGTATTAAAGATGGAACTGGAAAGGCAGTATATTTGATTTTTTCATATTTATTAAATTCTTTTCGTTTTATTTAGGCTATGGATAGCGTCACTCTGAACTCGATTTTTGCATTTGATTTGCAATTTACCAAGGGAAATGCTAAGCAATTACGTACAAGTGAAAAGGTTAAAATATATTTTTAGAGATCCTGATATATATATACTACATAAACCTCTCTATTACGTCAGTTAATATTGAACTGTAGATAGTTTATGTATATCAGTAGAATAAATCAAATTTGCCACCAACTACTATAGTTAAATATAATATTTTTTTTAGATTTTCTCCTTCACTATGAAAGGGTAAAAACTACATTCGTCAATGTTATGAATGTATTGCTTTCTTTTAATGCAAACGTATTATTTTTGCTTACCGGACTGGAAATTATGAAATACATTATCTAACTCGAAGAGAGCTTCGCAGTAAGCTATTGCTTTCTTCTCTCCTTCATGTCTATCCTCCTATTTACGTTAATGTCCTCTTAATCCCTCAAAACATCATTTGCATCCTTAGAATTATATCAAAGATATATCACCAACAGATGTATATGAGTTAAATAAATTTCTATTCTTATTACGTGAAAATTGTATCCATCCATGCATGTATATTCTAAAAATAATGTTTTCAGTATTTTTATTAAATCTGATTTCTGCGAAATAGCTTTTAGCCACCAATGGTATATTCTATAGACTCCAGATTCGTTAGCTGCTGTGAATTTTTGTATTTGTCTGCGAATACCCAAATTTAGATATTGGTTGATGTAAGGTTGGTTTACATGACTTTGCTTTTTAATCCATAAAACCATAAGATATTTCATGTATTGTTCAGAAATAACCGCATTTTATAAGGCATATATATGCCCCCTAATGTGTTATTGATGAATAATATAAGCATTGTATCAAGACTAGCAGGTAGTGAAACACTACTTTATTGATGTCACTTTTATAAAAATTTCACTTCATTGAAACATAACTTTATTGATAATCGCGAGTTAAACTGAAATCGGATTTTAATTAAAGAAGCCAATGAAAGAGGTTTGTTTTAAACTAAGAAAACATGTTCAACAATTGGCTTAGAAATATTGTGTGCGTATGATTTCCTTTCCTTTGCATGTAATTCCTTTTTTTTTTATAATGTTACAAAATATAGAAAAATTAATTGATAAACTTAAAAGTCCAAATGATTTATTTTACATTGAAATAAATAAATATTTTTATTAAATATCTATATTTATTCATGCTTTCATATTACAATAATATGCCATTTTCGCCAGTAAAACAATTCACTCTCTGAATGACGTGTTTAAACATCCTCGCTTTTTGGCTTAAACAAAAAATCAGAACACCTCTTTCACTTAATTCCACCCCCTCCCCCAATGAAAATTGCACAAACACTTCCATGGAGGCTTTGTCCGTTAACCATCTACCCTGGTAATTATGCTATCCCTGAGAAGGGTAATAATAGTATTATGAAGAAAAATTAACTCCCAGTTAGATAGAATCTAAATATTAAATTTATCCACTTTTAATTTTACAATCACTGTAATTAAGGTCTCATTTTTGCCTTAAATAATACTCGCTTTAACGTAGCAATTTTTCGATATCAATGTCATTTGGCAGATATAAAGGCAACCACTAAATAAATTGATCCAATTGAAATGCAAGCGATGTTATTTCTGATTCTATTCACACGATAGAAGGTAAATATCACGTTGTGATGAATGTGAAGGAAACGTCTGAGTAAGTTTCAACATCGATTAACTAAAAGCAGCAGTTTTCTTAGTAAATAAATAACATGCTGGCGCTTTGGTGAAGCCTCATTTGTTCGTTTAACCCAAAATACGTTTTCTCTTTCTTCTTCTTGCAAGCAGAGAGGAATTAATGACCGCGTTTATCCAACAGTAGTTAACACTAAAGCAGTAGATTACGTTATATTTATTAGAGAGCTTGTTCTCCGATAACTTTTAGAGAGTTTTAACATATTTATCTAATGTATTTATATTTCCAAAGTTTTTATTAGCAACTTACGCTTATGCCATTTTCTTAAAATTTATGATTAAATAGGTGCCTCATATTTCATAAAAATAATTTATTTTCCTATTTTTTATTTCTTCGCTTAAATATCCAGATTTGTTTTAGGAAGTTGTGCATTTCATTTGTATTTTAGTATATGTTCTAAGAGAGTAGTATTGTATAGACAGTATATTAGTATATATCTAAAAATAAACTTAGAACATAGATTGCTTTTTAATTTCTTCGTTAATACCTGTGTTTTATTAATCGTGTATATTGTATTATTATAAATTATGCATATTATATTATAAATAATGTTCGTTTTATTTAATCATCCTGTTATTCTGCATTTAATCTAAAATGAAAGTATTCTATTAATTATTACCAGCAGATGAACAAAACTAAATTATAGCAATATAGTTAGTTCTTTAGCTGAGGCTTTACAACACGTGTAATACATCTCAAAGATTAACCTGAAGATATTTTTAAAGGTTTAACAAAAATTGAATGAAGGAAAACATACATTGTTGTGTCCTGTCTCCGAACAGAAGATTGAACCGCGTAAACCGCTATTCAACTTTATCTCTGGCCACTTGTTTGACCTTATAGAAAGAGTTTGGTGAGGTTCAATCAAAAATCATATCATCACACTATTTTGTCTTGGTCTCACTCTTTTTTTTCTATTCTTTGTTTAGTAATTGTCGTTACACTTTTATAATTATTATTACAAATAAATTTGACACCCACGTATTAGTAGCTCAAACTAGAGCTATTTTTGTTTAGGAGAAAAAGAGACGCCGTCCTCATCCCAGATTCGAACCAGGGTCTCCGCGTTGAGCTCGCGGTGTCTTGACCTACTAGACGAATGAGAACAAGAACAAACGCTTTTTTCTCCATATATTAAGTTGTAAGATATTATTACCCTTCACAGGGATAACACAATTGCCAAATATTGGTCAACACACAAAGCCACCGGGGCTAAATTTTTGTGAGTTTTTCAAGGGGGATTTTTTATTACAAATAAATTTGACACCCTCAACCCTTTTCTCCTAAACAACAGTAGCTCTAGCCTGAACTACTAATACGTAGATGTCACATTTATTTGTAATAAAAACTCCCCCACGAAAAACTCACAAAAAACTCGTCCCGGTGGCTTTGTGTGTTGACCATTATTTGGCAATTGTTATCCCTGTGAAGGGTAATAATATCTTACAACTTTATAATTATTCCTAAATACGTGCTCTGAGTACTTAAGTTTTATATTTAGTAGTTCTTATCACGTTTGGCAATTTTGTTCGTTTATCAATTGTTTTTAAAGCCTTGCTCCTGTCCGTTCTATCCGTTCAACTTACGTTGAATATCATGTTTCGAATGCTTCCATCCTTTCTGCTGTTCTTTTCAAAGCTGTGAAAAGATTTAAACAATACATATATTTCTAATTCAAGTGCATTAGATTTACATTTATAAATATAATTAATCTTCGATAATTTCAAAATATTTATATAGAGTAAAATTAGTGTATGCAGAGATTCGGTCTCCTCGGCTAAAGTTATTGAAAATTTACCTCGGCCCAAACGCATTAAATGAAAAAATTCGAAAAACAAAATGATTCATAAATTTTTAATTTACCCCTGTTCCAATACATGATGAAATGAAATCCTTCCCTCCTTATCAAGACTAACATTGAGAAGTCTTGACGTATGTGGAATTAGAAGAACGTGTCAAATCATCAACTGAAGAAAAGTAAGATAAGGAAGAAATTGAAATACAACCTTTAATGTAGACAAATTCGGAGAATTGTTTCGAAATACGAAGGTTTTAAGGGAAAAATTATGTATTAAAACCCTTTGATAAGACGCAATATTAAAACCCTCGTATAATCACCGAAGATTAGCACCTCAACAGCAAATATATATATTCAGAAAAAAAAAGAGAAAAAAAAAATGCTTATCGTAATATTTTCCCAAAAGGTTTAAAATAAACCAGATCAACAGGATAGTACAACAGTAGCTCTTTAATCCGATATGTTCCGGACCACGGCTATGCAAGATTAGCGATTTTGACGGATTATCGAATATCGATATGGTTTTAAGGGGAATACCAAAAAAAATTAATAGAGTACACTGATATTTAAAACAAGTAGTTAAGCTGCTCGGTGGCAAGAAAAAATACACATCAGCGTTACTGTTTAAAAAGTCTGTGATATCACGTTGTCTCCGTAATTCGGATCTTTTCTTAAAAACAATCGTTACAGATTATACAAAAATTCATGAGTTCTGCAGAGTTATAGCTTTTGTTAGATTCGGCAAAATTTTATAAATGTATTTAACATAGCCTATCAGAAGCCTGTTCCCACGAGACTAGCTTTGTCTGTCATGCCTCCTTCTTTATACGACCTGGCGATCAACTTCAACGAACTCCCGAATCAATCCGAAAACAAACGAGCGCGAGCAGCTCGATCGATGCCGGATTATAGAATGTGCCGAACCAATGAATATCGGATTGAAGAGCTTCTACTGTACTGGTAATTTTCTTACTGGGGACAAAGTTGGAAAATGGCGCTTCCCATAAAAAATATCAGTTTTCAGAACTTGCCGTTTTAAATTATTGTTTTTTATTTTACTCTAGTACATGAGCGTCTACCTGGAATCAAACTATACAGTGACGTCAGTAGCGTAGCAACTCAAAACTCATGGGGACACACAAATGGCTATAGGGGCTCAAGCGCCTTTAAAGAAGATTTTGTGATGCGGACTATGAGAAAATGATGTGTTTTGATATCCAACGGGGACTTGAGCCCTTTGAGCTCCTTCATTTCCTAAGCCCTTGTATGATATTATCTCAGTTGACGCATCAAAATTTTAACCCGAGGTAATTTCCTCGTTTGCCATACATTCGGAGAGGTTTTGCATATTCTCCAGCTTCTTTTAAGATATCTGATGTAATGCCATCATCGCCAGGGGATCTTCCTTTCTTCATACTTTTTATTGCAAATGCTACTTCTTCTTTTAAGATTTTAGGAGCTGTTCCTTCGACTATCTCAGAGTCTTCGTTTAATCCACTGTTTCCTTCATATAGCTTTCTGTAGAATCTTGCAACTCTTTTAAGTATTTCTTCCCTATTTTTTAACATGGTGCCATCCTCTCCCTTTAACGCAATGATATGTTTCTTCCCAACAGACAAAATATCCTTTAATAACCCAAATTCTCTTGTTGTTTTCAATGGCCTTCCTTACTAACTCACAATTGAATTTTCTTATATCTTCTTTCATGTTTTTGCCCAAAGTTTTGCGAAGTTCTACATACTCGATCCTGCAACTGGTATTTTGATTGTCCGCCCTCATCTCTCTTCGCATTTCCAAGAGCTGTTTCCTGTTCTCAGATAATTTGCCGTTCTGCTTTTTACATGTTACACCACCAATTTCCTTAGCAGTTTCGATTATTGTCTTAACAATGTTTTTATTTGCTTCTGAGATGCAAACTTCTTCAATAAGTCCTTCCAGTGCAGAAAAGCGATTTTTTAATTCAAACTTGAATGCCTCGGTATGTTCTTTTAATTTCTTTAAATCCACCCTCTTACCTATTTGTGTTCTAATGAGCTTTAGTCTTTCTAATTTTGTATATAAGTACACTTTGCGTTATACAATTCGACGATCCTTTTCGGTATTACCTTGAGTTGCGCAGAATGGCCGTTGTTGTCCTTGCGCTTCAACAAACAACTTTCAGTAAATCCATTCAGTACTGTGCAATCTTCAATAATTAATTTCCTGTTTGCCAGAATATAGTCAACTTTTATGGTCCTTCCACTGGGGTATTTCCATGTCCATTTTTTTATAGCTTATTCTTAAAAAATGAATTCATAGTGCTAAGATTTTCAGCTTCTAAAAATTCGATGGATTGATCACCATGTTTATTCCTTTCCCCGTATCTGTATTTACTATTGCATACTGATTAGCGTAAAATTACGCAAATATATCGTAACGTCATCTTCTAAATATAAGGTATGGTTAAACGTAAGCTCTCTCTATCTTAACTAGCTGTGTAGCTAGCACTTCGTATATTGAGGTTTAAGTCCTCGTTTGTTATTGTTTCGATTATGTTAGAATTACATTGCGTTTTACTAACCAGTTTTATTTACGTTATGTTTGACAATGCAATAAATTGATATTGTTTTCAACAACTGAATCAGTCATTTCAAAGACTTGCATTTATGCCGAATTTAATATGCGTTATCGATTAAGCAACCAATTTAGAATAAGATATAATGGAGCTGGAGTCAGATAAAATACCACCTATTGGTGAGCAAAATTTCGCTATATATTGGTGACCTGCGGGCTTAGGTTACGGTTGCCATTTTTGGAACGTTTCAATCAGTAACCTGCTGTCCTTTGGATATTTTTTGAAGTAAATCTGGTGTTAGAAGTTCTAGTAGAAAAAATCGATTCTTCAAACGATTGGAAAAAAGTTCTGATTGCTCTTTGAGCATCAAAAAGTAACAGCATTCTCACAACTTATTTGAAATTTCAAACGTTGTTTTGGCATGTAATCTGTAAATGTCCCAAAGCTAAGGATGGAATATTTCATTTAACGTGCCGTGGAGCGTATTTGCGTCTGAGTTTCTTGAGAAGAATATCTTTAGTTGAACTTTTCTTTGCATTGAAGTTGCTGGACGTTCTTCATTCGACAGAATTGATTTGAACATTTTTTCGACGGTTCTTAACGCTGGTGAACGTTCAGTATAATTAATGGAGTTAGTTAGTTCAATATAATTAATTAAAAATCAATATAAACATTTTTATGTTGATAATTCAAGGACCTTTGTTACGAGGTAAAAAACTGCGGGCGGAGATAAATCCAGCGGGTAAGTTATTTTTGCCGTTTGAATTGGGCTCAAGTAGTGGTATTCGCCAAATTTGTCTGGAGTTGTATATTAATATGGCAATTGTGTTAAAATTCTAAAAAATCAGAAAAGTGTCGTTGTCCTTGCGCCACAAATAACAAAATAATAAAAATATAACTTTATTTTGTCCGATTAAGAAACCAATTTATAATAAGATATAATGGACCTGGAGTCAGATAAAATACCACATATTAGTGAGTAGAACTCCATTATATTACCAACCAATATCTGTCCTTGTTCCCGTTGTCCAATTCTTGCATTAAAATCCCCCATGATGAGTTTGATATGTTGTTTCCCCTTGATGTGTAACTGTTTGGTTTCTTCATAAAATTCTTCAACATCTTCGTCGGTACGGCTTGATGTTGGTGCATATGCCTGTACTATCTGAAGTTGGTATCGTTGGGTTAATTGAACAGCGGGTCTTGATGCTCGATCTGACGTGAACTTCAAGGAGATGGTATTTCATCCTTTTATTGATTAAGAAGCCGACTCTATTTGTTCTTCCAGTTTACATTCCTCTATAATAAAACGAATACCTGCTTTTAAGTTCTACCAACTCTTCATCTTTTATTCTGACTTCACTGTGTCGTAGAATATCCCATTTGATCTTTTCAAGTTCTTGTTGCAATTCCTGAAAGACTTGCTTCAAGAGCAAGGGGTCAACCATTATTCTATACATAGCCTAACAAATTACAGTAATTCTTTGCACCCCTTTCCTTCATGCCACACTGCCGGGGCCTTGATCAAGAGCACTCCAGCACCTGGAAACTAGGGTCCATGGGTTTATTTATGTCTGCATACTGAAGGAATTAGCCATCACCACGCTGACTAGAAGGGTTAGTGAATTCGCCCACCCCTTCCGCCTTTCTATTCGTGCAGCAAACATTAATTTGCTTTATAAATTGAAAGTCCAGCCCGCACAAGTTGAAGGCGGGGGTAAGAGAGGTTACTGGCCCGGCCGGTTCCACACATCGTCACATACGTTCAGTGAAAAAGATGAAAAAGGAGACAAAGTCACCCCGATTGAGGTGTAACAGGTTTTTTTTTTTGTTTTTTTTTTGCTGTAGCAACATAAAAATTGAACAACAAAAGGCTATTTATTCAAGCTCTAACCTAGAAATCCAGCACGATTCCTTTGACAAGACTAAATAAAGTCTCACTAATCGCTTCCATAACTGTCCTCGCCATATGTGATCTATTACTTAAAGCTAAGTATCGTGTCTCTGATGGCGAAAAGGCCAGCGTTATTTACCAAATCTCACGTGGAAACTGCGACAAGATGTATAGACTGGACAAACGGGAAAATCGATTCGTCAACCAGGAAAGAGGCACGTGCGTGCAGTAGCTAATGGAGACAAAACGAACCAGCCTTCTGGACATATTTTTAAAGAAGATGGCGAAAGGGACTGAGATTCTACAAAAATATAGCATCAGAACGCGACGATCTTGTGTAGAAGACACATTCTAGGATCATGGGGGGACAATAACTTGAGAAATTATACCATCAACATTTCAAAGCCTAACTTGAGAAAAATTTTACAAAATTTTGCCCAAACCCCGAGTTTGAAGCTGTCGTCTGGTGGCATCCGGTGGAGGGTTCCCGAAATGGAATTTCCCGGAATAGAAATTCCACACATGAGGTTTCCACAGATAGGAATTTCCAAACTACTATTCCTTTCAGCTAAAGCCTTTAAAGAATAAAAAAAGCCATTGACTAGTGCAGAAATAGTTTTCATGTACAAAAAATTTCTCTATCATACAGGAGTATCAATATCTAAAAAAATTTTTATCGAAGTATTGCCGTGTTCACGATTGGAATTTTCTATTTCTCATTCATAAATAAATTTGCCCATTTACTCCAAAGCTAAGAAGAATATGCGAGATATGATAACATCCAAAACATGCTATTTTTTATATATTCTAAAGACAAATTTTCAAAACAATCCACACGGAGATTTTTTTTCCACATTTCCCGCAATGCACAACCCTGGGAAGAAAATAACATAAAGATATTTTTACGTACAAATGAGAAAAAGCAAAGGACGAGAAAGCACCCAGATGGGTTAAAGGACAAGAAAAACGCAGTGCATGACGTTGGAAATGACCACCCATTGTTACTAGGCGCAAGTCCTCCATAAAAAATCTGCTATCTATATCCTATTTTTTCCAAGAAAACCCGAAGTAGATAACCCTGTTTCTTTCAACATCCAAGGTGCTTCAGCGGTAATGGATGATTCTCGAGAGGTTACAAGAGAATAGAATTCTTTTTGTTTTCAAATATTTCGATGTATTTTACTTTTGATGCAAGCTTTTTCCCTCAGGAAGTCCGGTCATTGCTTTCTTGCTGCAGAATATGCACGCCTTTTGTTTACTGGGAATTTAAGATGCAAAATGCTAGCTGCGAAAAATATCACCCAGTTATTTTCTTTTCGCTAAGTTATGGGTGTAAACCAAAAGTATACATTTACTTCTTTTCTCTTTGCTTTTAAAAATTGCTTCTATTTCTTTGTTTTAACAAGGACTTTATATTCACACGCATCATTTTTATAGATCCGGTTGACATAAACATTACTTTTACAAGTTTTAGGTTAATATCAAAATACATGTTTTATGTTTCGAAATATTCTACGGGTATGCAGAAGAATTATTAATTTTAATTATAATCTTACAATAACACTTAGGAATTTAATAGCACATATGTTTGGGTTGATTATAATTAAAACAATATAAATTTTCACTAGGTAATTCCATGACCACCAAGGTCGCATCATGGTTGCGTGGGGCCCTAAACACATTTTTTTTCCCGGTCCCTTATAGTAAAAATTGAGCTTGTGTAATTACAGTAGCTCCCTATATACCGTGGATCTGGGGACCAATGAAAATGAGCCCTATGTCTGTTCTAAAATTTAATTTTTAAACTTTGAAAGCAAAGTCGGTGCAGGTAGCATATTTGCATGCAACGTACATACAAGAAAAATCTAAACTTCGCGACACATGTCGAGAAAATTCGCTCGGCGATAAAATTACTTCTCAAGGGATAAGGTCTGATTATCAACGATTTTGAAGTAGCGTTGAGACTGCACCGTGCCGGGCCGCTAAAAAAAGCGGGCTCTAGATTTTTTTCTCGTACGTCTATGACATAATCCGGCCCTGATGAATGCTACTTCGATACTGATCCCATAACAACTGTTATTTCAATACCGATTACATAACAACTGCTATTTCAATGCCGATTCCATAACAACTGTTGTTTCAATTCTGACCTAAGGTTTAAAATTATGACGTTTCTGGAGCTAACTGCTCTGTTTGTCAGACTCTAGTCTGTGAGTAGACTAAAGGGTTAGTGAAAGTCCTAAGCTTATATACCCGCATGTTGGGAATCCATATCCGACATACTCTGGTGCGGAATAAGCCCAACTAGAGAACACCAAAAACCATGGCAATTAACGAAGTATATAAGACGGAATTTGGCGTTGAGCATCTCATCTTATGCACTTCATTAATTGCCATACATTTATTTTGAGACATACTCATAGAAAAAGGGCCAAGAATATTGGTTTGGAAAAGGCCCCTGATGACAGTTCCAAGCAAGCATGCTTTTATTACCTTATTTGTATATAAAAACTCACCTTTTTGTATATAAAACTCACCTTTTTGTATATAAAACTGAATTTCTAAACTTTTTCAGGTAAATATTATATTTTTATGTAAACTGAGTTTGAACTGTAATTTTATCCATTAATATTAAATTTTATTTCATGTATATCACAACTCCCACGTTAACGTTTTGCATACCCTACTTTTCTCTATTTTTATATTTTTTGTTTTTCTTCTCATCTGCATTTATTTTTATCCATATACATTTATCTAAAACATATATTAAGTATATATATGAAATATATATTAAGTATGTATATTTCATATATATTCATGTGCTAAGTTCTTTTCTTGGTGGATTTGTTTGACCTATAATAATAATAATAATGCATTATTTGATTTGATAAAAATTTTAGGACATAAACTTTTACTTGATTCCATATTTAATATAGCATTTTCATTTGTTCATATTGATTATTTACCTAAATTTTGAGTTTCTGGAAAAGTATATATATTTGAACTACCTATCCACATATAGTGCATATATAAAAAATGAATAATAAGCTTAATGCTCACAAGTTACACTACATCATCAAAGCAATTTCACGCTTTTTGACTTTTGAAAATGCAGATTTATTTGATACAAGCTTTGATGTTACTTATACAGTAAAGTTTTTACATACTTTCTATTCAATTTTGGTAGATTCTGACATGAATGTTGTTGGTGATAATGGTAATTATGTAGTTTAATTCAATGTAACAACTTAATTAGCTGCAATTTTCAAAAAATACGAGAAATGCTTTTACCGCAACCTTATTAATCCATGCTTGTTTCTCGTACCAAATGGAACGTATCTCTCTTGCATTTTTCTCATGTAATCTCAAGGGAGTGTAGCATAACCCAAGGGGATCGATATTTCGTTGCTCTGAGAAGAGCTCTTATCTTGATATAAAGACTTCATTTTTAGGGGCTGATTTGGCTGGCTCGTATTTTTACTTCGTTGTTATTAATGTACTTTAGTTGCTAATATGCAATGAAAAGGAGTAATGGGTGTAAATGTTTGGGTTTTCTTCATTTCCTATTTATATTATTTCTCAAATTCAATAATTTGTTTACTTATTTTTGCAATATGTTAGTTTTCAAAAAAAGTTCGGATTTTAAACCTTTTAACACAGGATCCCTTTGATATAACGACCTCAATAGGTATTTCAAATCATCGTAATATTTTGGTCGTTATATCAAAATGTCGCTACAGTGAAAAAAAAAATAACGTCGTACTCTATGGCGGTGTTTCAGGAATCGTAGTCGGTGGTCGTTATACATGAAAGATCGTTAAAAAGAGGGTCGTTTGATCAAGGGTTCACCGTATATGATAAATTTAGCGTTGGCTGTTTTGTCAAATGCGAATAGTGATTTGCTAAAGAGGTGTATCACTGGGGAAAAAAACTACTATTATAGGAATATCATGATTAATACAATTAAATTATTTTTTTAGTTAATTCAACTCTGTTAGTCGTGTTTTTATTGTTAATTAGAGAGGATAGTACTTTTCATGTTTCCTTTTATTAGTTTTTCTACGTATCCGCTGTTAACATTTTGAATTGCAAATCATCATCTTATTGTTCAAAATACAAATTAGTGATTGTAGGCTGGAATCTGTAATAGTTTAAACTCGAGATGGGCAAAATATTTCCCGTTAATGGAAATTGACTCACTTTGTAGAAAGTTCCAGTCCAAATAAAAATTTAAACGTAGAGCTACAATATTCTACAGTAGCATTGAGAATAAATTACTATAGAGTGCATGCGTTTTAATCCTTATTAAACATATTATGACACTAATTTTCATTAAAGTTTTAGCTGTCAGCCTAAATCCTAGTTTTCCGGAGATAACATGAGTTTAATTTGATAAAAAATTGCTGAAAACTTTTAACCATCTTCAAATGTCAAAGTAATATTTACGCCCTTATAAAATTTAAATTTTAATAATATCATATTACTGCTTTTGCAATTTTCAAAATTTTAATGTTATTTTCAAGTTAAAAATAATTGATTTTGTACCTTAAACAAGTTGCATATTAAGGTACCCGATAAACATAAATATCGCAGTTAAGGAAAATGTCTTTTAAAAATATATATCTTTAAATTATTACTCTATAGAAAATAATATATTAAGCCACATAGGCGATAAACGGGAAATAAAATGAGCGTTGAATTTTGCATTGAAGATAAAAATACGAAAAAGAAATTAATTCCGATGTCGTTTATTGCAACTGGATATTTCTAGAGCTTGTCAAAATATGTCAGTTGCAAATTTGCTGATATTCGCTATCATAGTTAATACAACGTTATTGAAATTTAAATTGACCAGAAGAATAAAAAAGAATTCCGAGAAGTCAAATATATTTGATAATGAAGAACGATGCCTTTCCATTGAATTCTTTATGAAATAAAAGTATCTTAGTCATACAAATTTAAAAGAAATAATCTATTTATGGTGAAAACGTTTTTGTATTCGTAATACTTCCTATCCTCTTTTCTTTTTGAAATATGAATGAAATTTTCGCTTCTAAAAACTATTGATTAAAATAGAAGGCCCAAAATGCAACAAATAGCTTTAAGCGTAGAGAGGAAAAACCAATTTTCCACACTAGGTTCTTTACAATTTACAAAGCGCCTCACGTCTATTTCCTTAGCTTACAAAGCTTTAAATCCAATTCAACGCTGAAATATATAATATATTTATTATATATATCATCATCATCATCATCATATTCAACCATTATCTATCCACTGCTGGATGAAGGTCTCTCCAAATGCTTTCCACACAAGTCTATCCTGAGCAATTCGCTTCCACGTCACCCCAACCTGTTTTCTTATTTCATCCACCCATCTAGTTTGAGGACGTTTTCTAGGTCTTCGGTGGTCTCTTGGAATCCAGTTCAGAATTTCTGTTGTCCATCGTTGATCAGTTCTTCTTGCAATATGCCCAGCCCATCGCCATTTCAGCCCTTTTACTTTAACAATGATGTCCTCTACTCTAGTTTGCTCTCTCACCCAAGTGTTTCTTTTTCGATCTCTCCTAGTTATTCCAAGCATGCACCTCTCCATGCTCCTTTGCGTTGTCTGTAACTTTCGTATTGCTCCAACTGTTAGACTCCATGTCTCTGATCCATAAGAGAGGACTGGCAATACACACTGGTTGAAGACCTTTCTTTTTAGACACAAAGGCAATTTCCCCTTCAGGATAAAACTGTTTCTTCCAAATGCACTCCAGCCAAGTTTAATACGTCTGTTGAGTTCTTTCATAATGTTGCCATCCATTGAAATCAGCTGGCCAAGGTAAATATATGAATCAGCAATTTCTAGCTCAATGTTGTCAACTTGTATTTTTGTTTCCTCTACGAAATTATTGAACATGATCTTAGTTTTTTGTAGGTTCATCTTGAGTCCAACTTCTTTACTTCTAGTTGAGAGCTCCTGTACCATGTCTTGGAGTTCTAATGGGTTCGTTGAAAAAATAACAATGTCATCAGCAAACCGCAAATGATTTAAATATTCACCATTTATTTTTATTCCCTTGTTATTCCAATTTATCTGCTGAAAAATCATCTGTAAAGCTGAAGTAAAAAGTTTTGGAGAAATGGTATCTCCCTGCCTCACACCTTTACCAATTTTGATAGTTTTGGTATCTTTATGTAACCGAAATTTTGCACTTGCATTTTTATACACACGTTTCACCATGTCAATGTACACATCCTCAATGTCTGTTGATCTTAAAGAGTTGATGACTGCTGATGTTTTAATAGAGTCAAAGGCCTTCTCATAGTCAATAAATGCCACACACAATGGAAGTTCATATTCATGTGTTCTTTCAATTAATTCTCTTAATACTTGAATATGGTCCACTGTACTGAATCCACTTCGAAATCCAGCTTGTTCTCTTGGTTGAGCTGCATCTAATTTTTTCTGCAGGCGATGTGTTAGCACTTTTGTGAAGATTTTATAAATAGCAGGTAACAAGCTAATTGGTCGGTAATTTTTCAAATCCTCTTTATCACCTTTTTTATGCAAAAGAATTACTGTTGCAGAATCCCATTGGTTTGGTATGTTACCGCTGTTAAGACATTTGGTAAAGAATTTTGCAAGTATGTCTTCTACATATTCTCCAGCTTCTTTTAGGATATCTAATGTAATACCATCATCACCAGGGGCTCTTCCTTTCTTCATACTTTTTATTGCAAATGAAACTTCTTCTTTTAAGATTTTAGGAGCTGTTCCTTCGACTATTTCAATGTCTTCGTTTAATCCACTGTTACTTTCGTATAGATTTTTGTAGAATTCTTCAACTCTTCTAAGTATTTCTTCCCTATTTCTTGTTACGGTGCCATCCTCTCCTTTTAATGCAATGATGTGTTTCTTCCCAACAGATAAACTTCCTTTAACAACCCTAAGGCTCTTGTTATTTTCAATGGCTTTCCTTACTAGCTCACAGTTGAATTTTCTTATGTCTTCTTTCATGCTTTTGCGCAGAGTTTTACAAAGTTCTATGTACTCAATCCTGGAACTGGTATTTTGATTGTCCACCTTCATATCTCTTCGCCTTTTCATGAGCTGTTTCGTCTTCTCAGATAATTTGCTATTGTGCTTTTTACAGGTTACACCACCAATTTCCCCAGCAGTTTCAACTATTGTCTTAACAATGTTTTCATTTGCTTCTGAGATATCACTTTCATCAATAAGTCCTTCCAGTGCAGAAAAGCGATTTTTTAATTCCAACTTGAATGCCTCGGTATTTTCTTTTAATTTCTTTAAATCCACCCTCTTACTTACTTGTTTCCTAATGAGCTTCTGTCGTTCTAATTTAGTATTTAAGTGCACTTTACATCTCACCATTCGATGATCACTTCCAGTATTAAATCTGTTCAGTACACTGCAATCTTCAATAATTGATTTCTTGTTTGCCAGGATATAGTCAATTTCACTAGTTCCCCCATTTGGGTGTTTCCATGTCCATTTTCTTTGCGGTTTCTTCTTAAAAAATGAATTCATGATGCTAAGGTTTTCAGCTTCTGCAAATTCGATGAGTTGATCGCCACGTTCATTCCTTTCCCCATATCCGTATTTACCAACCGATGTCTCTCCTTGTTCCTGTTGTCCAATTCTTGCATTGAAATCCCCCATGATGAGCTTGATATGTTGTTTCCCTTTGGTGTGTAACTCTTTGATTTCTTCATAAAATTCTTCAACCTCTTCGTCGGTATGGCTTGATGTTGGTGCATATAATTTATTATATATATACATATATATGTTATAGTATTATCCAGTTCTTTTTTCTACACTTCATTATTAGAATTTCTCTTTTCGAATTAAAGCGGAAAAGCATCACTTTTATAAGTAATTTCTAACATATAAACTGCAACTTCAATCAAAATTTTTATACATATGTGATGAATTACTTATAAACGAAATAATATTATTTTATTAATGTCAACAATTCTTGTTATAGTTGTTTATATGGTAATATCTGATGATAAATTACTTGCAAAGAATGATTTCTCGGCACTAGGTGGGCAACAAACCCACAACTTCTTATAATTTTTATTTAATTTTTATTTTCTTACTTCTCTTCTTTATATTCTTCTTCTTCTTCTATATTATTTTTTATTCTTCTCTCTTGGTTGATTCGTTTCGAATTTTTAAACGTAGGCTCAATGATTTATTAAGCTCCCACGTTATAGTTTAATTTGGGGGACTTGTAATGAATATAGATATGTTCCCCCTAGAAGGTTTAATTGTTTGTTGTGTATTTTGTGTGATTTTTTTTAATTTTAGTGTTCGTCTGACTCGTCAGACCTTGGTGGTCTTTTTCGGATATTTCCCTCATCTGCATTTGTTTCTACGTATTTCCTTAAATATTATTTTCTCTTTTGCAATGTAACAAAATATTAATGCAATATAATATAAGTGCGGATGTAAATAAATGCAAATAAATAAATAATCAGCCAAACGCTCTTTCCCATGATGCGTCGATAAAACTCCCTTTCTACCAGCGAATATAAAGCATTGATTAAGAACTTGTCCATGGTGAAGCATTATATTTGCTCACAGACGGATGTGTAATCGAATGTAACTAAAAGGGTAAAAACACTTGTTTGGTTGTCTAGAAGTTGTGGGTTCGACCCTAGCAGGCTCCGAAAGATAATTCATTTCTTGGCGAGTGATTTATCAGACACTGTGTTCTATTACTTGGAAACGCTGCTGTACATTTGATCGTTCATTTAAAATTAAAGGATTATTTATATATTCATGAAAAAAGAAGGAAAACTCAGAGCTATAAATTTGACATTCATCTGCAGTTTTCCCAAAAGGGTAATTTTATTAAGATTCTAAACACGAGGTCTAAACTGATCAAAGTACAAGTAGCCGCTGTTTTTCTTTGTGTTCTGATGGCTTTCAAAATTTATGGCAAACAGCTGGGGCAATCATTAGCGTTTTTCTTTTCATGCCAGTTTCAGTTTTCCTCCCTGGCTGATTCGCAAGCCATAAAGTACGTCACATGGTAATACATATAAGCACCCAATTTTTTATAGCAGCTTATTAGCAAAGTAAAAAGTATTTTCAAAGCACGAAAGGAAGATTTATATCTAAATGTTTTTGAGGTTTTAGCAAATATTTAAATACTAAATTATAACGTTTACACATTTTTAAGTTCAAAGTACGCTCTTTCTTAACCTATGCATTTTTTTAAACCTTGAGTATTTACAATTAGTTAGGTGATGGAGTTTTGCCAGTCGGTTGGTCGTATAGTAATTAACACGTATTTCGAATTTTGATAAACACCGTTACATATGAATCGCCATAAAGTGATTCGTTATATGTATTGCGTTTTTATTAAGAGAACAAATGCTTGATTACTACATAGCATATCAGGAAATAGCCATTCCTTCGATCACACACTTACCCTCACATACACCTTCTCACGTACGTATATAGTATAAAAATATACGAGAATATTATCACCATTCATGACACCCAAACTGCGAGAGTTGTTGTACATAGAACAACGGAATGCAAATTAAAGTTATATAAATATGCTCGTCAGTCTATTGCTATTAGCACAACGGTAATTGGCATCATCACAGGTGCAACCAAGTATGAGCAAAACGCTCATATAAAAATACTCTGCAAGACCAACTACTCGCATAAGTTGCTCCAGAGTCTCTTGTCATTTCCCATACTTATAGATGAAGAAATGATAATCATTGTGCACAGATAGTAAAAGGTTTATTTAAAAAAATTTTTAGCACAATATAACTAAAAAATTATAAAATCAACGATCGTGTCGGACGACCAATGGTCGTCCTTCTTAAGTATTTGGTTTTACTATTCACACTACTGGGCAAACCAATTGAATTAAACACATTACTTTTTTTTTGTTTGACTAATGTCCACTACTATTTACCTTAATTAAATTTTTTATTTTTATTCATCTAATAATCTTCATTTTATTTTTTAATTCAGCCAATTTTCTTATTCTATTTTTTAATCCAATCAATTATTATTTTTTTAATTCAACTAATTATTCTATTTTTTTAATCCAATCAATTATTCTATTTTCTTAATCCAATCAATTATTCTATTTTTTTATTTATCCATTCTTTCGTCTATGGTTCGAGATTAGAAAATTCCTTTATCCTTTTACTTCCTTTCTTTGGTGGCCAAGGCATCATCATCATTACAGCATCAGCCAGTCTACGTTTCTCACCCCTCGCAATTAGATTTGCAAACAAGTAAGGAAGGCAAGAAATAGATGTTGCTATGCACCTATGAACCGAAAGCCTGGTCAGTTCCTGCAGCGACGTAACCACTTTGCAACAGAGGTCAAATAGGTCACCTCTGGCGTCATCAAATCGTACACTCGAGGAAACATACCTTTGTCCAGTACAACTTTGCCGACAACAGAAACGTGAAAGTGATACCTGAAGGCAAGTTGTAACTTTTCGCCCAAATTCTGAGAACTGAGCAGCAGTTTTGGTGAATGTTGGCGTTGGTGAGACATCAAAGAACTACGCCACTCACTTGATTCGTCCTGGGCTTCACGATAGAGCAACTCGTTCTACATAGTGGTGTATTGGCGCCATTTTTGGCGATCTCAGTACTTCTGTCTCTAAAACTGGTCACCGTAAAAGTTACACACTTTTCGCTAAACTGTTACAACATTAAGATATCCATTTGATTTTTTTTATATTTGGGTATTTCCCCTCACCTCTATTTGGACCCCCCCCCTCATGATGGATCAACCTAATAATGTAAGCATCCCTTTTCTTCTTTTCCTTATTTGATTATTATGTTTTGGTGCCCTACCAAACTTTAATTTATTTATTTAATATAACTACTAGTTTAATCCAACTCTATATCTAATAATGTTCGTAACGTCAGTCAAGAATTTAAGTGTTGGATTCTACTTCAATAGGTTGATAATTAATTTGTTTGGTCAAACGTTTTATAAGAAAAAAGTTTGGTTTTAAGTTATTCCTAGTACTGAAGTCAGTTATTGCAAAATGGCATGATCTACCATTGTAAAGTAAATTAATATTGTACACCAGAAATAAAGTTCATATTTCGCTACTAAATTTCTATTGTATAATTTGTGTTTCCTAGTTATATAATTCTGCAGTTTTTTCATAACCATGTTTAGTTAAGTAAATAGAATAAATTAGCTTCGGTCTCAATTTAGGACCCAAGTTTATTTATTAATTGTTTTTTTTTTCACCCTGGTTCCCTTTGCTTACCAGACTTGCGGTAACCTTTCTATCAACTATATGTTGGAAGAGAGGTTATTTAACACAACGCGTAATTTTTGCAAAAATTAATAATTGAAATCCACCCTATACGATCTCTTTGGTTTAAATAAAATAAAATAAATGTTTAACGTTGACATTTTCTCTCACTTTAGGTTCATTGCAAACCCAAACCAAAAGTAAATATCGAAAAAAAAAACGTAATACCACCACTATATTACCACCACGGCTTTCTAGGCATTAAGAGGTTCAAATTCTACAGAAAAATTAAAATCCTGTGCTTTTAATATCCTTTGGTGGAGCGAAAAAGGGTGAAATTTTAAAAAAGTTATGCTATGAAATAGCACTAGGTTTCGAAAGTTGTCTATTGACCAGTAAAATACTGGTGAATTTTTTTTGCAATTTTCATACTTTATCTTCATTCCCTGCAAGAGCCTTCAATTTTTGCAATTTTTACAGTAAATTTCAAAATTATGATATGTTATTGTCTCATGTTATTTTTCTCATTACATGAGAATTCTGTCGATCTGTCCCCCTCACATGTAACTAAAAATGACAGAAAAGTTGCGGGTATTGAAAATTTTCTCATAAAAAAAATAGTAAAATTCAGTTGATCTTTTCCCCTCAAATATGATGGAAAATCGCAGAAAATGCTTCTGTTCATCATTATGAGATAAAATAACCATACGTGTTACTAATAAATTTATTTTAGTTAATAAAGAAAATTTTTTTAAATATTTCGCGGTGTCACGGAATTTTTCAGAATTTCAAATTGAGACAAAAGGAGGGGGGCGCTTTTCCGGGGAGGGCGGATCAACGGAACTTTACGGTAACAGTTTCGACGCTAAATTAGTTTTAATAACCGATATGACTGACATTCATTTACAAAGATGTTGAAAGATGGCGACAGTAGTTCCACGGAACAGGACCTTAGTCCACAATGACGTTAAGCCACGTGTCATTTGTGATATTAGTTCACACTCGCTGCCACCCACTCATTTTCATTTATCGCCTTTGGAGTGTGTATCTTCGTTCTATCCAAATTAGAATGTCACATACGAGAAAGCAAGTTAACTGTCCTATTATTGGTAATCCAAGAGAACTCATTAGTATCGTTCTGCCGATGCGAGAAGACATATTGCGGCGTTACAATTGAATTACGCAACAAAAAGAAAATGCACTTAAACTAAAAGCCTGCGAAAATTATGAAAAAATTGCTGCTAAACTTGAAGAAATTTGGAATAAAGCTTCAATCCCAGTTCTTCATCGTGTCAAAATAATTTCCTTGATAAAGAGAGAGCATGAGAAACACCTGAATCTTCTGAAGTCTTGCCACATTTGCAAGGACACTGTTAATTTTCAATATAAAATTCAAGCCTTCAAAAAAGAAGCAAAAGCACTTTTTGATATTGCTGCATGCAAGTACAATGACTATAAACACTGGCATTGTGAAAAATCCCGGAAAGTTCCCATAAAAGAGAAGTCTTTCATAACTGACCAGAAATCTGCCAAAATAGTGGCTATTGGTTCCGTAGATCTCTAAACCACGAAGCAACCTCAGAAACAAGCTTCAAAAAAAAAAAGGTGAGAGACGTAACTTTAGAAGAAGCACGAATTGGCAAATTACAAAAAAGCAAACCCGCAACCTACAGCGAATCATTAGACACTTCTGGCGCATACGTTTTAGTCGACGAAGACGCAGTCTAAGAAAATGTAGTCGAAGGAGGCACAGTCGTAGTAAATGTTGACGAAGTTATTTCCCTAGCAGAAGGATCAGATAGGTCTGAACCATTGCTGTCAACACCATCCACGCCCCCAAAGAAGACTCAAGCTTGCAACATTTGCAAGAATATACAACAGATGTAGAGTTGCGGTCAGATTTGCTGCCTCTCTGGCGTCCACATTACTGCACGATTTAAGCAGCAGAAGCAAAGCTGAAGAAGATTTATCGATTATCGTAGACCGATGTAAAAAGTTCCAAGAGAACGAAGCAAATTGCGACGAAATCTTCAAAAACAAGTGCTCGGAGAAGAAATTACTCTTCAAGGTCTTTACTTCGATGGCCGAAAGGACAAAACTTTGGTCATGGAGAAGATTTAAGATGGCAGTTCCCATCGCAGGTGTGAAGTGGAAGAGCACATATCGATCATTCAAGAACCTGGTAGCGTGTGTTTCTCAAGCATCTGGCACAGCACCAAATATCGAGAAAGCTCTATGGGATTTTCTGACTACTGAAAACATCGACACATAAAAACTTGTAGCGGTGGAGTGTGACGGTACCTTTGTTAATACCGGAAAAGCTGGAGGTATTATTTGTCTCCTAGAGAAGGAGCTTGGAAGACCCCTGCAGTGGATAATATGTCAACTATACTCTAACTAACTTCCGCTAAGGTATATATATGTTAGAACTTCTGGATGAAATAACAACGAGTCTTCAAGTATTCTCAGGGCCTATCGGCAAAAGTTTAATCAGCTGTGAATATTTACCAATCGTTGATTTTCAACCAATTGAAGGAAATTTTTCAGTCGTCGAAAAAAATGCCTTCCGACTTCTTAGCACAGACCAAAAATATCTCTGGGATGTACGCAAAACTGTTTCATCGGGTGAAGCCTCGCCGAATCTGGCAGCACGAAGTTCTGGAAAATTATCCCATGCATGATGGCTTACTTTACATCAGCACTACCGATCTATCTGCAAATTTGAAGGAGTTGATAACTTTCATCATGAAAATGTATGTTACGATATGGTTTTACATCAACTACAATCCAACCATCGAAGATGCTCCATTGAACCCATGTCCTACTGTAACCTTACCACGGTACCTAAGCGATGAACTGAAGCTCAATGCAGATTCTACAACTTAGCCCAATAATTTCTTCGCACATCCGGAGAAAGTACTTGTAGCCATGCTCATCGATAAACGAAAACTTATTCGTGAGTTAGGTAGGCGCCGAATCCTTTCTGGAAGGTCAACGAAGTAAAAAAAAAACACAACACTTGTACGCAAGTTTAAAATTCCAAAAATAAACTTCGGAGCTCAAGACTATGTTGAGCTGTCAACTGGGCAAAAATGTGAAGATTCAGAGCCATCCCTGACACTTCATCTATCGGAAGATTTACAGGAATGCATAAAGGAAGGTTCGCCTTTTCTTCCACACATTTCTCGCTTCCCTTATCCTGCCCAAGCAGTGGAAAGGTGCATTAAAATAGCCACTGAAGCTTCTTCGGAAGTATGTGGTAGTTTAGCTCGAGATGGATTTATTAGAGCAAGGATTCTGGACAAATCAATCATGCCCACTTTCGGAACGAAATCGCAATACAAACCTACGATTTAAGAATATAGTGCTCAAAGGTAGGTTGGTTGAGACGGGCGGAGCTTGTTATGCAGCCACCTCCACGTGGTAAGTTCTTTGTGGTTCATGGGACCAGCAGAAAGCTGTATTTTAAAAATAATTTCATAAATGACAGAATTAATAACTTTGAAAAGAAGTTTCAAAATTAAAATTTTTAGTTGAACTTGAAATTTTACGATTTTGAAAGCTCTTGCGGGGTGTGAAGATGATGTACGAATTTTGTTTTAAAAATCACCAGCACTACACTAGTCAATAGATAACTTTTGGCACCTAGTGAAATTTAATAGGAAAACTTTTATTTTTTCACTACATCCTATTGTGCAGTAAAAATATTACCGTCTTCGTAGATAAAATCAATATAATGTCAATACTCTCAGCTTGACAGTAGATTTTTAAAA
This sequence comes from Dysdera silvatica, assembly GCA_006491805.2. NCBI lineage: Eukaryota > Metazoa > Arthropoda > Arachnida > Araneae > Dysderidae > Dysdera > Dysdera silvatica. Next base: position 11,239,279 of record QLNU02014802.1, on the reverse strand, counting down.
CTTTATGAAAACTTTTATTTTCTATGACAAGCAAAACGTCTTAAAAGTAAATAAATTTATAATATTATAGTGTTACTATATGGCGTTGCTTGTGACAACGTCATATACAGAAACATACTACTATTAAAATCTACATAATACAGTGAGATCTGTATATAACTATACCCTAGGGTTCGGGAAAAGATAGCGTTGTAGACAAGTTATCGTTATAGACGTTTCGCTTTATATCAACTTGTATATTCATCTTGAATATTTACATGTAAATACATAAACATTCAAACAAATTCATTATACTTAGAGACAGCGTTATGCAGGTTTATTAATTTAATGGTTTCTATTTACTAATGTAGGAAAAGCAAAAACAAATTCGTAAAATATCGGATAAAAAGCCACATGTTTTATGTATTTTATTTTGCCAGTTACATTAACTCGGCTCCAATTAACTGCCACTAATGAAGTGTGAAAAAGCTTTTTAATTAATTTCTATTATTATGGAGAAGATGTCTATATATTGGGACTCTAATTATTCTTTTAATTGGCATATTCTAGTCAACGAATATCAACTGTTAACAATGTTTCCAATTTATCATACGTAATATGAAATAAACCAGCTCACAAATTACTTACACTTGAAACAAGGGCGGATATATGGGACGCGCGCTCCATCAGAACAACTAATTTATATTTATTATTATATACTCAATTTAAACACGGTAACAATTTTCACTGAATAAATTTAAATTGATATTCAAGCTTTGCCACGCCAAAAAAGGAAGAGAAAAAAGATTTGATTCAGCCTCGACCTAAAATAGTGTTTTCTAACTAAAAAGTGTCAAGAAGAAGAACATGGTGTAATTATACAACGAATTATAATACCTGGTACAAAATATCAGGGGCGCTAAGGGCCAACGCGGATCCCTAGGCTCACTTCGCCGGGCCCCATAACCTCTTCTCAGGGCAGTGGCTTAGGTATTTTTTCTTTTTGGGGGAGGGGGTTGAACCCCGGAATGAACAAAAAGTATGAAATAAGAACGCATTTTTTTTTGTACTTACTTATTACTTAATTATTTTACAAGATCACTGCTGAAAAAAGAAACTAACGTAAGCTACTGGTTGTTATTATTATTTTTTTAATAATCGAGTCAGGATAATGAAGAATAATTAAAAAACTATGCATTAAAAATGTACAAAATCTTATTAATCTGGATTTAGAGAACAATTTTTCTGGCCTTCTGACTAGCATACAACTCAGTAACTATACTGAAGTGCCAAGAAATTGGTACAATAGTGCGTATGCAAATAACGGAGCTTTGCAACCAATCAGCGTAACGCGATGCGGTCGGCAGCGCCTATATAAGACAAGAGATGTCTGGCAAAGCTGTTAGATCGGTTCTTGCCGCTACAATGGCAGGTTATCAAGATTTAAGTGATTTTGAACGTGGCGTTATAGTCGGCACAAGAGAGATGGGACATAGCATCTCCGAGATAGCGACAAAATTTGGATTTTCGCGTACGACCATTTCACGGATATACCGTGAATATCAGGAATCCGGTAAAACATCAAATCTCCGACAGCGGTGCGGCCGGAAAAAGACCTTGAAAGAACGGGACATTCGACGACTGACGAGAATCGTTAAACGAGATAGACGTGCAACACTTCCTCAAATTGCCGCGGATTTCAATGCTGGGGCATCAACAAGTGTCAGCGTGCGAACTGTTCAACGAACCATCATTGATATGGGCTTTCGGAGCCGAAGGTCCACTCGTGTACCATTGTTGACTGCACGGCACAAAGCTTTACGCCTCGTCTGGGCCCGCCAACACCGCCATTGGACTGTTGATGACTGGAAACACGTTGCCTGGTCTGACGAGTCTCGTTTCCAATTGCATCAGGCGGATGGACGTGTACGGGTATGGAGACAACCTCATGAATCCATGGACCCTACATGTCAACAGGGGACTGTTCAAGCTGGTGGAGCTTCTGTGATGGTATGGGGCGTGTGCAGTTGGCGTGATATGGGACCCCTGATACGTCTAGAGACAACTCTGACAGGTACGTAAGCATCATGTCCGATCACCTACACCCATTCATGTCCATTGTGCATTCCGACGGACTTGGACAATTTCAGCATGATAATGCGACACCCCACACATCGAGAGTTGCTACCGAGTGGCTCCAGGAACACTCTTCTGACTTTAGACACTTCCATTGGCCACCTAAATCGCCAGACATGAACATTATCGAGCATATCTGGGATGCCTTGCAACGTGCTGTTCAGAAGAGATCTCCAACACCTCGCACTCCTATGGATTTGTGGACTGCCCTGCAGGATTCCTGGTGTGAATTGTCTCCAGGATACCTTCAGACATTAGTCGAGTCCATGCCACGTCGTGTTGCGGCACTTTGGCATGCGCACGGAGGGGGGCTGCACGATATTAGGTAGGTGTACCAATTTTTCTGGCACTTCAGTGTATATCAAAGTTTATTTTTCTTACTAGATCACATTCCACCGTCAATATTCCTAGACTACTTAATTGTTCTTGGCACATGGTTGACCTCAACATGTTCTTCACTTTTGCTAAAGTGCTGAAAGGGTGTTCCACTGGAGCAACAGTCACGGGCAGGGTACAAAGAATTCTGAGGACTACACATACGTTAGGAAATAAACAATGAAGCTTGGTACCGTAAAAGCGGTTTAACAGTTCCAATGGCGGAATACAAGCGTTTTAACTCCAAAATTGTATAAGTGGATAGTTTTCAAATGTATCATTTCTTCCATTAAGTCCCCTGGCACACCCACTGCTTACATATTGCTGAATTGATTAGAATGTTCGCACAATTCTTTGTCGCTCATTACTGGATACAGGTATAAAAAAAAAACATATTGTCTTTGTGTCTTATTGGTAGTTTCATAGCGAATCCTTAGATTTCTAACGACTCTATCCGTAAAATATATCCATAAAATACTTTTTTTTTTTTGAAAATGTGTTCAGGAGGATTCTTGGCGATGGTGTCTTGGTTTGCAGATACACCAGCATCTTCATCCGAAGACTTCTTTCTCTTTCGTTGCTTCTTTTCTGCATACTTAAAAGACGGCTTGATATTGAGATTCCTTGCAACAAGTTTCAGACTATGACAAAAAAATTTCCCAACAATCCCTTAAGCATTTTAAGTCCTCTATTAGACTTCTGACATTTTCCACTTATACATCAAGCATTCCATCTCTAGCTTTGACGAATAGTGTTCCTGTATGTAATTGATGTAAGAATTTTTATCCACGGGAATGCCATGAGGATGCATGTAAACTACTCCATGTATATTTCAATGCCTAACAGATGTAATCTTGTTTCTGGTGTCAAATATGCTTCAACTTGCAATGGAGAAGCGAAATTGGAAATGAAGGTCCACCAGCATCTTCAGAATAACATTTAGGGTGCGGTTCATGCCCAGTTCTAACAGTTTCATCGATTTCGTTGGATGAAAATGTTTCACTTTCTAGCAAACCAACGTCAGAAGCACAAATATTTAGTTCCTTTTCCGTATAATCGTTGCTGCTCTTAGGACAATTCGACCTCTGTGAGAGTGTAATTTTATCTTCTAGAATATGTAAAGTTTCTGGAGATTCCCCACTATAATCAATATGATACTTCTCTGTGGTCTTCGCTGTTTCTATATCAAATGACGGCATATTTTCAGGCTCTGGTATCTCAATATCACATATTGTAGAAGAAGTAGCATCTTCGACACCAGTGATAGGTGTTTTGTGTGGAGACTTAAAAAGCTGGTGATTATTGTCGGCAGGTTGTTTTTCTGAAGGTGCAATATCCATTTATTTTGCTGCTCTTTCTATTCATTTCTGCGCTACTAATTTGTGTTTATATATAATTGGTACGTTCAGCATCAATTTGAATTCTATGAAGAAAAAAATGCAGATGCCTAATAAATAGTAGCATTTTTTTTAAATTCCACAAATATTTAATAAAGACATTTTTTTAATATTTGTTGAAAAATATGAATTTTTAAAAAAAGAAAACATTTTTGTGAAAGCTAAAAAATGTAAAAGCCCAATTGGCGGAAATTTTTCCGATTTGGCAATCCTGATGTAAAACTCCACACAGTAAGTTTATCTGAAACAGTATTGCCAACTTAATGGAAAATCGCTAGCAGATCGTTAAAATAGCCAGTTTTTGACCTGAATTTTTAAATAACTTGGTATGAAATTTCTAAGTGTATAGAAAATTTTGTGAATTCAATTATTTTTTAACAAAAGTAAATTCAATTAATTGTATGACATGACTAAATGATAGAATAATTTAAAATAAATAAATAAAACTGTTCTATGCCTCGTGTTATGTAACTTCATTAGCGACCTCCAGAATGATTTACGAAACCAACCTTTTCTTATTTAATTGGATAATAATTCAAAAAAAAATTCAAATTGAAAGATTTTATGAATTAATTTTACTATCTAACGTACTTAGAAATCGAAAGGCCGAATAAAATTTCAAAGATAATATGACTACATTTTTTATGGTACGCTTATATCATTTTCTAAATGGAAATTGCCCTATTTTATGACTTACAATATCTATATTTATTTATCATTTTTATAACTACAATTTTGACTCACCTCCTGTGGCCATATGTCACAAATCAATATAGTATAAGACACGAAATGCAGGATGAAAAATCACTAACCATGGTCCACCATAACATAATATTGTACTAAAATTATTTGGGGGGGGTAGGGCTGGGTCCCCTACAACATAGGTTTTTGCCAGCGTGGTCCCCTAGAATTCATCCGGGTCCCCATGGCTGCAGCCCCTACTACCCTATCTCTTCGACCCTGCCAAATATAATTTTCAACTGCATAAATAATAATTAAAATTTACCATAAGAAAGAGTATATGAATCTTCCTTTGCCTGGAATTTTTAATTTTATCACATAAATAGCAGACCCGTATACAAAACTTCATAATTGGGGAGATTGTTGATGAACGTTAATCTAGTTTTGATGGAAAAAATTGTTCCTCCTTAGGGACATTTATCTAATAATGTTTTGAAAATTGGAGCACAATTCTCCATAACTCACTCCCCTTTTGCAAAATCTTACCAATCTGAGACAAGTGGAGGACAAACTTTATGCGTTTTTGTAATCTCCAATTTAAATCTTAAAAGCCGTTTACATCATACCTTAATTGGAACAAAATACAATATTTTATTTATTGAGCTTAAGCAAGATTTGTTGAAAAGAAAGCTGAAGCTCACTTTAATAAATTGGGAAGCTTTAGTTTAATATATTGTCGATAGTTTTAAGAGTACGACCTGACCTCAAAGCATTTTGTCGTACTTTCTTCTCACTAATAAAAGCCAAGTTTAATAAAATGGCTTGATAGGAATAAAATAAAATAAATCCTCTAATGCAAAATACGGTCTTGAGGGATAAAAATTTTGGAATAAATCCAATTATTTAATATAGAGTTTCTGTCAGTGGAGGAAATTTTAGGACAAAAACTATAAGGCTTAAAATATTACAAAATGTCATCAAACCACATTTAGGTAAATTAGGTGTATTTGTTACGACGTTTTATGACTAAAGAAATTTTCTTACTAAAGGAAAAATTTATTTTTGTAAAATTCTTTTCAAAAAAAATTATTTTCGCTTTATAAATATTTCTTATTTTTCTATTCAGTATCATTTTCACAAAATAAGATTATTTTTGTCTCAAATTTATTTTTTGCTATAATAAAAATCGTTGCACTTTATGTTTCCTTTATGTTGTCTAACGGATGCAGTGAATTTACCATATTACTGACTGAATAACTATATTGGCCGTGAAAGAATTAAACATATCCTAGTATGAATTTACGTGTTTTACTTTTTGAGATATTCTGGGTACTTGAAATTTGAAAAGCAGTGCATGTGTAAGTGTGCATGAGTTTTTCCTTCATGTGAGAAAATTTGGATTTAGTTTTTTATATGATACAATTTTATTTATTTTACAGCAATAATAAAATCAAAATTCTCCAATATAAAACATTAATTATATATTAATTATTTCACAATTAATGAATAATTAATGTATGCAATACCTTCTTCCTAACGATAGTGGTTTAAGATTAAGGATTTAATTATAACACTATGCTTCCCCTCCTGACTGTAAAACAAAACTAAAAGCTTTCGAATTATTTAAGTATCTTAATTTTAAATATAATAATATTTTGTTAGCTTCAGTTTATACATGATATTTATGCATTACACAACATTATATAAATGGGGGAAAAAACCATGACAGTAGCATTGTTTGGATTTTATTTGCCAAATTCAAGACCCACGTCTTTCAAGACTCACGAAATGGCAATTGGTCTCTTTAGTTGTTGTTTTTTTATCCGCAAAATAATTTGCTTTTGTTTTACTAAATACTTATCAATTAAACATATTCCAAAACGTGCGTCATAAAGAATCGATGGCATTTGCGTTTTTTCCCTAAAGAAAACTTGTGATAGCTGCTGGATGGAATCTCTACGTCTCCTATTCCTCCTTAAGCTATTCTGTATTTTGACCCATAATCCATAATCCATAATCTCTTCTATAATGGTATAATTCCATATACATGGCTCTTAATAGTACAACTAACTTGTTAATTAACGTTTGTTTTACAAACATTTTAACATTTTTTGAAACAAATTTTCTGATTACACATGCTGGCTCTCAGATATCCTTTTGGCTAGCATTTTGATAAACAGATAATTTCACAAATTTTATCCAGGTGTGTATCGCAATTTTCTCAAATGAAGCCCATGAAAAGCCCTAAATAACGCTAATACTTCTTACTCATTAATTCGTAAAAACGACGCTCAGTCTGTTCTTAAGTTATTACAAGTCCACATATTATAAGTTCCACATCCCTCTACTAAAGATATAAAACAACTGAACTCTTTAAAATAAGCATAATTCAGAAATATGAAAATTTACCCTCTCTCTTGTCAACATCACCGCATTCTGGAAGAGAATCTCGGAACAAGCTAGGGCTTTATATTCTCTTCCATTTCTAACCCAAAGTTTAAGATAATTTAATATAGATCTTCTCTTACATTCCTATAACTTTTATACTGCTCAAGTTATGTATCACAAAATGTTATATATCGGGTTGAATAAAATTTATTATTATTATTACCAAGTAACTAAATATACAGCAAAATTATTTCATATCATAACTTAATTAATCGTAAAATCTTCAATACGATTTTGAACCAACTACGTGCTTGTCTGCATCACGAAAAACTGTAAACCAAAATGGAGAGTTGGCATTCATCGAAATGGTTGTTTACGAAATAGTACCGATTGTTACCAGAACTTTCGAGAAAAAGTAGCGGTTAGGATCATATAAAAGTTAATCCTTGTGATATTGTTAAGGATTAAAAATCCACGCCGTGTTTAAGTAGCGCGTGGACCACTTTAATACCAGAAACAACACTTCTGATACCAGTTCTAAATATTAACTGATAACAAGCGGTTCCATCCCATATACAAACAACACTTTCAATAAATGGCAACACACCATTTTTATTATTACTGCATGCTTGGTTTGAAATAGCCTCTGGGTTTTGACTATTATATAAGATCACGTGCACAGTAATGAGTAATTACCTAGATATTTGTTTGATTTACTTATTTTGAGATGCGTTAATTACATTAGTTTAATGTATGCATATGCATAGAAAGAGAGAGAGTGGGGGATACGTAATCTAAGCTTCGTGCTTCATTATTAATAAATGTAAAAAGTTATAATACGTAAACGTTTGATTCGGTCATTCAATTGGTTGGCCACACGCATTAAAAGCACTAGGTTCGGATTAACTTCAAAATAATGTAAGAGGTCGTTACTTCCTCTCTAACACCCTCGTGGGCTGGGCTGGGTTGCTTGAAGCGTGAGTGATTGATTACGAGTAGAAAAGAGAATTGCTTGGCACCTCTTTAAATGTTCTAATTCCTGTTTCTTCACCAGTTTCAGCTTAGGATCCCAGATAATGGGTGTGAATACCTTTCGTTATCTACTTTCTGTCTGCCTACTTGAAGTCACATATTAGTTTTACTTAAATACATATACTTAATTTATGTATTTCAGTATTTATTTCAATACGTTTTCAGAATTAGTTTCAGCATATATTTCAGCATCCATTTCAGTATATTTGCTTATTACTTTTTATCGCTTTTTTCGTTTCTTCCTTAACCTCTAGGAACACATAAGGCCATAATAAAATATTTATATTTGCTCAGTTGATCCTTAATTTCTCAATCTCTGCACATTCTTGTCCTTTTCACGTTTGTCTCCATATAAGTCTTAGTCTATCGCTTCCAATTTTATGTGGGCTCCAATCTAATGCTCCTTTAATAACACTTTATACAATAATTTCTGCCACCCACGTATTAATTACAGCTCAAACTAGAGCTTTATTCGTTTTGGAGAAAAAGAGACGCTTTCCCCATCCTGGATTCGAACCAGGGTCCCTCCGTTTAGCCCGGAGTGTCTTGGACCGCTAGACGAATGAGGACAGGAAACAACGCTCTCTTTCTCAGTATTGAAGGATGCAAGATATTATTAACCTTCGCTGGGATAACACAATTGCCACATATGGTCAACACAGAAAAACCCACGAAAAACTCACAAAAATCTCGCCCCGGAGGCTTTCTTGTGTTGACCATATTTGGCAATTGTGTTATCCCTGCGGAGGGTAATAATACCTTAACACCTTTACATACGGAGAAAGAGAGCGTTGTTTCCTGTCCTCATTCGTCTAGCGGTCCAAGACACTCCGGGCTAAACGGAGGGACCCTGGTTCGAATCCAGGATGGGGGAAAGCGTCTCTTTTTTTTCCAAAAACAAAAAAGCTCTAGTTTGAGCTGTAATTAATACGTGGGTGGCAAAAATTATTGTATAATAAATTCCCCCACGAAAACTCACAAAAATCTCGCCCCGGAGGCTTTCTTGTGTTGACCATATTTGGCAATTGTGTTATCCCTGCGGAGGGTAATAATATCTTACGTCCTTAATAACAATGTTAAGTTTGCTATCTTCTTAGTTGTTGCAAGTATGACATGGTTTTAGTTCCACAAGGGTGCCTTTGGCTTTCCGTATCCTCTGTCCTAAACTTCTTTGTGTTTCTTCTTCGTTGGACACAATGCTGGCAAGATATTGAATTTCTTATTTGCTCATGATATTTCTCGTTGATAATGGTGTTTCCTATATCGCTGAAGTTGATTTTCATTAGTTTTTCCTTCATTTGGTTTTAATCAAACTTCTTATCCTCGTTTTTAAGATTTTTCCAGTTTCCTATCATATAACTTTACTTCTGTTCCATCAATTAAAAGTCCTCTGCGAATTATTTTCTTTTTCCCAGGATTCAATTTTGTTCCTTAGGCTTAGGTTTAACCCTTATTTTCATTATCCTTTGCAGTTTCATTAGAAAAAGAATTGGTGCCCACAGTATTCCCTGTTTGACATCCGTTGTTATTTTGAAAAGGTCCGAGATTTTCACATTATGCAAGATTCTGGAATTCTAAGGCTCAAATGGAATAAAATCTTAAGATTTTGATAAAGTTAGACAGAGTTTTTTAACACTAACTTAAGGTTTAAAAGAATATTTTAAATCTTGCGCCAGTGTCGACATAATGGTTGTTATGGACTCTCTTAGTGAACCTTTATATTATCTTGTTTGATATATTCTTGGCAATTATTTGATTGGCTTCAAATTTCGCTGAGGTTTAGCAACTTATTCTTTTATCAACCAAATTCATTTAAATTTTAAGTTTCGTGCTTTCCATAGAAAAAGACTGCATAAAATTCCCTTGTTTATGATATAAACGCAATTTCAACATCCATTGTGGCTTAATTGAAGTTTGGAAATGTTACTTAGGCAGTGATGGGGAAGAACACGTTTGGTCTCTTTGGAGACAGGGCATTGCCTTGTATAACATCTTGTACAGCTCTCTCTCCGAGCTAGTTATCTTTGGCCCCTTGGCAATAACACAGGGTTCAATTTGAGGTCCTTTAGAAGTAGTGACCCGTCTGTTCGATGTTGTTTCCTAAGGAATGAAGCATGTATGATTTAGCCTTCAGAGAATTTCGCTTATAATTAATTTAGATTACAGAGAATTAGATTTTAATCACACGTGGGATTTCGCTTTAACAAGAATTCAGGAATTTCTAAATACAATTTCCTACTTTTATCTGAGGCCGTCTCTTTAAAATAAAATTGCTGTCGAAGCACGATTGGCATCTAAAATACACCGTTATTTAACTCGTTGTATAAGGTTACTATCGTTTGCGTTTGAGCACCGTTATAAGCGGTGATGGACGAGTTGGGGCAAACCACACTTGTCAGAAGAAATCGACACCTATCTGCTTCAACAAATAACATAGAAACATTTAGTAAAGAAATTAAATTTCACATTTGCCAACTGAAGATATTTATTCGCCAATGAGGACTAAGCGAGAGGTTTGTTGAGCCTTATTCATAAGAATCATTTTGCTAAAAACATGCTATATGCATTTTTAATCAATTGTTCACAACTTACAACGTATACTTTTTTAATCCAGCTTCCATTATGTTGGTATTTCGAGTAAGTGTTCAATAATTTTCTGCAAGTGATCAATAGTCAACTACAAGGAAATGAGAGTTAGCTGTCAGTTGTACACATTGGCATACATACAGGAAGATCATAAGGGGGAGAGATATACAAAGAGAGGTTACAGAACTACAAATCTCTGTGTCTGTATGTATATATATATGATGAGGGCAATGAGGGTAAAGATTCCCATATCCCCCCTGAATACGCCCGTGGTTGTATATCAATAACGGGGCAGGATGAGGGCTTCCATAGTAAACGGCTAACAAAACCCAGCAAACAAAGCAGGCCTATATATAAGATGAATGGGCAATTGGGGTACAAGCATGGGGTAACTGGGACCATGCCCCTGCTGGCCTTGGCTTGGCAAAGCGCGTCCACACTCTTCACTAATGAGTGTATACTGTTTAAAACTCCTCTCCACCGATTTTAACTGCTAATTTTTCCATTGTGTGGATGCTGGTAATTTACAATATGGCTACTGTTTCTTCGCTTAAGTATCAAATCCATTTCACTCATGGGCTTTCCTCGGACTATATTTTATTTTACATCGTCTATGCTAAACGATTTCTGTCTGTTCTCCTTCACATTTGTAAATTACCTAACGCACATTTGTTTTAAATTCAAATAGCGTAGAAACTTCATTATTTCGAACTAAAGCTGGCGGTTTCGATTTTGAATAATCGAAACTTAAAAGAATCCCATAGTTCAATTTGTAGTACGAAAGTGTTAAAAAGGACACGACAATTAAACAAAAATACGTTTTTAATCACATATTATTAAACTATTATATTTATACTGAAAAAATTACGAAATGTGTGCTAAGATATTAACCGCCTTGGATACATTATAGAGCAAATATAAGAATTTTTTACCGAAGTCACTGAAAAAATATCTATTAAACCATAAAAAATTGGAGAACTGTCCTTTTAAATTAACCTGATTTCAGTTAAGCGAAAAGTTCAAATGATAATGAGTTTCAAAACTTCAAGATTTTCACGTCCCGTGTATAATAACATTTCACTTAATATTAATAAACTATTTTCTTTTTATTATTGTTATCTTGATAATATGAATTATTAATTGTGTATAAACTTTCATAAACATTTTATATTACGCTGCATTAGTGCTTTGAGTTTCTGCTTCTAAGTGTGTTTTATGATTTTTTTGATATTGAATGTAGGTGAAATATTGATTATTTTACCAACTTCTCCGTCATTGAAGTAAATATTTGAGCTCCTTGTTGTATTTTTAATAACATACACATTTGGTCTTGAGAAAATCACATCCTCCTGTATTAAAAACCTTCTTTTTCTTTTCGGGGTTCAGCTACATGACATCGATACTTGTCAGAGCATCACTGAGTATTAAAGCAATACCAGCCCTATCGTTAAGAGCCTTTACTTTTGTCGGTGGGACTGGTATCCCTTTGTTTTTGTTTTTTTGTTGGTTTCTCATCTTTCTTACGTTTGTAGCACATGATTTCCCTGTTACCATGCTCTCCACTACCCAGATGGCAAAGATCGTCCTTACCACGTCCTGAGTACGCTCTGGACGTCCTTAGGACATTCTAAACATCCTCTAAACGTCCCTATGGCGATCTTTGCTACCTGGGTATGTCTTTCTCTGTTTTTGATCTTCTTTGTTGCTGTTTCCATATATTCTCTCATGTCTGCGGTTATTTTGTTTGGCTCTCAGGGTTATCCGCAGATTTATCTTTTCAACAACCATCTTGCGGGCCTCCGAGGCCGCAGTTTTGAGCCCCCCATATTATTGGGGTCATCAAATTTTGAATTTTTTAACAATTGAATGGAAAGTCTTAAATGTCAGTTTGAAAAATGGTTTTTTTTAATTACAACTATTATGGTAATGCATTAATGTTATATTTTTTCTTAATTATAACTTAGGCGTCATTAAAAATTACTTTAAACTATTGATTATGAAGATAATATATATATATATACAAGGGTTTGTGCATTTATTACTTACTTATTGAATAATTTTGTTGTGAGTGCCTGGGGAGGGCACCACTTTGGCTTGATCAGGCCCTAGTAGTTATAACGTGTTCATCTAGAGTAGTGTTTATCAACCGCCGGGCTTCAGCCCGGTCCTGAGCCTCCTGAAGTTTTTGTTTTAGTTTTCTAAACAAATTTCATCGTGGAAATATATTCTAAAGCGAATAATAGTCAAGAATTTGTCGTAAAGCTCAGATCCAGAACGCCTAAATAACATCTGCTCAGCAACTGCCCATGACCAAGCCGCGGGTTTTTAAATTTGTGAGCAGTCATCAGTGACCAAGAGTTTTACGATATCGAAATGTTTAATATTTAAGCAAGCGTATGCGGCTTATTATGACCTGTCATAAAAAGTGTCCACAAGCCGATTACGATAATGTACGGTGCATCCTCTGTTCTTAAAACTGAGTGAGCTAACATCTGTGTTGCAAATGTCAGTGACCAGTCAGCAAAGAATTGAACATGAAGAAGGCATGTACTGATACTCTTTGTAATTATGCCATAATTGATTATTCATACTTATAATTTGATGCATGAACTTTAAAGAAATGGAAGATAGTTAAGAGTAAACTTGTGGAGACCTGACCCTCATTTTATAAAAAATGTCGTTTGTCGGGCCCTCATCTTATAAAAAAGAATTTACCGGACCCTCGTCTTATACAAAACGAATTTAACGGGCCGTTTCCTTATAAGGCTTAGAAACTCCAGTCTAGAGGACGCAAATCCAGAATTCAACTCCCAACGGTGCCAAAATAATGGAATAAATAGAATTTACTTAACTGCTCGCTAACTGCCTACCGATTAACTGTTCGCTACCTGCTTACAGACTAACTAATCGCTATAGTTCGGGGATTAGTTGCTTAGGCCATAAGAGGTTCGGGTTGCTTGAAAACCTGTAGGTTCGACACAGAATTATCGTTCCTGTCTTTGCGCCGTAAAATTCATAAACAAATGAACATAGTATGCGCATTCCTGTTTCATGGAGCATATTCTGCCCTATGTTTAATGATCAACGCTCACATGCATTTGTCTCACAAGATCTGGTAACATGATTATATATCCAGGTTTTAAATTTCTTTGGTATCTTCTTGTTTGCTAGGTTACCTGTTTCTAATATCCTTTTCATTGTCGCTTCTTCTTTCTAATACAGCTACTAAGTATATAAATTAGTATACGTAATATTAGACTGAATGTAAGGCATTCTATGTAAAGATATTTTTACCCTTCACATGGTTAACACGTGCCAAACAGTCAGCATATAAATCCACCATTTTTTGAAGGTAATTTAGATGGCTAATAATTTTTGACACCTAAGCCAGTAGTATTGGGCTTCCTTACACCCCGTTTCCAAGATGGCGGTTACTGTGAGAGAGGCTGTGTCGCTTCTCCCTCCAGGAGTATGACCATGTTTTTTTTCCACGCCTATCAGATTTTTTTTCCTATTAGTTATTAAGCAAATGGGTGATTGTTTTTATTTTAGAGTGAGACGTTGATGTGGGCAGATTAATTTTAATTTAACGCTTTCTGTCGACGAGATTAGTTGTTGTAATGCCCGAGGAAGCCTTGATTCAAACGTATTAGGACCCTGAGCTCCACGAAAGTTTTGGGGGTGTGGATGCATTATACCGTGCCGTTCAAAAAAAAGTCCCAAGAAGAAAAATTCAAGACTGGCTACAGGGGAAACGGGCCTACACGCTTCACAAGCCCGTTCGCAGGAAGTTTAAGACAAATCGTGTCATAGTAGGAGGGATCGACGATCAATGGCAAGCGAATCTGGCGGAGATGAAGAATGTTTCTGTTCATAACGAGAACTTCAAATATATATATTAACATATATAGAGGTGTTTTTGAAATTTGCGTGGGCGGTTCCGCTGAAAGAGAAGACAAGTCCCGTAGTAATAAGCGCGTTTCAAACGATTTTTGACGAAGGTAGAATCCCCACAGCTCTTCAGAGAGATCAAGGGAAAGAATTTGTTTTATCTGGTTTTCAAAAATTTCTGAAATCTCAGAACGTTTATTTACCCGTAACGAGACGAAGGCCTCGGTTTTGAGAGATTTAAGCGTACTCACAAGAGCAAGTTGTGGAAATACTTTATGGCGTTTAATACTTATAAGTACGTCGACGTTCTAGAGAAGTTGATGCATAGTTACAATAATTCTTTTCATTGCTCCATTCGAATGAAACTTTCGGAGGTAACCATTCACAATCGGAAAAAAGTCTGGGATAGTCTATAAGGCGATATCACTTTGCCCCCCCCCCCCAGGGCTCCGGACTACAAGTTTGAAATGGGGGATACGGTGCTGATTTCCAAAAAGAAGTTGTTTTTCGAAAAGGGCTAGGAGTCAAATTGATCGGAAGAGGTGTTTACGGTATCCGAACGTATACCGAGAGAGCCCACTCTTTATAGAATAAAAGATCTATTAGACGAGCCCATCGCGGGAACGTTCTACGATGAAGAGTTGAAAAAATCAAGGCGATACAAATTACCCCGTAGATAAGATATTAGGAAAACGTGAGAGGCGAGGAAAAGTAGGATATTTCGTCAATTGTAAAGGTTATCCCAAAAAGTCTAACTCCTGGATTCCGACCTCGGACATGTATAAAATGTGAGTCATTTTTTCCCTAGCGCTCAATCTACGAGATGTGTTACTACTTGACAGTAGCGACAGCAGTCTTTCTTATCATCGAGAAAACAAATTGAATCGTATTTTCGTGAGACTGTCAAGACTCATCGATGTAAGGGGCGAATGAGAAGTGGATCTTAGTGAAATTATTTATCCACATGCGTTGTTTAACATCGAAGAAAGTACAAACATGTTCGGGTTTTCCATTGGAAAAGAAGCCCCAAGAAGGGTAGGATACATTGGGGTTTTTATGACACGGCGGAAGAATTTATTAAAACACTTCCGCAAACTTTCAAAGAAAACCCTCCCCGCGTTAAATTTACCTATAATAATAAAAATAAGAGTGTGAAGATCCACCTGCGAGAAAAAGGAAGTCTCATGTTACATAGGGGAATTGCCGAAAATTTAGGATTTGTTCCTGGTCCAGTAAGAAATAAGTCATTGAGTGGAAACGCCGTTGAGACTGAAAAGATCATCAAAGGTCCCTACGTCGCAGATCCCATATCCGATATTTATGTTCTTTACATGTATATGGATATCATAGAGCTTCAGGTGGTGGGCGATGTGTTAACCCAGTTGCTGCGTATAGGAAAAGTGGACGGCCAGCATGGCATACGATTTCTTTTATACCTAATACGTTTAAGCTCTGATGATACAGCGCTGTGTTTTAAAATATTACTCCGTCAATATTACAATTTTCAAAAATATAAAATGTTGAAATTAAACAATTATAACATATAGCAATTGTTTTAGTGTCCGTAATACCATAATATTAAAAAATAACTAATATAAGTTTAAAATATAAATATACAAAATATATATATATGTGTGTGTGTGTGTGTGTGTGTGTGTGTGTGTGTGTGTGTGTGTGTGTGTGTGTGTGTAAAATATCAATATTCAAAGTGTGACAGAAGATTTACATTGTTGTACCGCTCGATGTTGGTGGGGTAAAGAGGGGGATTATAGGCAAACAATTAATGGCATTTAAAGGGTGAGGGCGGCACCTTTTAATTCTCGCCTAGAACGGCAAAACACCTAGAAACGGCTCTAACTAGGACACAGAACCGATGCTCTTTTTCTTTATATTTAAGTTTTATAAGATATGGTTACCTATCCCAGGTTAACACAATTGTCAAACTGTCAACATATAGAGCCACTGATAGTTGTCTTTGTAAATTTTCGTGGAAAATTCAGAGAGCTAATAATTGTAGACAATCCTTATACTTCATTGAAATTCGTGCTGGATATGTTTACTATTCTTTATTCTTGTATGAGGCATTCCGTACATTGCGTTCTGCTTTTGCTGAGTTATGGATATTGCTTATCAAGTTTGTTTAACCACAATTCTAGAGTTTTTATTTTGTATCTTGCCTTGTTACCCCATACAGCACGATTCCATCAGAAAATTTTACATTCTTTGAGACTTTTCCTTGGGTATTATTGATTTACATATCCATAATAATGATTTAATGGGAGTGGATAAGTTCTGAATCTTGATGTTTAGCAAATCTTGTGGGAAAATTAGTCTCTTAGACTCCCTGTACTATTAGCTTGTAGAGCCCTTAGCTGTTGTTTTATAGTTTTGTTCATGTCTTAGATAATAAGAATACATGGTTTCTCTTCAAATCTTCCTTTAGAAATTTCTAAATCAGATCCGTTGGGATTCTGATAAATCCTCTTTAGTTAGGTCTTTCGCATTATAAACGAATCTTTCAGTTTTGGTGACAATTTATTTTCTAGATTTTCTTAATTGCCGTAATCTTAAATTTTAACACTCTTATTTCCTGAATCTCTTCTCCATGTTTATCTAGACTTTATTTGTTTTACAATTATCATCAAATGCTATATCCTATAAAAATTGCAGCTTTCTTTTTAGAATTATTACATACAACCTATTACCATTTTTCCACCATTCTTTCATTTAGTTAACCTTTAAAATCTATGCCCTTTGGAGTTAAATCATCGTTCAAACCGAAAATGGGAAATGTATTTTTAGCGGATGTAAAATAACAATTTCCGTTGGACGGCGGAAGCTTATGCTTAAAAATATGGTTTTGGAGAAGGAATAGAGAAAGAAAAATGGGAAAGCGTAGATGGAGGAAAAGAGGGGTAAAGAATGGCATTACTCCATCGTTTGGTAAGTGACATAAGGGGAAGAAAATCGGATGACGGCTGGCAGGAAATTGGAGGTATTCTGTGGCTTTAGAAATTGGAAGACGTACACGCATTCGCGGTCTAGTGGCGTTCAAAGATCTTTTCATATCCACACAAAAACCACTAGACTGGGCCAAAGATAAACCCATCCCGCCACTTTCTCTCTGAAAATCCTTTTCAATAAAAAAATCCATGCTGCCGTCTCCAAGAAATAGAATGAAGTAAATAAATAAAAGTATTTTCACTATGAAATTGATCTGTTCGACCGAGAGTTTATATCATTACAACGGACGAATAAAATCCTTTGTATGGAAATACGATACTCATTAATGCACACAGTTTTTATTAGTCAAAAATATTTGATTTTCAGTCCATATCATTATTTCATAAGCGAGTGACGTATAATGCAATACCCCGATTTGAGTAACTGCTTGCTAAAGTACTATGCATTTTCATAATGAAAGTTATCTGTTCGAGAAAAAGTCTACAGTTCATTACGACTGACGAATAAAATCTTTAGTATGGAAATACGATGCTCCTTAATATATATATACAGTTTTTATCAGTCACAAATATTTAATTTCCAGTTCATATATTTATTCCATAAACGAGTAACCTATAATATAATACACCGACTGAGTAATTACTTGTTAAGATGGCCAACTTAATTGCCTTGTGAGGTGACGGTCAGCTGAGGCATCATGGGACCGAGACAGTCCATTAAACCAGTATCTGAATTTCAAGCGGCTAATTTAAAATTTTCGTACAGGACAACTAAGATAGTTCATCGCAGATTGGTTTAAGTTTGTTAATTTAACAGTTCAAACTATTTCAGAACTACTCTTCATTGGCTAAAGGTGAAACTCCCTATGGGACAAAGAACGGTGTGGAGGAATAATTCAAATTCCATTAAGTTTAAGACATTCCCAGTTTGTATGGTTCATGGTAAAAACTGTGTTTTAGGCTGAGGGGGAAAATATGACAAGTGCTCATATTGGATTGGAATCCGCGATCTCTATATTGCCGTCCAAATACCTTGATCGCTATTTAAAAACTATTTATAATAGTATCCGTATTTAACAAGGAATTTTGAACGAATGGAAATGATCGCAAGCCTATATGTGGTACTTCCTCTGTTCGTGTTGGAATTTAAAATTTAAAACTTTGGAAATAAAACTGTATAGGCAAAATATATTCATATAACACGCCCACAACGTTATTCGGCTTTGAATTCGCTTAAATTTTAATGAACAAAATATTATTATGACTAGCTCTGCGTCATTCCCTTTTAGAGTTTTCCAAAGGAAGTTGATTGAATTTATTGTGTGTTTAGGAAAGATCGATTGTTTATAATATCGTAAAAGCTGTTTTGTGTGTAGTGCCGTCTTTCTGTCTATTCCTAACGGCGCAAAAGGGATTTTCATCGAAGTTTTTGCAAACATCAAACTGATTGGCTAATTTTCTTCGTTCAACCCCGGAAGCGTAAAAGTCATACTCGCTCAAGGCGATTAAATTATATTTCATTTAACATCATACCAAAAAAAAAATTCCATTTTATTCGTTAAATCCGGCTACTTGTATATGCGGGTTCGTTATAAGTGGGTCCTACTATGTATATACTTTTCATTATTAACGCATATTTATATATAAATATTTTTTGTTCCACATCACTTAGTTCATATTTAATGTAGTTGGTCCAGAATATGCTGTCTATTATGGAAAGCTTTTGTTTATATATTAATACTAATAGACTCGACAGACGGCTATACCTGACGAAAAACGTTGACAAAGCCATAGGCGGGAGTTACGGAGGAGGATAGAGTGGACAAAATATTTACTGTAAATAAACGGAATTCTATTTTTAAAACAATATAATTACATCTAATTACAGATACAGCAAAAACTAGTTATATAACAATTGTAAAGAACATAATCACTGATTTACCAAAAATCACTATTTTACAACGCTGAAATCCGAATTAAACCTTATCGAATCATATCGAGGATAGTACTGCGGTTATAGATTTTGAAGAAATGCAATAATTCATCCAGTTAAAAACAGTATTTATTTATGCTTTCAATGTTTAAATTAATTAAATGATACACGTCAATAAATAAATAAATTCAAATACTTAGTTAAAAGAATTTTGTACACCTTTTTGGCGGAGCCTTCAATGAGACGTATACATACTTTTATGCTAAATTGAAGACTGATTTGATTTTAGAATTCGGAAAACAATTGCACGTACTGTTGCCAAATATAAATAGTTCAGTTATAATTATACAATATTTTTGTTGCCAGATACGGAAAATAAAATCACGTTCCTTCAGAAAACATAATGTAAAAAGAAACCATTTGGCATTTTGCCAATTTTAGGAATTAAACTTAAGTTTCCTTTCCTTGCATTTCTAAGTGGCAACAATTAGGAAAGCCTGCGAAGTGAACATGGTGTTTCTATTGTGGGAGTCCACAGTATAACTTTAATATGGGTAGCTTAAAAAAACTGTACTTAAAATACTTATAGTAAAAGACCAACAACAAGTGTCAACATCACAACTCTTAGGAAAAAGTTCAATTTAGACTACGCTTGCCAGTGGTTCCCACTTGGGGGTTACCACAATAATTTTTAGTTGAAATTATTTTTAAAAGAATTTCATGCCAAACATTTCCAACGCTTTCATATTTCACCATGACTACATTGATATTCTATTAATGGTCGTTTACTTTATATTTATAATATAAATTAATATATAAATATATATTAATATAATGCGTGTAATTAATATAATATAATTTTCTATTTAATGTGTTTCCTTTACTCGGATAAAAATCATTTTATTACGGAAATGTGAGGGCAGCGGGCAGATGGGAATCGCAGACTACTCGGCTACTATAAAAGAAGGTCGCGAGTTGAAAAGTTTGGGAAGCACTGAATTATGAACTACACACACACGGCCCTGGAGTAGAACAGTGGTAATGCGTGCATCCAGCGTGCCGTAAACCTGGGTATAACTCCCAACGATGTTATAAACAAAATGTTTTCCGACTAACAACTGTTCAACGGATGTCAGAGGTCGATTCCCTAAACCTTAAATGGTTCAGAATCTTAAAAAAAATGTTGATCCCGGCCAAGCGATATCTGTGCTTCAATATAGCCGTGAAACAGAAGCATACTACATAGATGTGCATACTCAACATGCATGTATATGTGTGTATATAGTGTAAGTGCATTATTTGGATTACTTAAAGAAGTAAAACTAAGACCGAAACATTAGTTACATAGAGCTTGTAAGATCCCACGTATTTTATCATCTTCGCAAACAGCTTGTCAAAACCGTAAGTTGAAACTAATGTTGACTAGATAAATGATTCTTAAGTTTTACGCAGTATTATTCGCTTTTGTACAAATACTTCATCACAATACACCCTTTTCTTGCAAAAATCCCTCTTTCGCCTTTCATTTGTGTAGAACCTGAGAAACGTTGGAGTCGCTTTCGGTAAGATCCATTAATTTTCTCTATTGTTTCGCGTTCCTTCCCTCTTCTGATAAAAGCTTACCCCGTAGGGAGAAATCCCACAGTTTAGAAAACACTGAACCGTATTAGAAAATAGTTTGAATCAAATGCATTAAAAGGATTTCTACCTTTCATGGCAGGGAAAAATTAGACTAAATACGTTTGAATAAGTGCACAGAAATTTTTCTAAAACGGAAAAAGTTTCAGGCTTTTAGAAAAATATCTATTAAACAATAGAAAGCAAAGCTATATATATATATTTAACAGATATATTTAAAATATAACATTTAAAATTAATCTCTTACTGTGCTAGTTGTAACATATTCATACGTACATAAAAAAGTTATTCGCAAATTCACTGCAATTAATGACCATGCAATAGCTTTGCAATCTATAGCTAATTATTTTAATTTAAATATATTTATGAAAAATGCGGTTTTGAAGTGCGCGAAATAGCATTATCCGCTTCAGCAAATATTTGTTAAAAGCAGGGCTGTCCCTAAAGGGTACGCGCTGTGTGCCCAGAGTACTCCTAAGAAATTTTGAAAAATACAGAGTACGCGCCGCATACTCTCAAGGTCTCAAGAAAGTTTTTGTATTTGCTGGTTTTTGGGCAATTTTCAAGAGCCCTTTCTTTTTAGCAATTTACGAACTTGAATGAAAACAAATGAGGAAATGCGGAAAACCTTTGAACCCCTCCCACCCTTGAACACCTTAATATATTGCGTACGACCAGGAGAGGAATGAAAAACTGATGAAAGTGGAAACCAGCGGCGTAGCGTATGTTGCCAGCGCCAGTTAAGTATTGCACCCACTAAAACCCGTTCGTACTCCCTTTCATCAGTGCGGCATTGAAATTTGCGCCCGAGGCATTTACACCAGTTGCACACCACTCGCTACGCCGCTGGTGGCAACTGCCCTTGGACTTGCACAGAGGTTAGACGACCAGTCAAATGACAGTCAGTGTGGCGCAGTGACGTCACCAAGTCCAGTAACCCCGCAATTTCAATACTCTTTAATTAAGACAGCACTGCATACTCTCAATAATTTTCTTCAGGACAGCCCTAGTTACAAGACGCTATTTAAATCGTGTAAGTTGCTAATAATGTTTGAAAGGAGAGTACATATTACTTATTCGCGCTATCTTTACTTACTTTTTACCTATCTTTTTTCTTTGTTTTCTATGTATCACATTTTTTCTCCTCACATAAGCTTGCAGAAATAAGCAAAAATATTAACGAACATAATGGGGACAAAGAACTAATTACAATAAAAAAGCAGTGAAAGAAATAGAGAAAACGACTACAATATAATAATGGAAATAAATAAAATAAAAACAAATTAAAGCCTTATACACGAAAGACAGAAAAGCCGAATAAGTCTCTTTTGTCTTCAATAATTCAAAACAACCTGACGACCAAGAAATAACTGTTTTTTTCAAGGCGGCCATAAGAGTTTATCTCTGCAGAAGTAACAGAACAGAAGTTAAGGTAACATATTCAATGTTTCCTTCACACTGTTCCCACAACTGTGAAGTTTACTAAAAGAAAGTTTAAGGTGTTTCAGATAACTTTTAAAGTTTCCTTATCCGGTCAAAATTTGAGTAAACTTTGTGTTAAGTTTATTATGAACAAATTAAATTTTAGTCGCTGTAAAATAGAAGGAAAAAGCTTGTTCGCTCACTAAGATTTAGATGATTCAAAATATTTTGCATTCCAACTAGAGAAAGCATTTTTTTAGAATTCCTCCAATAGGAAGTTTTTACTTAATCTTTCATTGTTTTCGCAATTTTTTATTTATTCTATTACTTTTAATGAAGTTTTTACAAATTA
Organism: Dysdera silvatica; assembly: GCA_006491805.2. Classification (NCBI taxonomy): domain Eukaryota; kingdom Metazoa; phylum Arthropoda; class Arachnida; order Araneae; family Dysderidae; genus Dysdera; species Dysdera silvatica. The sequence goes on along the minus strand of QLNU02014802.1, from coordinate 11,216,506 downwards.
TTTAAAATTTTCTTAAGTGTTTACTTATTTAAATTAAAATTTTAACTATGTTTTCAATCTTTCTTTCACATTCTTTCCAATGCCAATATCACAGTTAATGACCAGCTAACACTCTATACTATTATACCTATTTGTAGAAACTGCCTTGATTCTACAACTAGAGACGCCATCACACACTCACGGATTTCTTTTTTTTCCCAAGCAACGAATTTCTGATTGTAGATATGGCAACTTTGATCGGCATGGTGTGTAAACAAAGTTAGTACGACTCTGATAGTGCTGACAGATGGCTACGGGAATAGTTATTAACGTAAAAATGTTTAACTGCGTTAATTTGTTGTATGTTTACTACACATTTAATTTCTACCTGTGCCTCGCATAAATTCAAGTACTTAAGTGTTTTTTATAAGTACTGAATTTTTGTAAGCTCCTAACGCAGAGGACATGTTTGTATGAATGATTTTTACACTCCCAAATATATATATATATATGACATAGAAAGCGACAAATGCAGACACTGTCATGCGGCATCGGAGACAATCCAACACGTGATGGCAGGATGCAAGATCCTTGCGCAGTCAGACTACAAACATAGACACGATCAAGTAGCGAAAATAGTCCACCAGAAATTGGCAGCGAATGCTGGCTTTCTGACAGAAAAATGCCCGTACTACAAATATGAGCCAGAGACCGTGCATGAGAACGAAACACACAAGCTTTACTGGGATAGAGCAATCATAACAGACAAGACAGTCCCACATAACCGTCCTGACATAACCCTCGTCGATAAATCGAATAAGACCACGTACTTAATCGACATAGCAGTACCCAACACCAATAACATACAGACAACCTACACAACGAAAATCACCAAGTACCAAGATCTCAGACATGAAGTACGAGATATATGGGGTATGGAAAAGATCCTCATCATCCCGTTAGTCATCTCAGCAACAGGGATAGTACCAAAAACGCTTGCGACGAATTTGGAGATACTCAACATTGACCCAAACACCTACATTGAAATACAAAAAGCCACAATCCTAAACACGTGTCACATTGTCAGGAAGTTTCTAGACATGGCACATTAAGAAGTGATGTAAAAAGAGGCTTGGGAACATGGCGCTCTGCCCGTCCCAAAGCCTGTTTCCGCCAAGAATGGGC
>QLNU02014802.1:11191459-11204090 GCA_006491805.2 Dysdera silvatica | reverse complement strand
TCTGGGGTGCGCAAAAACAAACGAAGAGAAGAAATATCAGAGCCACACTTTCGCCACGCTTGCAGAGTTATGAGGGAATAGTTGAAGATTTGGATGGGGCCTTCTCTTACAAATTTCTCCTGACAAAGGTAATGAGTTTCGTGGCCACGTAATTTATGTGAGAAGAAGCCCTCCCAAGAAAGAACAAAAGAGAGGAAAAAAAAGGGAAGGTCAGAATCGATTGCAAAATAAAAAGCGAAAAGGAAGGGCAGGAAGGGAAAAAAAAAAAAAAGCCGATTTCGTTACATGGACGTCGCTTCTCAATCACAGTTTCTTCTTGATTATTCCCACCTATCATCTTGGCATCGCCCCTTCAAAATTCGACAATTCTCTCTCTCTTCTTTTTGCCCATAAGTCTTCAAGTTCTCTCGGAAAAAAACAAAAAAAAAAACAGGAAAAGTTCGTGGATGTTTAAAAAAAAGGAAATTGTTGTAATTGTGGTTAGTGGTTTGGTATGTTTTCAATAAATTGAGGAATATACCACGAAACAAAAGTGTTTCCTTAGGAAACAGGATTAATAAAATTAGCACAAAATTACCCACACTAATAAGTGGTGAGGGTGTTTGAATACTTTCACTAGTTTTATTTCTATGGCTCACTTCTTTTATTTATATGTCCTACTTCTTTTATTTCTATGTCTCATTCCTTTTATTTCTATGTCCCAGAACTTTTATTTCTATGTCTCATTTCTTTTACTTCTGTGTCTCATTTCTTTTATTTCTATGTCCCACTACTTTTATTTCTATGTCTCGCTTCTTTTATTTCTATGCCTCACTTCTTTTACCTCTATGTCTTATTTCTTTTATTTCAATGTCTCACTTCTTATGTCTCATTTCTTTTATTTCTATGTCTCACTTCTTTTACTTCTATGTCTCATTTCTTTTATTTCTATTGTCCCACTACTTTTATTTCTAAGTCTCACTTCTTTTATTTCTACGTTTCACTTCTTTTATTTCTATGTCCCACTTCTTTTATTTCTATGTCCCAATACTTTTATTTCTATGTCTCGCTTCTTTTATTTCTATGCCTCACTTTTTTTACCTCTATGCCTTATTTCTTTTATTTCTATGTCTCACTTCTTATGTCTCATTTTTTTATTTCTATGTCCCACTACTTTTATTTCTAAGTCTCACTTCTTTTATTTCTACGTTTCACTTTTTTTACTTCTATGTTTCATTTCTTTTATTTCTATGTCCCACTACTTTTATTTCTAAGTCTCACTTCTTTTATTTCTATGTCTCACTTCTTTAACTTCTATATCTCACTTCATTTTATTCTACATGTTGGAGATTCCTTGATTTTCTAGGTGTCCAGGCCACAGATTTTACTGGTAAAGTCTTAGTTGAGGTTTAGACACTCAAAAATGCCCAGATTACATGGGTGTGCGCAATTCCTGATCTCGTTAAAAGTACAAAGAACAATTGAGAATTATTTGCTTTCTTTCAATTGTGCATACCTGTAAAAATGTTATGAAAAGAAGGTAAATTGGAACGTGTGTGCGCATCGATAAGTTTCATAATATCACAGTGACCGGCAGATGATTGATATTATTATGTTTCATTCCATAAATTTGATCTTAATCACATGTCCCAATATTTTTGCATCTAAAACACAAACAGCGATCACTTCAACGGCGTTGGGTAGCTTTTATCATGAATGTGGCGTTTCAATTTTGAAATACTATAAAGATAAGGAAACAACACCATAGAGACAAAGGAACATGTTGTTCTATGTCTACTAATGGCGGCATCTTCAGAGAGTTCAGGGGCCCCTACCCCCCATGGTGTTGAAACAGGGTAAAACTGAAACGAGCTAGTGCAGTCGACAAGACCCTTCTTGCTATAGCTCTCACGGATATTAGAGGAAAGATGCTACAGGTAACTCCTGAGCGGTGAACGAACAAGGAGGTAGACAGTGACAAAGTACGTCAACAAATTGCAACTCCGCCCTTTCCAGCAAAGCAGGCACCACGTGGGGTGGTTACCCCGAGGACATTTTTCTTCTTCTTCAGGGTGGCTAAAGCGGTTTAAATATCTTGACCAAAATTTGACTACTGCGAATTATGTGATAGCATAATCATTTGCTCGAATCCACTGAACATACCAGAAAATCTGCATAATACCATGGTTACGGAAAATCACGGCCAACAAATATAGTTTTCAAATCTAATTAGATTTCTGTTCGTTTGGTATATAAAGAATTTTTTTTGCAGAAATAAATAACTTTCAAAGTGTGTGAAAGAGCCACATACTCTTTAAAGAAAAACAATATTGCTTCCAGAAGGAGTTACCTCCTATGCATATAATTACATGCACTTCTTTTGACAAAAAACGCGTTTAATTCTACAACATCTATTTCTTCGTTTTATGATTTTGTTGAGCTTGATAGAACTAGAAGTTAAAAAAAATAGCTGATCGGAAAAATATTATCGATCATATGAACAAGGACAAACACTAGTTTAAATGTCATTTACATAGGGATACGATACTGGCTTTGATTTGCATATTAATGTTTTAGAAGCATGTCATATATATAGCGAATTAGGATTATTTGGTCAAGAGTAGCTACTCAATAAATTGAATATTGCGCAATTGAAGGAGAGAGTTATGGACAGAAATGCATGGAGGAAATTGGCACATGCAGTCCCTAAATGTCGGGGAGAACTAATTGGACAACAACAACAACAATAAAGCTACTTAATGAACACGAAAGTCACATGATTAAAATTATCTGAGCTTTCATAATAACAGAAAAATGTTTGGTTGGTCGTGTTTTTATGGCGCAAGGATCATTCTGCGCCAAACAAGGTGAGAACATACACAGTTTTAAAATTAAAATAAATTAAAGCTAAAACGGTAAAAACGCATTGAAAATAAAGGAACAAAAGTGCCGAACAAAACAATATAAAAAATCAAATAAGATGTGGATAGACAATATTATATAAAAAGTTCAAAATTATTTCGTAGCTAAAAGAAACGATTAAAATGTCATGAAGAGTAAAATTATTTTGATTAAAATCTTATGACCGTTCCTGGTTAAAATTTATACAAGTGGTTAAAATGTGTAAAACATTTAATGGTTCACCACATGTGGCACACATCGGGGCATCTTCTCCCTTTAAAATATGTTGATGAGAGAAGAGTATATGCCCGATGCGAAGTCCAGCCAGAGTGACCTCTTTGAGACGGTAACTCTTATAGATAGACTGACAGAAAAATGTTTAGCTTATCTAATTTGCCGACTAAATGCATAATTTTTAAGCTAAATATTTGCAAATCATTAAATAAATATTAATCTATTTGTAAAATAACCCAAAGTTGTCAAAGGTATCATTTGCTATTCGTGAAATTTGTTGCATCATCTCGTATAGTATGCTCAACTGATATTTCCAGCTTTAACATATCGCACCCTTGCGACGAAAGTGTTACAACTCAAAAAATCCCAATTTTCAGGAAAAGCAAAAAAAGTTTCTGGATGAATTGAAGGTTTTTTTGTTCATCTAATAACTTCAGTCCTAAAATCAGTTTTTGGAAATGTTAGATGAGGCAAAATTTGCTTCATTTATTAGACCAAACCCCTTATTATCACGGCTTTTTGAGTTATAACAGCTTATGAGATTCGTTCAAGGTTTGCGTGATGTACTATTTTGAATTATAACAGTTTCGTTGGTCGGTTTTTGATATTTACTGATGCCGAGCAAGAACTAAAAACGGGAAGTACTATTTTGAAAAGAAGAAAGCTAGACGTCATGCTTTCCATTTAAATACCAGTGTTCGATAGGCTTTTATTTTTTGCTAAAATTAAAATTTATTTCAATAAAATTGAATTTGATTTATTATATACCAAAAAGGAATAATGCTTCAATATAAGTTAATATTGTTTAATGTTTATGTTTCAATTTATGAGTTTGTTTTTCAACATATTTATTGTCAGTAAAAATGTGTAGCAATTTTTATGCTCCTATCACTGATTGGGGGAGGACGGGTAGAAAAGGGCGGCAAAAGGTGCCTTGGGGTCCTAATCCGGTTCACAGCTTCTTCAATGATTGACCAGTTATGATCCTGTTATTGTGTTACAACCGGAGAGAAATAACACTGGGGAACGTTCAAATATTACATAAGCACCTTTGGGGGAAGTGCTGTTGTGCTCGTTTTCCTATATTGTAATGTTAATTTTTACTTACCAGGGGAGGGGGGTATAAAATTGCCACCATATTGCTTACGTAATACTCGAATTCTCCCCTGGGCACGACTGGGAGACGTCTGGCTAGGTTCAGTACTCACTGTGGAATCCATAATAATAATATTATTATAAGCTCCTTCCTCAGCTACATAGTGGGTTCAGTAGTCAACGAGGGATCCGTTTACTGCATCTGCAGGTTCCACAAGCAATGCTGTAAGGGCAAGCTTTACAAACATGGCACCAGGACTCAAGAGCGTGCTTACAGCGTTAGCAGCTCTCAAAAATGTTTTAACAGAACACAACGATATCATTATAACCTCCTTCCTCAGCTACAGTGGGTTCAGTTGTCAACGAGGGATCATCTGCATCTGCAGGTTTCACAAGCAATGCTGTAAGGGCAAGCTTGACAAACATGGCGCCAGGACTCGCTCGGGAGCGTGCTTACGGCGATAGCGGCCCTCAAATATGTTTTAACGTAACATAACGATTAAAAAAATTGACCGTGGTTTAGCACCACAAAATAAAGTTCTTCACTGGTCCAAACGCCAAAGGTAACTAGAAGATAATGAAGTCAAATTAAGAATAAATATTTCTAAACACAGCTAGGGATGTATCAATTACTTGGCATTTCTTAAGTTCGATGTTATGGACAAATGAAAGGGTTTTATTTAGGTCTACTGCAGCATTATAAACACAAAGAAAAACCAGTACAATGTAATTATAAATTTCTGCTTCTCAGAACTTCGTGGTAAGTTCTTTGTTAACGGGGTATCTCTGTAGTGGCTATAAAGCCACCACAATAAACATCATAAACTGCATAGTCTACTGATGCCAGTGCATTTAACCAACAACGTGTATATTTATTTCGACCACGATTTAAAAGTTTCTTGTGCGTTATGGGAAATATAACGTTACACACACGAAAGGTCAATTGATTAAATACTCTGGGAAAGTACATAAGGACCTCTAAAAATGTATTTCATGGTGCTTGTACTGCATTTTTTTAGCGGCCCTGGGCGGCCGCCCAGCTCGCACCCCCCTAAGCACGGCCCTGCCATGACGGTTAGTAGGAAAGTACGTCATCGTACTCTTTCTAGAAAGAAACCTGAGGCCGTAGAAATGATTTGGAAGGCGTTAAGACCCTATTCCCTTTACTAACTGTCAAGATTCTACTCTATTACACCTAAAAAATTTTTACATCGATGACACCATTTTCTTTGAACATTCAGCTAAAGAGGAGCAATTCAAGTTGTAACCAAATCCTTTCCTTTGACCATTCATCGAAAGTGTGACAACTCGAAATAGTACATACTTTTCTGCCTCTTCTGATATCGTAAACAGTTACAACGAAATATTAGGCTTTGTAAAAAGAGAATCTAACGGTCCCTCGTTCAAGGTCAACGAACAACTCAAAATGGAACTCTTTCCGTGAGAGTTGGATAATTGCTATGAAACATCAAAACCGTTTCATATACCGAATAACGGAAATCCGAGTAACTTATATCCTAACGTTTTGCACAGCAGGATGCAACACTGTTTTCTACATCTAGTTGTAACATTAACTCATTTTCACCGAATTTTGAGTTGTAACACTTTCGTCGTAGTTGTGCGATATCATAAACAATTTGAGAAAACACAGAATAAATCTTTTCGATTTTATGCGTACGATTTGGGTTAGAATTGGGTGAGAATATAATACTGAAGTTTGTTACTTGATTCTCTTCCAAAATGGTTTTAGAGTTATGTTGAGGTTTGTTATTTTCTTAAATATCAGAAATATCGAACATTGTATAATTCATTAACTGATTTAAATAGCATTTCCGTGAGCCCACGATTAAGATACATTAAATATCAATACTATGTATACGATATTGCTATATATACGATATTTGGGACTCATTTGAGAAAACGATGACACAAAATTGGATAAAGTTTATGTGTTAGACTGAAAAAGTAACACAGGTGAAATAAAATTATGAATTTTATCCAGTTAAATCTCTGGAGTGTGTCGAATGAATAAGATTAACATATGATCTCGTTTTTTAGACTTAATGTTATATTTTTAAGAGCGCTAGTATTGAAAGTTATATTAGAATGAACACATATAATAGATTATAGAACTGATGTATTTCAAGAGAGTACTGCAAGCGAAGGAAAATGGGGATGAGACGAGTTATTCAATGAGTATCATAGTTTTCCTTTGGAAAAAAGCAATTTAGTAATAGGGTAAATTAATAAGCAATATTAATTAATTAATAACAATAGGGTAAATAGAAAATTTAGAATTTTCCATCAAATACTGGTAATAATTACAATAATATTACTCAATTCCCCTCTCTCCCTCCCCTATACTATATATATACACTGGTGTGCAAAAATTAAGGACGAGATGGAAAAAGTAACATAACAGCGGAACGAACAGGCAGAACTGACCGAAAGACCAATCAGGAGACTGCCTAGGGTCCTACACGGTAGGGCATTTGCGTATACGCATCATGATGTAATGTGGGCGTGTGGGTAGGGTATAAAGCGCGATGGCGGCGTACACGCAGCATTTCAGTGGAAGCTATTGCACAGTGTATATCGGTTTGAACGACGGCAAGTTGCTGTAGCAGTGCGAGATATTCAACAGACAGCCCCGTAGACAACATCTGGATGATTTAACTCGAAGTCAAATCATTGGAAAGTTGGAAGAAGGTCGAAGTGTGACGAGTGAGGCCGAGGAGTTCGTAATCGCACACAGCATCGTGTCACGAGCATGGACGGCATTTCGAACGACAGGAACAGCTGTCCGAAGGTTTAGTGGTGATTGTCCACGAGCAACCATGGCAAGGGAGGACCGGTATCTTGTTCTAAAGATGCGGGTGAAACCACAACCACATGCAACGTACTACCGGACGGCTGTTATCGCGGTTTACCGTGGCTAAGAGACTGAACAAAGGTGGTTTATTCGCTCGACGACAAGTACGGTGTGTGCCGTTGAAGCCCACATATCGGGGACGGCGTTTCCATTGATGCTAGGAACATAAGGAATGAGGAGCTTAGCAATTGGGGTCGAATGCCATTTACGAATGAGGACGGATTCATTCTCACTACAGATTCTGGATGTCTATACATCTGGAGAGAGTGGTGAATACGCAATCAACACTCTAACATCGTCGAAAGGGACCGGTTTGGTGGTGGTGGAGTTCTCGTTCGAAGGGCATAATGCTTAATGGCCGTACCGAGCCCTACAAATTCCAAAGTGGTTTAGTCACTGGTGACCACTAGTGTACCGAAGTTCTCCTTCCTTATGTCCGTCTTTTCCAAGGTGCTATGAGCTTCAATTTCCTCTTCACGGATGACAACGCTACATTTTATCAATCATAGACGGGTCGTCCCTGAGCTGTTAAAAAATGAAGACACTCATCGTATGGAATGGCCCGCACGGTCTCCGGACCTGAATCTAATAGAACACGTGTGGAATGTTCTCGGGAGATGCCTGGCAGCACGTTACGATCCACCATCAACGATTTCGTAGCTGAGATTTGCTCTACAAGAGGAATGGGCCATGATGCCTCAAGAGCTTGTCGACAACCTCTTACTGAGCATGAACAGATGGTGCACATCCTGCATCGCAGTCAGGGGTTATCATATCCCCTACTGAAAACTGTTTTTCTTGCCTGCCGTTTGTCACATGGACGTTTCTGCCTTCTGTCCTCCTGTGCTGAAAGCCCACTTTTGAATAAAAGTCCTTTGTATCCTTTGGATTCCTTTCTTGGTCAGTATTGTTCACCGTTTCCATAATCTTACATTTCGACGATATTATGGTATGATTGTACCTATTTGAGACACTGGGGTGTGACGTTACATGCGGAAAACTGTCCTGTACTTAATTTTTCACAGCAGCGTATACATATATATATATACACACACACACGTGCACACATACACACACACACACAACAGAAATTCTGAACTGGATTCCAAGAGACCACCGAAGACCTAGAAAACGTCCTCAAACTAGATGGGTGGATGAAATAAGAAAAGAGGTTGGGGTGACGTGGAAACGAATGGCCCAGGATAGACTTGTGTGGAAAGCATTTGGAGAGACCTTCATCCAGCAGTGGATAGATAATGGTTGAATATGATGATGATGATATATATATGCAAAATCAATAAATTTAGGCAGATCATAGCTGGTCTGAATTAGAAAGAAAAATTGGACCTGCAATGTACATTGATTGGCGTTATGAGCCAATAATCATGGGTTAAAGAGTGTTTTAAGGATCCAACATTCCCCATTCAATGCAGACATTATCCAGAGAGCCCTATTTGTGTATCACTATCCATATATCAGTCAACACAAATTTTCTGTTTGAAACTGACAGAAAGTAGAACGAAAAAGAAAGTCATTAATTACATTGTTAAGGTATTATTACCCTCCGCAGGGATAACACAATTGCCAAATATGGTCAACACAAGAAAGCCTCCGGGGCGAGAATTTTGTGAGTTTTCGTGGGGGAATTTATTATACTATAATTTTTGCCACCCACGTATTAATTACAGCTCAAACTAGAGCTTATGTAATTTTGGAGAAAAAGAGACGCTTTCCCCATCCTGGATTCGAACCAGGGTCCCTCCGTTTAGCCCGGAGTGTCTTGGACCGCTAGACGAATGAGGACAGGAAACAACGCTCTCTTTCTCCGTATGTAAAGATGTTAAGGTATTATTACCCTCCGCAGGGATAACACAATTGCCAAATATGGTCAACACAAGAAAGCCTCCGGGGCGAGATTTTTGTGAGTTTTCGTGGGGGAAATTTATTATTTACGGAGGGACCCTGGTTCGAATCCAGGATGGGGAAAGCGTCTCTTTTTCTCCAAAATTACATAAGCTCTAGTTTGAGCTGTAATTAATACGTGGGTGGCAAAAATTATAGTATAATAAATATGAATCCAGGGGGCGCTTTTGTGCTGTACTTCATTGGACCATAGTGTCTTCCAGAAGGTCTCTATTTCTGCTGGCTTTGGGGCTTCGTACTTGTCTTTGTTCGCTGGGGTCTCTCGAAGCTTCCTGTAGAAGGCCTTCTGGTTTGCTTGGAATTGCATGTTCTGTTGTTTTTTGTTGGTATAGTCTTTGTATCTTCGGAGTCTTCTGGCGTATACACCCAGTTTTTGTTTGAGGGTATCCAGATATTCGCTGATGTGTTTATTGGGCTCTTCGTGTCTTGTATGAATCCTATTTCTCTTAAGGGCCATCTTCACTTTCCTCACTAATTTCTTACTCCTATTTCCCTGCATGTACTGGGTTATTCGCCCTATGCTGCTGCGGAGCTCTTCTATTCTTTTTTGCAGTCTCACTTGCCATGGTGGTTGGGCTTTGTTTCCTCTGTTACTTCGGCCTTCGTTCCTTACTTCGTACCCATTGGCGCGTGATGCCGCTACTGCTGCACAGTATATGGCGGTGTGTATTTCCTGTAGGGAGTTGTGGTTCTGTAGGTGTAGTGGTAGAGTATGTTCATTGAGGATCTTGGTTGCTTTGCAGAGTTTCCAAGATGCCGGTTGGCGTGGTATTCTTGGCCTTGTTGCGGCATCCGAGCCTTCATATTCCGCCAGGGCGTGGAAACATATATATATATCATTTTATATATATATTATCCATATGCTCTTCTCTAAAATAAATAATAAATATTAAAATATAAAAATTGAGTTGATCATAGTTTAAAAATAAAATTTTATTTGACGTTTGGCTTGTCATAGACATATGTATATAGTTAGTGGACGTCGTAAATTTTCTTTAGTTGGCTACTGATATTCTTCGAATGAACTATGAAGTGTCAATCATGAATAATCAATCAGAATTCGATATTTGAATAGTGAATAAAAAATATAATAAACTTATTATCTCGTCAATAAATAATATTTGTGAAAAAAACTACTGAAAATGGATGTTTAACATTATATAATAAATCTTAAGTAAATATAAATCGATGTTCATCTTCCGAACCAATTGGATTCTAAAAGATCACCGAAGACCTTGGAAACATCTTAAAACTGGATGGATGAAATAAGAAAGAAGGTTGGGGTGAGGTGGAAACAAATTGCCCAGATATACTTGTGTGAAAAGCATTTGGAGATACCTTCATCCATCAGTGGACAGATAATGGTTGATATTATGATGCAGTTGATGAAGCAATTTTGGATATGATGGTGCAATTTTGAACTTTAGAAGTACAAAAAAATGTTTTAAAAAAGTGGGACAAAATCACTCCAGCTCGGAGTGACTATGTCTCATATCTCAAAAATCCTTCAATAAGCCTTTGCAGTAGGCCTGGGTGCAATGCGTCCCTTATTTTCATGACCGTAGACACCAGTTTCGGATCCTCGGTCAGTTCGGCATATAGGGTAAAAACATTACCTTTCTACGCAATGTAAAAACAAGTTTTTCAAGGAAGTTGATCACTAGCAAATTTTCCAGAAAAAGTATAGAAAACAACAACTGCAGTGGTGCCATTTTCAACAGCTAAAACCTTTAAACTTAAACATTTCATATTCAAGACAGTACTTTCAGCTACATTGATCGTTGTGTATTGAAATATTTCTACAAAACAGATAAGCATTATCACTATTTTTATCTTTTTCCATTTGGTGGGACAAAGTCACCGTGAGTTACGTTTCTCATTTTTCAAAGATTTTGACATCAGAATGATCAAAACCATTAAATGTAAGATTTTGCCGCATCGTGGATTTTCCCACATTGTGAGTTTTCTCACATTGAAAGTTTTCATACGCTGTGGCATTGGTGGAATATGTTTTTATGGAAATCTTGAAATTAAAAACAAACAAAGACACAACACAAATATCACTCCTGGTAAAATAATGGCATTCTCTTGAAGGAAACCTTATATGATCCCATTTTAACTATTTTACCAGGGCTTAACCATTTTTTATAACTCTCCCGAATAATTTGTCTCATTTACAAATAAATTAATAAAAACTATCACAACAGATATGCAAACAAGCACTTTCAACTTCTTTTTCAATACGATATTGCTTTTTTTATTTTGCAAAACGTGTTACATATTTTAAAACCGTCTTGGGAACAGCTTGCATATTACTAGTACTTATACTCAAAATCATGCAAATATTTTGAAATAAAATAGTTATAAATTTTAGCGTATTTCAAAATTTAATCAATTTTAATTATATGAAAATTATCATTGATTAAAAGCATTATAAGCAACTGGTAAATTACACTACTTTCCAATCATAGCGATTTTAAAAAATATTTACATAGAGAGCTCAATTTATTCATCATGATTTCTTCTTGTGCTACTTTTATTTTCAAATAAAACTATTTCTTTACACTACTTTTATTACAACATACGTTGTCTGTTTTAATTTTGAGTATTAAACTTTCCTTTTGCCAAGCTTATTCCCTTTTTTACATATATTTAATGCATTCATTCATCTTTTACAAACTTATTACTCCGAAATGCTATTTTTATTATGGTAAAAGAAATACTATGTTAAAAATACAAACGTGGAATCTCTTTTTGATGAAATCTGAATATATTTTCTTAGTGAAACTTATCTTAACGAAATATATTCAAACTTATTAATCTTCAGTTTGCATTTGCATGTTCAGAACGTTACTTCTATCTTGACATTCATCATTTTCAGGTTTTTATTTAAAACCTATTTAGTGTCTCGCTACTTTAGAAATTTTTCCGGCAGCTTTTGAACTATTTCTGTCTTGTTAGTGTTTTAAAATACCTTGTAACATATCGTGCTATATAGCATTTTATGACTTCAGGTATCTCGACATGAATTCCACTTTTTTAAACATTTGGTTTTATTTCTTCTTTTGAAAGCATTTTTAAACATTTCTTTCACTTTTACTACTTTCTTTGGATTTCTTCATTTTAAATTACAAATTTTCAACGTATTTTGTGTTATTTATTCATAAAACTTACATTTACTAAATTAACAGAATTAATAATAAAGGATAAACATCGGTGAAAAAAGCTGCCAGGAAACAAGGAAGAATTTACTAATCAGCTAAATTTAATCTAAGATTCGAAGAAAATGATTCAGAGGAAATTTAAATTGCCAAAAAGGTATGACTAATTATATGTACATATCAATTCAATTAGCATTCGAAACTGTAAAATCTACTACCTCTCTGTGACTCAAAGCCGAGCCTTAGCCAGGCTAGGGCAAGAAGGGGGACCCCCCTGGAAATATAATCAGCCTCTCCTGAAAAGTATTTTTTTTTTCAAAATAAATTAAGATGTTAAGGTATTATTACCCTCCGCAGGGATAACACAATTGCCAAATATGGTCAACACAAGAAAGCGTGCGGGGCGATAATTTTGTGAGTTTTCGTGGGGGAAATTTATTATACTATAATTTTTGCCACCCACGAA
>QLNU02014802.1:11176822-11191359 GCA_006491805.2 Dysdera silvatica | reverse complement strand
TATTAATCTACACAGATATTTATTATTATTAAATATATTAATAAACTATATCAAAGCATTAACACATTTAAAATCCCTGTAGCTTTCTGAGCTCCCCTGTAACTTTCAAAACCCCCAAGTGACAAGCGTCTGGCTACCGGCCCCCTGTGGCTATAGTGCAATTATGAAAACTGAACATCGGAGAGACTGTAAGAGATTATCCCACAGTTGTACAGCCGCATTTCACTTCCTAAGGGCCTCAAACCCTTATATCTATTGAGATGCAAAAGAGGAATGAATAATGTTTCGTATTACGATCTAGAATAAAATAAAAAAAAGTAATACAAAACACAAGTTCCCAAATTCTTATATTTCATATCTTGTTTTATTGATATTCAATGAGGTATATCCTAAATTTCTACAGGATATTTCGGATGCAAATTTCGTATTCCATGTAATTTTAATATATGCCGTTGCCTACTCTAAATAAGATCATTTAAAGATCTTAAATTAACGCAATAGAATTTAGTATTTTGATTGACTTATAATCTAAATTTTCATCTCAATTCAAATAAAGTACAAGAGAGGAAATTTGTCGTTTATAGATTTACTGAACGTCTTTATTAGGCCAAAATTTACACCATAAATATATGTGTTTGTATATTTGCAAAGATATAAAAAAAGCCTAAATTTGTAACCTTATCGAACAATTTAAAAAGCTTTATTAATTATAAAGAATCACAAAGCAGACGATATATTTTTTTCTTATTCCCGCGCGTTTGGTTAAGAGTCTTTACTTTTTTATGAATGAATTCCCCTGAAAATTCAAACGCTACTGATTTCTGAGACAACTTCAAACCCACAAATAAAACACCGAACCGACATAAAAAAATATATTTATGCCATTCCTTAACGATAGTAATGAGAAATTTTATCTTGCATACTAATAGCCGTTCCTTTAACATGTATGCTATCTTATTTACCCAATCATGCATTATTTATCTATTTATTTGTACATTTTTCATTTCCCATTGAAAAAGATTCTTCCAATTAGACAGTAATTTCTTCTGGTGATATTTACCGCCCAAAGGTTTTTTTTTATGTTTCCGATTGTTTTCAAACTTTGAAAATTTTGAAAATAACAAAGTACCGATTAAAATTATTTTAGCTCAAAAATATGAACGATAAAATTTAAGTTCATCCTAAATTTGATCCTTCTTTTAGATTTCATATGTTTTACATATAAAAGGCTGATATAATTGTTTGCGTCTTTATTTTGCATTTATATTTTTTATATTTCCTTCACATATTCTTCATACAGTTTTCATTTGTAAGATATTCTTACCTTTCACAAAGGATAACACAATTTCCAAATACTGTTCAACACCGTGGAGCCCCAATGCGGGAAGCCTGGTTCGTATCGGGGATGAGAAGGCGTCTCTTTTCTCCTAAAACACAAATAGCTCTAGTTTGAGTTACTAATACTTAGGTGTCAAATTTATTTATGATTTCATTTTCTATGGCAAGATTTTTTAAACTTTTTGCTTTTCTATTCCTTGAAGAGTTTGTTGATTTTGATCTACGCTCTCTACTTTGCTATTAGCTAATACATAATTATAATGGAGCAACAAAACAAAAGATTCTTATGTGCTGTTCTATGTTTTAGTGTTTAATAATAATATTACATCTGAAGAAGAAACACCGCAGAGAAATTTGTTTGAAACAAAAGCAAAAAGAATATAAAATTGATGTTAAATTCCTAGCATCAAACAAGTTCAGAAGCAGTTTGAATCTTCTTGAGTCGTTCTCCTGGTTTGCCAATATCATCATATATGGGTCCTCGGTTACCGCCTGGCCCTCTGAGGTGAGGCGTATTCATTTTCTTGTCGCTCCCACAGAGGATAAAGTTCAGGTTGATAAAGATTCTAAATCTGTGTAGATGTTTAGCTAAGCAGTCATGTGCAGTCCCTGAAAAAGCTGCAAAAGCATGTCGACGAGAGAAATCGGGAATATCAGGTGTGTTCCACCAAGTTTTTCACTGACTTCATGTATCTTTGGTTTGGTAGGATTTTTCCAGATTTCCTTTTACAATTCGCGTCGTAGAAGTATAAGAGATTGTGTATGGAGAATATTGTAAAGTAAGTGTTCCTCTCTTAGCTAGACCAGCTATTTTGTTGCCTTATATACCGCGGTATGCCGCAATCTACTGCAGAATTACAATTATATGATGGACTTGAAGAAGGAGTAATTTAATTGTGACGTTTATAATCCTTTGTGAGTCGGATTGTTTGAGTGAGGTGGTGGCTCGGATTGCAGTTATGGAGTTTAACAGTATAACAAATTTTTTGAACCTATTGTATCTTAGGGTTAGATGGTGTAAGACAAACAAAATGGCTTCGATTTCACCATCAAAATGGTGCAGTTTGGTCCTAGAGAGATATAATTAGCGAAGAGGTTTGAAAAAGCTCATGCATCAGTATTCCCATGTTGACGTGATCCATCTGTAAAAACACGTAGCCATTCAGTTTTTGGATACCTGATAAATAAAGTTTCTAACGCTATAGCTTTTAATTTTGCGTCATTAGGAAGCTTCTTCCGAGCAACCTGAGTTAGATTAATTTGACTTTTCAAGTAGTTAGTTATTAACTACTTGAAATGATTAGAGCAGGTAAGAGACCTGGTACGTTTCAATTTTCTGTACTTTCTGGATTGCATCAAATTGGTTTCTCAGTCTCCTAACTTTGAGTCATAATTTCCTCAGAAATTATTTGATGGAAGCTGGATTAATTTTTCACAAAGGCATAAAGCCTTCTGTTGGATAATTTCCTCCAATGGTTTGTTCTTCGTAAGAAGAATCATAGACTGGATTGGTGTCGTTTTTACTGCAGCGGTGATTAGTCTAAGCATCTGATTTGGATAATTTTAAGTTTTTTTAAAGTTTCTTTGCTAAAATTTAAAAGCGATTCATACCTGTATGTTAAAATAGGCTTTATATATATTTTCTGTACATACGGTTAAGTGTATCTCTTCTGCATCCCCATTTTGCGGGCTGGCAAGTCTTTTTAAAATTTTTGCTTTTCCAGATGCTTTCGTAGACATTTTATCAATATGTTGTTTCCAGGTTAGTTTATTGTCAAAGGTAATGTCAAGGTAATTGGTGTTTTGTGTTTATTTTAAAAGAGGAACTCTAAAGGCAATGACCATTTCAGTTGGCTGATGATTGAGTGTGAAAGTTTGACAGGCTGATTTTTCAATGTTGATTTCCATTTTATTCTCGTCACACCAATCAGTGAGTTGCCTAAATGCGGAATTACTTTCTCGATCAATACCTTTTTTCCCTACAAGGGGCAGAGGTCTAAATAAACACATCGTCTGCAAGGAGTTGACAGTAGATATAAAAAATTGACATATTATATATATATAATAGTTGGAATTATATATAAACAAATGCATTAAAATGAAAACTTCCATAAACCAATAAAATTGATTGATGTTAAATTTCTCGTAATGAAAAGAATGATTTTATTTATTATCAATTATTGAATTATTATATATATACTCGTAAGGAAGAGAGTGGTTGCACCTGGAGCTTAGTAGGTAGAGCACCTGACCGGCAATCAGGAGGTCGTGGATTCGGGTCCTACTCGACGCAGGAAAATCATTCTTTTCTTTACGAGTAATTTAACCTCTATTATTACCACATCATCGGCTAATGTGAAAAAACTGTTGCTTTAATAATATTAAAATCTAGTTCGTCATATAGGACATTCTTGCTTCTTTAACTTGTCGCTTTGGCAACGGTAGTCACAGTACTGCCACACCAATAGCGAACTTGTCCATGCAAAGTTATATATATATACTCGTAAGGGAGAGAGTGGTTGCGCCTGTAGCTTAGTAGGTAGAGCACCTGACCGGCAATCAGGAGGTCGTGGGTTCGGGTCCCACCAGGCGCCGGAAAATCGTTCTTTTCTTTATAAGTTATTTAACATCTACTGTTGCCACATCATCAGCTAATATGAAAAAACTGTTACCTTAATAAAATTGATTGATGTTGCTTGGCAAGCTTGGCAACCTTGGGTTCAAGGTTAATAAGTTTCAGCCTTACACTGCCATGGAATTCCACACCTTATTTAATTTTTTGCTTTATTAAAATGAAGTTAAAGTGGTTTAAAACATCTTTAACAGCATGGGAGATCCAAATAAAAAAAGAACTTTAATACAGTCTTTAAAATTAAAAGTTACTAATTTAAATACTGTTACATTTTACTAATACTACATGAAATACTTTTGTAAGCTGTTTAATCAGGAAAATATACATAAAATACTTTCAATATTTAAAATATTTACATAAATCTGCATGGCATCGCATATTTCAGGATCAAACATTTTCAAAAAATGACCCATTATCAGAGAGTTGATAAAACAAATGTAGCTCCAAATTTTTCTCCTTACGTTAGTTTTTAAAAGTTAAATATATCGACAGAAAATCAATCGAAATCAACTTCAAGCACACAATGATCAAGTTGAATAATCCAACTGTGTGAATAGGGCGATGGAAGATTTCAAGATGTGTAAACATACTTTTTGTAACTTTCTGTTGACACTAGGAGAAATGCAGTCATTTTACATCAGAAGTCACTAGTTTGGAAGAATGCATTCTCTAACAAACAGTCAGTCACGTCAGATAAACAGAAGTTCAAACTCTCCTGTCCAGTTTTGTTACGTTCTGCGTGCAAAACAGAGACCTAAGCCATGTCACTACTCTTCACACCTTTTGCTCTTAGCCATGGTTACTTTGTTGACAGCTGCGGTACCGCACTTTCTCAAAATTTATTCTTGGCCCTTTGTTCGCAGTAGCAGGAAACACGCATTTCTAAATGCGACGTCTTTTGCGTTGTCAGCAAAACATACAGTCATAAATATTTCAAAACGCGATCACGTGTGGAGAATTTTTTTTTTTTTAAATTGGGCTTTCGTTGAAGAGAATTTAAGGTATTGTTTAGTTCTTTTTATAACCATCAGATAAACAACATACTTAAAAGAAGAAATTCTTGGATTAGTAAAAAGGGTTTCATCTGGTTCTGTATTGCGCAAAGTAAAGTCTATTTAAAATCGAGTTTAGATTAAAAAATCAGCCACTTATAGAGAGGAGGCTTTACAAGTTATATATATTCTACATGAGCAGAAAAATTAATGGTATATTTAAAATTGGAAAATACATTTCAGCATCTCTAGTCCGAAATTTTTTGAAGACGCATGACAAGAAGAAAATTCACAACTGAAAATTCCACACCAGATTTCATGTGCTGAATCTCGGTCAACAAATGGCCAGATCTCAGGGTCAATATAACAATTGCGGATGAAGCTTACAATGAATTTATTTATGGCAGCGAGACTCTTTCAAATTAGCAATGATTTAGCATCTTAATCCATCTCTTCCAAGTTCATCCATGTGGTAAACTTTTATGTTTTTGTCCATGAAATAAATGTTACAGCCAAATTATTCATAAAGAGATAAAAAAGAACATTTACGCAACACATCAATATTTCTGGAAATCATGTTGAATATATTATAATAAAAATAATTATTTTATTGTGTTTATCGTAGAAGATAAACGGTGCTCACGAAAAACAATTCGACTCTTGCCTATTACTATAGAGACGAAAGTTTAACCATAGAATGACTCAGATTATATATGTCGGTCAATAACAAACATTTCCAAGGGAATTTCATTCATTACAGAAACACACTTATAAAGACTTGTCAAACATACTGAACATATAATAATTGAAATAATACTATAAAAATCGATAAATATTCTGAACAGTAAATAGTCATTTACCATCAAACTTATTGGTAAATCTTTTATATTAGTACTATTTATTTTAAGCTTTGAATTAGTTTTATTTTAATTTTTTAGTAATATTTATTTTGATTTTTGAGTAATATTTATTTTTTGATTTTTGAGTAATATTTATTTTGATTTTTGAGTAATATTTATTTTGATTTTGAATTACATTTATTTTAATTTTTTGAATCACATTTATTTTAATTTTCAGATTATATTTGTTTTAATTTTCGAATTATATTTATTTTAATTTTATTTTAAATTTTTGAATTACGTTTATTTTAATTTTTGGATTATGTTTATTTTAATTTTGGATTATATTTATTTTTAATTTTTGGATTATATTTATTTTAATTTTTGGATTTTATTTATTTTAAGTTTTGGATTTTATTTATTTTAATTTTGGGATTTCATTTTATTTTAATTTTGGGATTTCATTTATTTCATTTGGGATTTCATTTATTTTCATTTGGGATTTCATTTTATTTTCATTTTGGGATTTCATTTTATTCTCATTTTGGGATTTCATTTATTTTAATTTTGGGATTTCATTTATTTTAATTTTTGGATTTCATTTATTTTAGTTTTTGGATTTCATTTATTTTAATTTTTATATTATGCTTGGAGTTAATCATGGGCTTTATTTACATTCACAAAAGTTCTCTCTTCCACCTTTGGATAGCATTAGAGGTAATTATCAGGATAACGGTTGCAATAGTTATGAGATTGAGTGGCACAATAATGTGCTGCACCATGAGTGGCACTAGTAAACACAAATGATAATTTTTCTGTCAAATTTTTCGCCTTTCAAAATACTTGTGTAATAATCATTCAGGTGTATTTCATTATTCATAGAATACAATCATGCAACTTTACCTTTTTCGAGAAAGCTCTTTTACTTTTCTTTAAATACTAAAGTGTACATTTGCGCGGAACTGAAAAAAGTTCGAGTGGGGTTTCTCTTGCCCGTCATCGACAATGTGTTAACAATTGTTCTTAGAATCATCTGAGCAACGCTGATTTATACAGCTATTACACCTGCTTTTACTTCAATTTCAGACATCCTATAATGTATTTTGTTTTTCTAAGGTCATTTTTTTTTATTTTTTAAGTGGGAGATTTTGGAGAAGTAGTGTTTTAGGTTCGTAAGCAAATTTCTTGTAAATTCAGGAAAGATATTAAGCACAAGAACGCTATAACAACAAACATATTTCTACATTCCCTTTTTATGTCGGTTTTGTGAAGGAAAACACCCAAAATACTCTAAAATTTGCTAATAGACTGCTGTCCGTAATAGGAAACTGACTAATGACAAAGGATTCAAATATAATATGGGACTTATATCGAAGGGACACGAATCGAATGATTTTTATCCGTCCCTATCAATAGCCTACGCTTTAATAGCTTTAAATACAAAAAATCATAAATATATGTAGCCAAAAACTATGTCAAGAGATGTTAGATTTAGCTGGCAACCTAAAAGCTACTAAAGCCTAAAAACGATATATACTTATGAACTAAACAAAATGTTGATTGGTAATGACGGTTACGGGTGCCGCTATACGAGCTGCAAACGTTACTTCGGAGAAAGATGACCTGTTTTTTTTAGATAGGAGTAAAGTTTACATTATGAACGTGTTACATCTATAGACATAGGCGTAGGCAGATAGTTCATAAGGAGGTTATAGGCTTAATGCGGGGTAACGGAACTACAACTCATATATTCCTATGTTAAATATACAAAATTTCATTGCAATGGGAGGTGTTACAACCGCCATCGCCAATACACCGCCAATACACCCCTACCTGGGCCAATGTCTACAGGACACATTTTGAGGACCATTTGCACTTTTAAAAACAACTCTTTTATTATTTAGGTAGATTTATAGTTATGTAGGTATATAGGTTTATGTCTTGTTTAATATATTCGAAATTTTATATTTACTTTAATAAAAACCAATAATTCTAGCATTATCGAGTGTGTCCTTTCGTTCAGTTAGTAGGGTTTTTTTTGTAAGATAATGTGATTTTGCAAAGAGAAGCACAAATATAACTGCTTAAACGAGTTATTTTCAACTTCAGTTGAATACTTACCGATTTAACTCGATTAGATATCTTCTTTGTCAACGAACTATTTGTTCTTTGCGCTAGAAGTAATGCTTATTTCGTTCACTCGTATATTTTTTCGGCATAATGTAATAACTAATTGGCTTTGTCCTTCCTAATTGTATTTATAAATATTTACTGACGCTTTCTATACTGTAGAGAAACTCGGAAAATCTTAGTATACACTGTGCTCCTCATGAGAAAGCTTGCCGCTGTAAATATTCTTAATTCAATATTAGTTTAAATTTTAAAAGACTTTTAAAAAATTGCACAACCTGTTTGCTTTCTACAAATAGCGTTGTATTTTATTAAGAAAGCATCTTTGTAGAATTTTAGTATGCTTCAAATTATAGTAAAATATTTTGCATGGAGGCAGAATAGTTGAAGTAATCATTCAGCAAAATTTATTACTGTAATATTAGTTTCTTTGATACATGTTGCATCATTAATTTTACAGGGTGTTTTGAAATTAATGATAAAAAAGTCCCAGAGATGATGGAATACATTTAAGCAAACACTTTTCATCTTAGAAAGCATGGTCGCAAGTAAAGAGATTATGCGCTAGAGGGCGCTTTCCGTTTCGCCACACACACACACATACAGTCTTAAGCAATGCAAAAGCAGAATGAGCACGAAATATCAAAACAAAGCTTTATTTAAGATAAAACAAAATGTTAACAATTGCTTGACATGACGAAATGAAATCAAAGTTGCAGACATTAAATAAATGTGCAAATTAAATCACATGTACGAACATTAATACCCTAATGTAGAATCTCCTCTGGATGTCCGTCATTCTGACATTTCTTCTTCGACATGCACCAAGCATGTCAGCATTGAATTATCGCTTTTCGGACAGAGGTAGTGGACAGAGTAGGTGGTGCAAGCGTGTAAACGTTCTTTGATCAGGAACATGCCTGTTGAAAAAGTGCTTTTGATAAAGCTTTTGAGCTTCCCTACCATTGCCGCTGGCAATACCGTAGACGAAATGCATGTCTTTCTTCTCCACATTGCTATACAGATCCATTTCGGGTCTATAAAGACCTTGCATCTACAAACCACCGCTCTTATATGCCCGGTTGGAAGAGCCTTCGAACACCTGAAAGCGCCCTCTTGGGTGAAACCTCTTCACTTTGATCATGCATTCTGTGATGAAAAGTGTTCGCTTAAATGAGTTCTATCACCCCTGAAAGTTTATTCCATTAGATTTGAAACTTTCTGTATACTCATAGTTCTGGTATTTATGAATTCATTCGACCGAACCATTGTTCCAAAGCGGGAATTCATATTGCGAGAACTCATCCATAAATGTGCAAAACCTCTTCACTTGCGATCATGCATTCCATGAACAAATATATTCGTTTCAATGAGTTCTATCACCCCTGAGAGTTCATTCCATTAGTTTTGAAACGTCCTGTATACTCATAGTTATTTTATTTACGAATTCATTCCCCCGAAACATCGTTCCAAAGTGGGAATCCATGTTTCGAGAATTCATTATTCACAAGAGCACAGTTCTTTTTTTCTTAATGGCAGGTGAAAATGAGAGTATAGAAGTCAACTAAAATCAACTCAAAGGAGCTACTGAAAAGATCCATATACCCATTTGCTTCCATATTTTCCAGAACAGTTCCCACATTGAAATTGAAGTAATGGTAGGACAGATTAGTAAGTTGGATATGTTCATTTCTTCATAAAGGTCAGAGCGCATACATTAAGGATTGGGAAAAATTCCAATACGTCTGTTCACGAAAAGAAGTCCCATGGAACAGTTAGAAATAACGGGAGGTGACGTCACATCCCGATGTTTCTAACTATGCCACAGGAGCTTCGTATCGTTGACAGACAGTAGGCACTTCGCGAGGCAGTCATGGCCCGTGGCAAGATAGAATTACGCAATTAAGTCGTTTCTTGGCCATTCGGAAAAATTAGAAATATTATACCGCCATGGTTCATTTGAGTTTCTTATTTAAGAAAATTTAAGTATGCACAGGCTGCCATCGAAAATTCTTCTCACTATTCATTTGATGGTTTTTAAAGAGATTTCGGAGTTTAGTGTTTGGAGAACCGCTCCTCCTCCTCCTCTTTTGAACAGGGAATCAGATTTCCGTGTCCGCTACTCCTACAGCAACGAGGAATCCACTGCAGAATAATCTCTTTGCTGTTATTCCATAAAAGGGTTAAGGAAGATCGATATTTTCAGATATTTGTCAACTGAGAAGCATTGGTAGAATCAATTTTCATTAACGCAGCCTTCGAGTCAAAGAGAATTACTTCTCTTGTGAACTGAGAGAAGTGGCATTGTAGTTATAGAACAGCTATCCGTATAGCCTCAATATCTCCTTCAAAAGCAGTTCTGCTTTTGAAGGGAAATACATAAATAAAAAACAGCAAAAACTAAACATTCCTGCATCCACACCGTCCTCTATTTGAGAACTATCTGTGTATACAATACATGCAATATAATAAACATGTTTTTCGTTTCAGATAAAATTCATAAATTTTCCCTAATAAAAAGTTACTATTGTGTAAAATAAAGGATATTAAACGATATTAAATGTGTAAGTAATGATTTATATAAAATGAAAAATTAAACATAGCAAAAAAAGTGCTCTAGGTACAGAAACACCATATAAAACTTGTTTAATTAACAGCCTCTTCAATGTGTTGGAGGCAGAAGTAGCTGCAATATTGCAATCACTTCTGTAGGACAACTGTAACTGTGTTTTCCTTGTGCCTTTGCCTTGAGCTTTTGATTAGATTATAAATTTTTCGATAACAGATATAAACACCATTTATCCCCTTTGTCAACTTTTCAATGAAATATCAAAAAATTTATTAAATTGCCTCAAAGTTGTAATTCTTTAACTCAAAAGTTTCAATTGTATTTTAGATGATTTGAGATGCTTTATCAAAGCCTTTAAGAGTAAAAGAAGCGTAAGTTATTCAGTTGAAGAGTATAATGAACAATATGTACTCCTTTTTCAGATTTCTCTTGCTTTTTAATTTCTCGCTGGTTCCCAGTCCTAAGTTCTTCATGTGAGCTTCATCAAATGCAGAGACGTTTAACTCCAATCTGAAGATCACCGTAGAATTTTCCAATGTGGGGAGCCCAAACACATATTGTGTACATTTATAGTTTGTAATAAAACTGCAATTTATTTCAAATTATTGGGTGGGGGCTCCGGGCCCCACGGGTCCATGTATCTATCCGGCCTATGAGTCTGGGGCATTTCATGCTATGTGCAGCATCACTGGGATGATGCACTACGTTAAACACTAGACGTTAAGTACATACCGTCTTATAACTATTTCTCGTCATTCTTTTAGTGTAGCAATGGCGACATACTTACATCCATGCGGAACACAATCCTTTGTTCGATATGCAGGCTGTATAAAATTAAACTGACAGTATTCAGAGGCCGGTAACTCCAGTTCTACAGAACGGATCCGAATGAAACTTCGATTACATGTTATGTAGATCATGCGGCCGAGGTTTACGTTGAAAAAAGTTTGAAATTTCGCCACCAGATGGCTCTGCAGTGAAGTAAAATGAAAGATAGTAGTACAAAAATCAAAGAATAATAGAAATTTTTATTTACTGACGCACCTGTGTGCTCTATGTGCATGCTTTTTCGGTCAACATGTTGAAAGCGTGCCACTACGTTATCAACGGCCGCACGCAACATATCGCTAGGAATGAAGAGGACATGGTGGACGATGCTGGCTTTCAACTCCGCTTCATTAGCCACACGTCCTTGATACACGCGATCTTTGAGGACACCCCACAACTAGAAGTCACAAGGATGCAGATCTGGGGATGTAACTCGCCAGTCATCTCGAAAGATACGCGAGATGGCACGTTCATCAGGGAAGTTAGTACGAATCACGGTTTTTGCACGTATTGCCGTATGAGCAGTTGCTCCATCTTGCATGAACACTGTGGTGACCAAAGAGTCAGTCTCTTTACCGTAACAACATGGTGTTCCAGAAGTTTTCTGTATCGTTCGTTTTTGACTGCACGTCTAACAAACTCGATCGGTGTGACCTTCTCGAAGAAGTACGGACCCAGAATGAAACTCGCCGTGAATCCACACCATGCCGTGACATATGGGGAATATAACGATTGTTGTTGCATGGCGTGAGGATTGGTGAAACCCCATATACCGCAGTTCTGTGTGTTCACTGCACCGTCTAAGTGGAAATGGGCCTCGTCTGTCCATAAGATATACGATATACGATAGTCAGTACTCATCCACTTGCATCCTCAACAGAAAACGCAAGGCAAAATGAAGACGTGCAAAATGATCTTCCGGTTCCAATTGATGCACAACGTGCATCTTGTAAGGGTAAAACTTCAGAATTTAAGCAAAATCCGGCTTACGGTTGAGCACAGAATGTCCAATACCCATACTATAACGCAACCACTTACAGTAGCGTTTGGAGAATTTGTAGATGCTACATCTGTTGCAATTGTAACTTCCTCCAACATGGCCAGCTCAGTTGTAAGTAGTCTTCTTCCTGATGCAATACCGAGAGAATCGGTTTCTTCGAACTTTGGAATCATATTTTTGACTGCATTTACGGACGTGGTTCCTCTCTTTAAATGTTCTATCCGCCGATAAGCGCGGAGTGCCGCCGAAGGAGTAACCAGTTAGCACTGTTAACCAGCACTTTGTGTCAGCACTGTTAAACCAGTTTACGAATAATGCGCCTTCTTCCTTGTCCAGCGGCATAGTCACTGCGGGCGAATGATTTGTTCTAATGGCAGGTATCGCTTTTACAGCAAAATTATATTTCTTACTCATTTGCATATAGTTTCAGCTGCAAATTGGGTACTGTAAACCATCATATCAAGTATTAAGGAACTGATTGGAAAGAAAAGATGAATATGAATTGCCACTGCATGCAGCATACGTTGACTATAACAAGGATTCTAGCTGAACATAAAAATGCATTGACTCCTCGAAATCAAGACATCTAGAAATTTTTTGCAACTATATGATTAGATGTTTCTGCAAAAATGCAAGCGCTTAACTTCGGCTAAAATAGTATATCAGATATATCATATATTGTAAATGAGTCAGGCGATAAAACACGACATTTTCAAGACTTACTAAAACTCTGTCAAATTTGCAGAAGATCTTCCAATAAGTGAACTAGGACAGCAAAATAATAACGATGAATTGCAATTATTAAAATCACCTAAGTTTTTTTGATACGATATTGTTTCTTTTCTAATGGATCGTTCAAAATTTTAAGAGCGAAAGCGCTCTCACATAAAAATAGAGAAGTTATACTTAAATTGAACAATTTACCGCATAATGATAAGAGCATGAATAATAGTGGTTTATTCCAGGAACAAATTTTAACATTACTGATGGGGAAATTAGTGGATTAATAGATATGGTTACGGATTAATTAATGACCCTTGGCTAATTAAAGCTTCAGTTTTCTCTGAGGACTAATCACACTGGTTTACACATGTAGCAATAATTTATTCTTCATCATACTAAATTGGTGCTTATCAATAATGTATAACTTACGGAAAAAATGATTGATTGTTATTGTTATGTGACGTTAAGTATAATGTATTGTACTTTTTTTGTGCATTTTTGAGTAATTTTTGTGAATTTTATGTAATAATTTTGTATTCAAATATGGCAAATAAATTTATTATTAATTTTATTATTATAACTTAAAAAAGGTTAAAATATTGTTCAGCAATTTCATAGCGAAAATAAAAATCCAATTTGATTGCATTAGCCAAAAATTTCAGGTTTTAAGATTTATCTCGGCCAACAAATGGCAAAATTATGAAGAAACTATGTATTAAATTTAGCTCCAATATATACAGAAGAAACAAGTTTTATCCTGAAGGGAAATTTTCCTTTTATCTAAAAGGGAAATGTCTTCAACCAATGTGTATTTCAAGTCTTCTTGTATGGACTAATGTTTTTCAATGTATAGTCTTCAAACCGCAGGTGGTCCGTATTTTCATATCAAATAGTCCTCCAAATATTCAGGTAATTTAACGAGAAAATATCGTGATGCAATTTATTTAACGTTGCGGCTCCAGAAAGTAAGCATCAGCGACAAGAAAAAATTCGATGCGGACAATAAAACTCTTCAAAAAGTGACATTCTCGCCGATAGTTAGGTATTTTAAAAATATTTTTAATGTCTTAATAATGTTGCGCTAAACATAAAATGATTGGACATTCTATTGTAATGTTTGTCAGCAGGTTTCTATTGTAGAATAATTATACAATAATTTTTGCCACCCACGTTTAAGTAGCTCAAACTAGAGCTTTTTTATTTGGAGAAAAGAGGCGCCGTCCTCATCCTGGACTAGAATATTGTTTGTTATCAGTTTTCTATTATAGAATAATGTTGGTCAGAAGCTTTCTATTGTAGAGTAATGTTGATCTAGAGAGAATAACATTATTTACAATATTTGTTGGCAACATCTCATTTCATAAAATACAGGGTGATTCGAAATGAAGGACCCAAATTTATGCGGCCACATTTCCTGAACTGTATATTGTATATGAATGATTCACATAATATTTCAAAGACGATGTCCTAAAGTTTCGACTGGCGC
>QLNU02014802.1:11154694-11170653 GCA_006491805.2 Dysdera silvatica | reverse complement strand
GCATCTGATATGATATATAAACACTGTATTGATAGACAAAGTTATCAACAGCAAATGCAATATGAGAAAACTGACTGAAATCTATAGATTCATTTGTTTAGTTTAGAAGTAAAAATTTTTAAAAAAATTATAAGTTACGTAATACGTTTTGTGATTAGTAGGCTAGTTGGAAAACAAGGGAATGTTTAAAACAGATGAAATCATGATCATTTATGGCGCAAGG
Organism: Dysdera silvatica; assembly: GCA_006491805.2. Classification (NCBI taxonomy): domain Eukaryota; kingdom Metazoa; phylum Arthropoda; class Arachnida; order Araneae; family Dysderidae; genus Dysdera; species Dysdera silvatica. Next base: position 11,170,430 of record QLNU02014802.1, on the reverse strand, counting down.
ACAAAAGGACAAAGGTTGGAGCAGATTAGAAATTTAGATCTAAATTGAGTCCTCGTGTTATTCGTCTGTATCAGTTTTACAGATTATTTAATTAGATAAACAATTTTCATGTAATATACAAGCTGAACGCTGTTCACTTGAAGGATAAAATAATACTTGTATTCAGTGTGGTGTCTTACGAAATATATAGAAGCATCTGATATGAAATATAGACATTGCATTGATAAATATAAAGTAAGTTAACATCGAATATAATATGAAAAAATTGACTGAAAACACTAGATTCATTCGATTGACCAGTTTAGGCGTAGAAATGATAAATTACAAGTTATGAAACGTGCTTATAATGAGTAGGTTAGTTTGACAAGAACACGTTTACAGCTCAGATGCAATCATGATCCATTATGGCGCAAGGACAAAAGAAAAAAGGGTCAGAACAGCCTAGAAATTGAGATCTGAATTGAATCCTATTGTTATTCATCATCTATATCAGTTTTATAGACTAATGGAATAAATAAACAATTTGCATGTAATTTAAATGAACTGAGCGTCATTCATTTGAAAAACTAGTAGTCAATGTATCTCTGCAGTGTCTTGTGAAATATACTGAAGCATCTGCTAGGAAATATGAACATTGAAATTATAAATATAAAGTTAACATCGAATGCGTTGATCGAATTTGACTGAAATCTTTAGATTCATTATATCGTCAAGTTGAGGCGTAGAAATGAAAAGTTATAAGTTATTTAATGCGATTTATGATAAATAGGCTATTATGACATGAAGAACATACTCAAAACACGCCAGGATCATGATCATATAAAAGGTTAGCCTGTTAATTTCATTTACCTTTTTATGTCGCAAGAGCAATATCGGTGAAGCAACAGCAACAAGAGAAATAGTAGACTACGTACATCCAATTTAGTAATCCTAAGTTCTTTCTCTGTAGCCACGTTTGTCAACAGCGACAAAAGAAATAGTAAATCATGCATATCCAAATGAACAATGTTAATTTCTTTCTCTGTAATTGCGGATGTCAGTCAGTGACTTGAGAATTACCCTCTCACCACGCTCAGTTAGCAAGAAAATTTTTCCCTGCTGTGTCCAGCATTGTATGCCCTTGGCACGAATTTTGTTGTAGGCCTGTTTTCTAATGTGGGCTTTCGGCTATGACCAGGCCAGTATCCTTCAGAAGTCTTTTGTTCTTGAAGACATAGTCTCTTTGAGCCATTCTTATAAATTTAATGACCATTGGTCTCGGTGATTGTCCGTGAGTGGTATTGCGACTTACGCTTCCTAGACGATGCGCGTTTTCCAAATCCTTTGATAACATGGTAGTTTTTATCTTTTCATTTAAAGTATCCACTGCAACGGTAATTGGGTTTTCGTTCTCAGTTTCCGGTAAACCATACATTATGAGACAGGGCTGACGAATGTCATGCTGGTGTTCTTCTAGGGCGCATTCAAGATCAGCAGTAGTTCTTTCTAGATGTTGAACCTTGCTCTCCAAGACGACAAATCGCGATACCCATTCATTATTTAGTTCAGTGATTTTAATATCAAAATCTTTCAGTATTTCATTTTTGACAGAGGCCAATTTGACAGCACGATCGGAATCTCCGTCAGTCTCAGAACACAAATTCAAATCAATTTTTTCATTAATGGAGTTTTTCAACTTTTCTAAGTCCTGGGACCACAGTTTACGAAATTTTGATAATTCATCAGAGACATTACGCACCTGTTGGTCTAGCTCCCTGTTCGATAGGTGGCCAGGTGAAGAACTGGTGGACGTTTGATGTTTTCTTCTGGTATTCATAGTCACAGCAAGGCGAAGAAGTCAGTGTCTCGCACTCCCACGATTATTCGTTATAGCACAGGTTTACATATAAATCAAGTAAAATCAAAAGAAAAACATCATTCAGTAAAAACGAATCACGGTGCGCCCATAGTACCTTTTAGAGTAGGAGACAAGAGTGCAAATTCATACGACCGATGGGTTTGGCCACCTGGCGGCGTTTTATTTTGAAGCTAAAGGAAATCACAGAGAGAGTTTTTCTTATTAGGTTAATTGAAATTTAACTTAATCGTTATTTTAAACTTAATACGTTACGATTAAAATAAATTAATTTTATTAATGATGTTTCCAGTTCTTGAAGATATAAGGCTTTTTGAAGATACTAGGAATTGATTTGGCGAAAGTTGAGAGACAAAACATTAAAAAATAGAAACAATCAAGGTTGTTCTGAAGAAAATTATTGAGAGTATGCGGTGCTGTCTTAATTAAAGAATATTGTAATTGCGGGGTTACTGGACTTAGTGACGTAACCACGTCACGCTAACTGTCATTCGACTAGTCGTCTATCCAAGCACAAGGCGGCAGTTGCCACTCTCATCAGTTTTTCATTCTTTTCCTGGTTGTATGCAGGTTATTATTTTGAGGCTCGTGGGGTTCAGGGGGATTTCTTGCTTGGGTCATTTGTTTCCACTCAAGTTTGTAAACGAAAACAAAAAGAAAAAAAAAGGCTGAACTTGGTTGAAAATGGCCCAAAAACCAGCAAATACGAAAACGTTCTTGAGACCTTGAGAGTATGCGGTGCGTACCCTGTATTTTTCAAAATTTCTTCAGAGAATGCGGCACACACAGCGCGTACCCCTTGTAGCAGCCCTGGAAATTATGCAAAATGAAAGCAATATTTTCAACTTACAAAGTTTATTGACTTTTATCAGCATGGAAAATGTGCGAAAACCTTAGATAATACAAAATCAGGTCATCAGGTTTCTTCTACTTAATAAACTAAGTATTATTCTGCATAATCCATGTCCTTATTTTTTATAACTTAAAAAAAATCCTTTTAATAATTTTGCGCAGTTAAAGTTACTTGTTTTTATTTTCAAGAAATTTTACACTTAAACTCTCCTGGGACATGATTAGTTATCGGTGGAGACAATCCAAATTCCCAACACGTAGTGATGTTTAGTTACTTCCCATTCTGACTGGCAATAATTAATTATATTGCCATGTAAATTCTATTGGACTTAAATTCTGGAATACCATTCCTTGTCCGATTAGCTGTCTTAGGGCCCCCAGATAATTAGAAATGTATCAAAATCTTCTCTACAGGATCAACTTGCTTAATCGTTTTGAACTTACTATGTGCTTTGATTTTAATGACCTGAGATTATTTTAAGATCATATCTGCATTATTAACTTTGCCAGTTTTACCGCCATTGGCTTAGATAGTTCGATAGTCTCCCCATTTCGGCATTTTGTACTGTGTACTTTTCAAGCCATTTGCAATTTTGTGACTTATTTATCAAATATAATAAAAAAAATGGTTTGAAACTTGTAAAAAAAAAAATAAAAACTTTTAAAAAAAGTATGAAATTAATTTTCAGGAACTACCTGTCATAAAAACAAATTGTAATAAAGAAATAAATTAATGTTGAATCAGCTATTCTGAAATTGAGGAAGTTTGGCGAAAAATTTGGCCTAAAATGTTTCAGAAAATGTTAAAACTCTCGTTACAACAAAAAGTAAGGAATTGTCTGAATTATAAAGCAGTAAAAGCGTTTTCAATGTTAAAGAGAAAAATGTTAAAGAAGTGTAATCATGAAAGTACTGGCGTAGGCAGATAATTTGTAAAGGGGAGGGGATTATTCTAGGATATTGGTTGAGATGTTTTTTAAACATTTTATCATACACCCTTGTTCGAAAACAGAAAACAGCGAATCGTTTGAGGAAGCTCTTAGGTATTATTTTAATTCAGAAATTGGGAGTTATTCTGTGTGGGTGGTTTGAAAAACAAGATAGTTCTTGATAAATTCGTGAAATTTTAAAAAGGGTTGATTCTTAAAAACAGTCATTTTAATAAAAATATCCAAAATAACCAAATCAAGATAGCTGATCATTTAAAACTTTCTGATGATTACTGGAGGTAAAATATTGAGGGTAATAATTTTAGAAATTCCACGTATCTCCAATTATTCAACGTTAAGAGATTACTGAATGATACTTTAATTGTGTGATTCCTGCAGTGATACAGTGATAACGCCTTCGTTTAGCGTTCTGCTAACCCCAGTTCGGCCCTTAACGGCACAGAGAATAAAAATTTCCATATATTTTAGAATTTAAAAAAAATGCATCCATTACAACAATTGGATAAATATGATGCGATTTAAAACACTATTTTTCATTGAATATAAAGCAGCGATCCCCAGCTTCAGCCTATGATATGCTGAGAGGGGATGTTACGACATATCGGTGGGGTGAGTTTGCCGTGACTAGAAAATTTAGTATTGCTTACATCATTTCTCTATTCCAGTCAAAGTCTGGGTCCGCCATTTGTAACGCATCCTGACAATTTACCTTCAACACACGTCGGAAGTATCGACCGTCCCGATCTGTAAATTTTTCCAGTAAACTGGGCCTGAGTCGGGGTGTTAATACTCCCTTATATTTCTATTTCAACACTATACCAACACTCTATTGATTAGGTATTTGGAACCTATCTAAATTAACAAAGATGGAAAGATCGAACCTGTAGGCAGCAATAATTAGGGCTGGAAAAATCCGGTGGCCACTGGCGACTATAGGTTTGCTACTGTCTTGTAGGAAGTCTTCTTTTCCTACTAGGTTTTCAGGCGAATACCGTTCTTGTCTGGCGAGTAGTTTGCCGTGACTTTTAGAGCCATGCCACTAACCATGCCCCGCTCTACATTACTAAGCTTGCTTTGTATGCTCCTACATCAACTGTAGCTATTATATACATCTACTGGATGAACATGTTACTTTAGTGAAGTCGTGACGTGTATTTTTTACGTTTGTGTAATTCTACTTACTTTTCAATGGTGTCCAATGATCAATAGAAATATAACGTCTGTTTAAACGGTAGCATTGCCCGAAACATACATTATTACTGCGTATGACGTTGTTTCTTATTATAAGTATATTCTTTGAGTAGTGCTACGTCAATTTACTTTACGTTTTCATTATATACGGTTATTCGTGATGAATCGGTATGATTCTACAGTTTCAATTGATAATTTGGCGACTTATATATATGTATAATTAGGTTAGAAATGGAGGAGGGCAGGATAATAGCTGATTGCGAGTCCTTCCTTCAGTTAGGTACTGTATTTCATGAATCATTGTTTCCAGTTCTATTGAGTGGATTTTACATTATTTCATAGATTTAATGAATAGGAGAACAGTAATTTCATTTGCATTTAGACTAAAAAGCAAAGCATTCTTTATGTAGATTTTTGGTTTAATTTGAGAAACTGCATTAAATGCATAGTGCTAAAATCTTTTTTCTTTCACTTTGCCATCTTCCCATGTTTCTCCATTTTCAAATTTTTCATATTTCCATGTGGTTCTGGCATACTATTTTTACTAGAGGATTTCGTTCTTGATGTCATCCCTCCTCATTTATCCGGGCTTGGGACCTGCACCTATTGAGGCTGGTTTTCCCCTTGCTTTTAAAATGCACCTCAAAGCAAACTCTCTGACATGCCGTCTTTCGTCTTTCACAATAGCCAGAAAAAATTCTCTGGATGGGCAATGAAAGCATTGTTTTGGATTACTGGATCAATGATTGTTTTGAGATGATCTGGTAAATATCGGGAAGCCTGAATACACTGAAACACATGTTTTGGGCCTTGAAATATTGGTCGTTGGGTTTTGATTGTGAACCATAGAGGTGAGTATACTTTCAGGATGAACATTTTGATATGAATAAGATTTGAAGATGGGTCTGAGGAAGCAACGTATAGTCAAATAATTCTGTGAGCTATTGTTAACCACCTGGAATGACTAAGCAGTCCAGAGTTACAAATGGCAAGATCTGGAGAACAAACACCTGAGTGGATGGCCAATGAAATTTTAGGTAAATAGTTTTAATCTTTGCTTAGGATATCCTTGTTTACCTTTGGACTGCACTGAATTTCGAGGAATTCTACCATTGGTAATACTTCGCATATTTCAAAGTTCTTTCCGATAGGTCCACGGTACGACTGTGGGCCAATTTTTGTGCCATCTAATTTTTCAATAAAGTGCCTCAATGGCAACTCATTGAAGTGGAGCATACAGATGGACCACTGTAACGGAATTTGACGGAAAGTTCTATAAATCTAATGGCTTCGTTTTTTCACCCATTTTTTATGTTTGTTCCATCTTCACCCATCTTATGAATCTTCTTCTGGCTATGGTGAAAGACGAAAGACAGCATGTCAGAGAGTTTGCTTTAAGGTGCATTTTAAAAGCCAGGAAAAAACTAGAGAAATGCAAATCCTTACATGCGTTCATCATTCCTGATTTTAATTTTAATGCAAAAGACTAGACAAGGTGGATCAGTTGGTCATCAACGAAAATTACCTGTCCTCCACTTCTAGCATCTGCAACATCCGAGGAACTCTTAGACCTCATTCATTCCAAGCGGATACTAATTCTCGACATAACGAATTTCCATGTCATACACAGGTGGTTAAACGTACTGTGAAATTAATCACAGAAGCAGTGAGCAAAGTATGTGGCGGTGACAGCAGAGATGGTTTCATCAGAACATCTTTGCTTTCTCGCTGCCAAATGTCAATATTTGAAAACGAAGTCCAGTTCATGGGGAACCAAACCAAATCACAGAGGTAGTGGTTTTCCACCCCCGGCTATGGTTTTTTGTTGGTTGGAAAGAGCATGGGTGGAACTTGAAGTGCAGACCCCTTCCCTGGTGAGTTCGAGGTCGTTTTCCTTTACACTGAATGTGGAATGCAAACGGGCGAAGAGCTGCACAGCAATAGTTAATCAAACAGTCTACTTAACCTATTTTTCTGAAGTCATGAACGCTTCTATGACCTTTTGGTTTTTCCACAATTTTGGGGAATTTCCTTCCTGAAGCGAACCCTGCCCGCTCCTTTTGGGGGGTATGTTCGTCCGTCAAAGTATTATTTCTCGTTAGCTAGTTTCAAATTATTGTCAGAACTGAAGTTTCATGATAATCCTACTAATTTTAAGCACTTTTCAAAATTTTCTAAAAAAGGTCAATTTATGGCTAATTTCTCAAATTTTGGGGGTCATGCGCGACCTAAAGATATTATCCGATTCCTAAACTTCTTTTTTCACTGTGTTTATCTTGACGAGCAGCAACTTTTCCGCACTATTGCGTTTCGATTCGAGCAACTTTTGAATCTTCGACCCACCCTTCAACATCTTCCTTTGCATCTTCCATCTTATTATTCTTCAATCGAATCATCTTTTCGATCTTTAAATTCTGTTTCTGGAATCAAAAACTTATGTTTGTTAATTTGAGTGAATTCCAACTCTTCGCTGTTTGTTATTGAAACATCCTTCTTCTGGGAAAACAATATCGCAACAGCAGACATCTTTTTCAGGCTTATCATGCATAAACTATATCAACAACGACTTGCTACTTTTTTAAAATTTTATTAGATACAGGTACAGTACCTGTATAACCAAATTTTATTTATTATATTTTATTTAATATGCATAGAGGATTCAATTAAATGCATTGAAGAAAAAGCACAGTTATTTTGTGTAGTTTATAAGAAATTATCGATTTTAGATAACACTAGGTGAGTTCCAATCGATTTTACCAAGCGAAGAAATTGATTGGTGGACATGTACTTCAAAACTTTTTATTTGTCGTTACAAAAATCCATTTTTATAAATTCCTTAAGTAGTCTCGTGTTGTTTGTTTGTGAAGTCGGTGATTTAGAAAGTAGTTTTAGATGGTTTGAAGAACCAAGATAAAAACTTTGGAGGACTTAAACAGCCAAATAAAAATATATCGATCCATAAAGTCGCGCTGAATCCAAAAAGGGGACTAGAAATTCATCAAGTGAAAAAAAAAAGTTGATACGTAGCACAAATTGTAATTAAAACGAGGATAAAATAATTAAATTTTTGCTAAGGAAAGATTAAGTGAAATGTACTATTCGCGATATTTTTGTTATTAGGATCCTTAAATTTTCAGAGTGTACCTTCTTAGTAAGAATATGATTTGTTTTATAATGGACAGGATCTGGTGTACCTTTTTTCAAATGAATTCAAAGGGCGTTTCTCGCCGAAGATAGGATGCTCTTACTCATGCAATGCATTAATTCTATTGGTCCCTGCATCGCCATACATCCGCATCACTCTTTCGCTTTTCAAAAAGAATCGTGGATAACTGTTAACACCGTTTCACGATGTCTAGTTCTTATTTTCCTACAATCCAGCATAAAATTCAGGAGGGTCTTCTTCGGCCATCTTTCATTGTTCAATTTATTTTCTTGTCAATATCATCTAAGTGATTTTACCTGCTGTTGTTTCTTTATGGATTAACTAATCTTCATTCTTAACTTCGCTCAACCAAGTTTTTACACAGTATCTACGCTAATAACCCATTTCAACTGCCTTAATTTTTTTGCAATTTTTTTGCAATTGTTTAAGCTTGACTGCCTTACGTAAAGATATTTTCTATAATTTGAATCAAAAATAAATTTCTTTATTTTTCAATGAAATCTCATATTTCAATATGTAGCACGAAACCACGAATTGTCCTTCTATCCTAACATATTCTGCCTATTGCATGTTTTAAATTTAAACGATATGTTGAATTTGCAGGCATAAACGAATTTTTTCTTCAATAAATATTTTTATGACTTCCACTTCTTTTTCATGCAATTTATTCTACTAGCACAAAATCTCTTCATAACAAGACCATAAAAGTTAACGAGGCTTTATACTGTGAGTATGTATACTAATCAACTGATGGTTCGCAGATATACAGCGGAAATTACTAAACCCCTTTATGTATAAAACAAATGGACGATGGTACGACAATTTAGAAATTTAATAAATAATTCTATGCAGTTATGGCAGAACAGATTCATGAATAGATTTTATTGATGCGACTAATCATACATATTGCAGTATTTAAGATGTAAAAAATAATCCTTGCAACTTATTAACCAAATGTATCAGAATTAATGTTGTAATTATTAATGTCATTATCGTAATAATAATAATCATTATTATTATTATTATTATTATCATAATAGTTAATAGCAGTTAGGTTCTGTGGGACATGTATGGAGGAAGAGATATTGATGATAATGATATGATAATCCATCCTCTATGACCAAATTAGAGCTATAGATTGTAAAATATTATTATCCTCCACCGGGCAGCCTCTCTCTTCGTTCCCCGTCCTCGATGGCCTAGCGGTTAAGGCACTTCGAGGTCAACGGAGAGACTCTAGGTCGGGGACGAAGCCTCTTTTTCTTCCGTAACAAAACGCTCCAGTTTCAGCTAAAAAATGTGGGTGTTGGAATAATCACGTAAAATTAGCTCTATGTATGATCAGTGGCGTAGGTAGGAAGTTCATGATGGGAGGGGTTACAGAGCTACAACTCATATATTCCTATGTTAAATATACAAAATTTCATTGCAATGGGGGGTTACAACCCCCAAAACCACCCCCAACTACGCCTCTGTGTATGACACACCATTGGACGATATGGGAACTTCTTCCTGAGTCACTATTGTTATCGTGCTTCAGTTTATATTAAGTAGTCGTTGGTTCAACTCAAGCCCAAGACTATCTATCCTTTTTCCTTCGTCTTTATGACTTCTCAATTTTTACAGATAGCAATATTTCCGCCACCCATGCTTATGATCGAATTAGAGTTTTCAATGTATAGGAGAAAAAGAGACATCGCCCTGACCTAGAGTCGAACTAGGGTCCCGCGGTTAGATCCGGAGCGCCTTAACCCCTAGGCCGCCAAAGCACAGGAACGACGCTCCCACTCTCCGCATATAAGGTTTGTAATATATTACCCTTCTTACGGTTAATGCAATCGCCAAATGGCCAGCACACAAAACAATTGGGGCATCTTTTTTGTAAATATTTACCAATCCTTGTGATAACGGTCATACATCGCTTTACTTTGAGAAGGTTCCAGATATCAAAGATCGTCCATGGAACATCCTGAGGACATTTTGAACATACGCACGTGGTCCCTAGGACGATCTAAATATCTTCAAGTCATCCCTAGGACGATTTGAACATCCTCAGGTCATCCCTAGGATGATCTGAACATCCCCAGGTCATCCCTAGGATGATCTGAACATCCCCAGGTCATCCCTAGGACGATCTAAACATCCTTAGGTCATTCCTAGGACGATCTGAACGTCCTCAGGTCATCCCTAGGACGACCTGAACATCCTCAGGTCATCCCTAGGACGATCTGAACATCCTCAGGAACTTTGCCACATTGCTACCTGGGGAAGCATATAACGTGGGTTATCAGAGCATCATAACTTATTAATTCCTGCGTGAAAATTACAAAACACGGCCATTGAGACCTTGAACACTAATTGCTAGTCCTTGTCAATCCCTAGGAAGGATAATTAGTAATATTGTCAGGGGGACAGCTATTTGTAATTACGGCTTTTCTGTAATACTCCTTTTCATACCTCTCACAGAAGGGGTAACTGGGGCTTTAAAAAATTCCGAATATTTAACTAATAAGTCTTATAAACGCACTCCAAGAAAGCCTTGGATCACAGGAGGTATCCTGAAATCCATCATCAATAGGGATCGGCTTCATGCTAAATACAGGAACAGTCCTTTTGACCCCCTTTTAAAATCAAAATATGTTTCTTATCGAAATTTGTTAACTACAATCCTGAGAGTAGCCAAAAGGAACTACTTTGATGCGAAGTTTAAAATCTCACTCGGAGACAACAAATCTACGTGGAAAACAATTTACGAGGCCCTAAACCGCAAAAAATCAAATAATCTCCTCCCCACCAAAATCAATGCCTTTGGCACTGAGCTCACCACAACTAATAAAATAGCCAACGCCTTCAACTAACTTTTTGCAAACGATCCCCCCCTCCCAACAGTAAGCTGCCGGGTCTTCTTTCTTCCTTAAACTAGTGAGCAGAAACGAGGTCAAGCGTTCTATTAATGCTCTTAGTTCCAAGTCCACAGGTCTCGATAATATCCCGCCGCATATTGTTAAAGCCAACCCAGATTTCTTTGCAAATGCTATTGCGCATTTAATCAATATCAGCTTCAATAAGGGTATTTTCCCCTCGAAGCTTAAGATGGCTAAAATTATTCCTATATTTAAAAAAGGCGACCCATCTGACATTCAGAATTATCATCCTATTTCTATCCTTCCAGTTATTAGCAAAATTTTTGAAAAGGCTTTACACAGTAGACTTGAATCATATTTCGAAAGTAAAAACTTACTTTACAAACATCAATTCGGCTTTCGAAAACATAGGTCAACAACTACCGCCCTCCTTAATATTAAAGAGATGATTTCTGACGAAATAGACAAAAGCAATTTTGTAATAGGAATGCAAAGAGATCTCCAAAGAGCGTTTGAAAATGTTAAGCATGACATTTTACTGACGAAATTGGAACGGTATGGTATTCGGGGTACACCTCTAAAATTACTGAACAGCTACCTTTCTGATAGGCAACAGCAAGTTTTCATAGGTAATACTCCCTCAACTCGCAAAACTATTTGCGTTGGTGTATCTCAAGGAAGCTGTTTAGCTCCGCTATTCTTCCTTCTTTACATCAACGATTTGCCCCAAGCTGTCCTGAATAGTCAGCTGTTTCTTTATGCTGACGACGCGACACTTCTGGTATCGGGAAAAAATATCGAAGAAACAGTGCAAAAAGTCAACTAAGATTTAGATAACGTCTCACGCTGGCTTTACGTTAACAAACTAGAGCTAAACATTGCAAAATCTAACTACGTTATCTTCCATTCCCGGCAAAAAATATTACCTAACAGTTCTCCTATTACTTTCCGCAACTCCATCCTTCAGGAAACGAAATCAGCCAAACTTCTTGGAGTAATTTTCGATTCAAATTTAACCTGGAAAGAACACATTAACGATCTCACCAATTCTCTTAGCAGTCTCCTGGGAATATTTTCGAAACTCAGACATGTCGTTCCTCAATATATCCTAATGATTCTATACCACTCTTTATTTTATTCAAAACTTACCTACTGTGTTGAGGTCTGGGGAATCACATATTTTACCTCCCTTAGGCAATTGATAGGAACACAAAAAAAGCTTATGCGAATAGTTAACTTTGCAGGCTTCCATGAACACACTGGCCAATTTTTTAAATTATGGCGCATTCTTCCTCTCACTCTCTTAGTAAAATATAAACTTACACTCCTTACGTACAAAGTCACAAAAGGTGACGTAGTTTTACCTTTCTCTATCTCACAGCCGACACATGATTACAATACACGTCACCAGGACGATATCAGAATACCGCAGACTCGCACAAACTATAAAACACACAGTGTCTCCGTTACGGGTTCTAAAATCTGTATTAATAATGTATCTGATTAATTGATATCAATATTAATTGACATCATTATATGATTGATAATCATGTAAATCATCATTAAAGTAAAACATCCACAAACCCCGTATAATTAGGTTTCGTATTACTATTCACCATTCTTTACTACACAATATTTTATACGTATTACCAATAAACACATACCTCAAACCAGAGCAAAGCATTATTCCGGAATTCAGCTATCTTATGGAGCTATCTTTATGGAATTCAGCTATTTCATCCACAGACATTGTGCAACTAAGACGCATAAGCTTACATTACATAGATAAGCGCGCTACTTCATATTCAAGGGACACTTTAATAAGAAGAGGAGCTCGAGTTGTCTACTCGAACATAAAGCTATTACAGGACTGCACTTAATGTAATAAGTCATTGCAGAAACAACCAAGACTGTGTACTGGCCAATGCATAGTTGCGCCACTTTGTTCAAAGCTAAATTTCTCTTGCTCAATATCCTTTCGATCTTCCATCTAAAGTTCGGCAACACTGATGAGCCCTTAGACTAGCGTTTTGGAAATTTTTGCTAATATGGAATCCCCAAAATTATATGTCTAGAGAACCACTGCAAGGCTATTACATATTATATATGGCAAGCAATGAATCCCGCCGTTCTGCCCTTCAAACGCAGTGCTCTGCCTGCTACTTCTGCCTTCCCACTCTTTCCTTTTAGTTTTCAGTTCTTCCCCCTCCTCTGCTCTTCCTTTTCCATTTTTCTTTTGTCTGCCTTTCCCTTTAAAAGTCCTTTAAAACTGCACCCGCAACGGTCAACTCAAAATTCATTTACATTTTTCTACTATTTTTGTTTCTCCTACTTCTTTTCTCGGTCCAGGCTACAAGGAAAAACATTCTTACTCTGCAGCCCACAAAGATTCCACCTTTGGACTTCAACCTTCACTTGTAACATCTTCGAGTCAAGACCCTGTTCATAAACTCTGTAAATGTGATACACCTGCAAATGTAAATCGCTTTATAACTTTGAGGATCTGTACGCGCGAATCGATATCGTTATTGTTTCTTGTTGAATACGAGAAATCCCTTGCTTTGTCTTCCGGAAAGAGAGCCCCGTTACTAGCATCGCTACTGCTCTCTTTCCATTTCCCAAGCAAATCGTTTGTATGGTCTCCTGATGTACATAATAATAAGGAATAAAGTATTACTTACTTACTTACTTAAATTATTATTTAGTTTGTATTTAGATAAAAAAAAAATCCCTTTCTATTTTAGTTTTTCAAATTTTGAATAAATAAAGCACATAAATTACAGTTTTACACATGTGAGTGTGTTAGAAATTCGGGATAAAGATATAATCTTTTATGAGTGAACTGTCCATGTTATTTTGATATGCGTCCGAAAATAATAGAATTTCTTAGGAACAAGAGATTTAGCAGATTTAAGGAATGATGCGGGTAACTGCGTAATCGTTCGAAATGATTAAAGAATCGATCTATTCGGGGTTCTCAAAGACTTGGTTAAATTTTCGAAGCAATTCTGTTTACTGTATTGCAGAAATATCGGTAAAATGGAAATGGATTTTTAACCCACATGCACTGATTCTCATTCAAAGCGTATACAAATAAAGTTACGAAATAATGAAAGTCGTTATGTTATTTATAAATTATAAAATTTAAAATCATCATAATAATCAATATATAAAGTTTTATATTTAATCAAGTGGGGAAATTAATGCAGGAATTGCATCATTAAGTACATGAAAACCATTATCATAATCAAAATTGGTTTATTTTGAAAAGCTCTCAGTTTTCTTGTCAATGCTCAATAATTATGAGCAGTTGGTTGGTTTTATTTTTATGGCGCAAGAACAACAATGGTCACTCTGCGTCAAGTCAAGTGAGACCACATTTTTTTTATTTCCATGCTAAAATTACATTTTGGTACACGAAGAAAACATAGCAAAATAAAACAGGAGTTATTATTCGAGCTTCTTTTGTGGTCAGTATGATTATTTTATATTTGATTTTCCAGTAAGTAAATTCTTAATTTCCTTTGCATTTGCTTCATCTTTCTCAATTTTTTCATATGATCTGGTAGTTCATTCCATTTATCAATTCTATAATAATTTATTTTATTTTCCATGTTTTTTTTATTTTGTCTGTTTTAAAATTGTTATTTGTTCTTGTATGCTTTGTATTTTGATTATTATCTATATTAATAGTTCTGTCATATTTACCTTTTATAAATTTTAAATATATCAGCATTAATATTTATTTTACAGGCTACCAAGAAAAATAAACTTGAATAAAAATACAAAAAAATAATATGAGTCAGGTAGGTGCCTGATGGATGACTGGAAAAAAAGCAGACTAAATGTCTGCTTGACAAGTTCCGGCCACTACTCAGATAATAAATTATATAAATATAAAAACACATTGGAAAAAACCATAAATAAGGGAAACATCGACATGTTATAAAAATAAATTATGTATAGACAAACAAAACATAAAGAAATTAAATATGCGTTGACATTTAAAGTGCAATAAAATAAGTATTGAACTTTAAAAAAAATGAACGAAAAAATACAATAGAAAATATAAGGCATTGATATGTAAGCCGCAGAAATGGAATTAAATGTTAGCATGTGGATAGCAAGCATTTATTTAGAGAAGACTTAAACATATACTCGCTGTTAACATTAGTTAGACTTGTTGGGAGAAGATTCCAAACCATAGGAATCGATATGATCATATAAGTAATGAGAGTTGGATTGTAATGGGATAAGTCTTCTGCCAGATTTGGACGGATAGCGATCATTACGTGGACGAATCTGAATAGTATTTGAGTGAAAGCCTTTGTGAATACGTTTGAACATAAGAAGGGTCATTCGGGACTGAGCAATTAGAGAGAAGGGTGATATGGCAAAAGAAGCCCATGGGTTGGCTCTGTTATTTATAATCTTTGAAGTCATAATTTTTAATATATGTAATTGAATTTGTTCAAGTTTATGGATATTAGATTGAGTTATTTTTTACCAAATGTTATAGCAATTGGTGAAGTGGGATTTTACTGGAGAAAAATAAACGGAACGGATAGCTCTGATAGGAAGATATTTGTGAATTTTTCGAAGAAGCCCAAGAACTTTCGCAGCCTTAGATGTAACACTTTCATAGTGAAGAGAAAGAAATGATGCCGCTTACTTCGATAAAACTTCTAGAGTCAGGACCAAAAGGACTTCAACTACCTTTCTCTACATGGAAGTCCCTCAACCGCTGGCGGACCGAGGTCACCCGGTGCAAAACAAACCTAATTAAATGGGGGATGGGTAATGACGACAAGTGCGAGTGCGGCATGGTTCAGAACTACGATCACTTACTGGTATGTCC
>QLNU02014802.1:11122322-11136272 GCA_006491805.2 Dysdera silvatica | reverse complement strand
TTTTTTTCCAGAGTCTATTAATTTCTATTGCAAGGTCACGATATTTGGGGATTTTTTCTTATTTTGGAGATTTATTATTATCTGGTCTCAAACGGGATGACTACATAATAATAACTATTATTATAACTAATTCTGATGGATGAGTCTGTGACGACTGTTGTTTTCTTCGTCCTTTCATTTTCTATATTTGAATTATCAGTTATGCTAAGCCAGTGACATAGAAAGAAGCTTCAAAAGGTTCAAGCCCACCCCTCATTGGATATCCAAACACGCCGCATATATATGAATATATAAAACAATATAAACTAGCGCCGCATAATATGATCTTCTTTAGTTACTTGAGCCTACCTTAATAATTTTTTAATTGCTATGATATTGTTCCATGATATTATGAAGGTACATTATACAGTGTGGCTTTTCTAAATTGTAAATAAATTTCAAATGGCATTTTAAAACTTATTTTTATTCATGCATAATTTATGATCGTATTTCCTTAATGTAGTTCTAATGCTTTATTTTGTCAGAAAAATTTCTTTCTTACCACAATTCGTTGATTCTGGTTCCCGGCGGAAGCTAACGCTCGGCGCATTGCACTTCCATTTCCTTCATTTTTTCACTTTCATTTGTTATTTTTTGCCCACTTCTATGCCTTGACTCCAAGGTTATTGCTCTGTTTATTGAACCTGCTTTTGCCTGGCATCGATGGATCATATGTAATCGGTTTAATTGCCTGTTTCTGGTTCCCTCTCCGCCACGTTCTCCCCAATGCTTTTTTTCTTGCAATGGCCGTGTGTCTGTTTTCAAAGTATGCATCGGCGTTTCGGCAGTGTTTTTCTTTCCAGAATCAGTTGCTGCCTCTTCTCATCTCTTTTGTCTCGTGTTCGTCCTTCTCTTTTATGGTTTCTCTACTGTTTCGGCCTTGATGTCCTTTGCCTGCCTTGCGGTGCCTTTCTGTCCCTTGATGCCCTGTCCGCTCGTTCTTGCCGCTGTGTGCCTTGGTGTCTTGCGTCTTCGGTCTGGTATTTCTTCGACTTCATCCTTTATATGCATTTTCATCTTTCATGGGTTCTTGCCCATCTCCATCGAACTTCATCAGGTTTCGCCTTGCCTTTTCCGATTCATGAAACTTCGCCATGTTTCATATCATCTCTCATACTTCATCGCATGGAGGGATGGATCAATGCTTCTTCACTATGGCTTCAACATACCTTTTCTGGAAATACAGTTCCGCTCGATCGGACAACTCATCCAATTAATCTCTGCATACAAAGCAACAATCACAATTCGTAAATTATCCATTCTTCTGATTGCAATTTTTAAACTTTTATTAAACCGTAGATGCTTTCACTTTCAGCTTTAAAAAATTTCAATGCATACGTATTTATCTTATTATAAAAGCGTCATATTAGAAGCTTAATTCTTATGAAGCAGCCATCATTTTCGAAGAATATTTTCTTTTAAATATATTGTGAATGATTTATTTAACATTTTAAAAACATCTATTTAAAATGTTGGAAAATATCAGTTCAGTGGGCTTTTATCATCTCACGGAATATTGTTCAATCTTCTGCCGTGTTTTGCAGCTATTTACCTAATACATAGTATCTTCCATCCATGTGCTACTGGCATACAGTGTCCTCAAATAATTTATCGAGATATCGGTATTCAAAATTAATGATATATGAGAAGAGAGAGGCTGTGCGCCTTTAGCTGTATTTTTTCCTGCAAACTAAGCTTTAATCGGCTTATGTGATGGATTGCGAGCATTGGAGCGCGGAACCCCAGTATCGATCTCATACAGCCTTTCAACTACGTAATCTGCACTAGTTTCAGAGTTTAAAGCAAAGTAAATCCTTTGTGGGTTTGCAGATGAATCAAATTCTAGTAATCTATATTTGTAAATATATAAATAGGTTTCTGTTTATACTGCATTATCCTATTAAGTCTTGAGTGTTGGTCGACATGATGCAACTTCCCCAAAACAGAAGTCTCGTCCCGCGAGTTTCTAAGCTTTCCAGCAACATATAGTGATATAATAAGTCCTTAACTGATATTTGTTTTCATTCTGCTTAATGTTAGCATTTTAAATTTTTTTTCGATTTTTTTCAATGCATTGAAAAGATAATGGTTTACGTCAAAAAACACAGTAAATACTTCTTTGCACACCGTAAATCATTCGCTTCAATTGAGTTCACTCAATTGAAGTTGATTGTCTGATGACAGTTGGTTTTCTAACTGGAATTCTATCTACTTCTATAAGCTAATGACGGAACGTTATCGTTAAATCGAGAAAGGTGGACGTTAAATGAAGGAAAATATAACACTGGACTCAGTATTACTCAATTACCGGACCAATAAAATCCTTCGTTAAATCGAAGAAATTGTTAAATCAGGTGTCATTAAATTGAAGTTAGACCATTCATATTTTCAAAAGAAATCTTAAAAGGTGAACCCTCCGGTCTGTGTTCGCAATTTATATTAGTTTTGTAGAAAAAGCATTGCAATCCAAGGTACATATATGTGTACCTCTTGAATGAAGAGGTTATATAAATACTTATCCTCCGTTCAATACAAGGAATGGGTTCTTTGGAAGTAGAACGCTATGTAAATCATCCTTATGCGAGTCAGCACTATGCGAATCAGCGTTATAACGGCTCAGTGCTGTGGAGAATCACTTTAGCGTTACGTGAATAGATATGTGCGTCTAATAAATTAAGTTCAACCCTCAAAATATACAGTCGGGTCATTTTCATGCTGTTTTAAAGTTGCACGATTTATATTTTATCTGTTTTTTTAAATATATAGTTTAAAATTTAAAAAGTTTACTGCGCAAGGTTCGACACGGACTCATGCGCAATATTCGACGACGAAAGGACATTTACGTGTGTTACGTTTTGCACTCTTTTCTAAAGTGACATCACTTAGGACTGTAGGTCTGTATATCATGAAAATCAATTTTATGGATACATCATCTCTCAATGTTTAATTACCGATTACATTATTAACAAAGCAAGAGCTGCACTAGAACCAGAATTAAATTTCTAAAAATCCACCATTGTCTTTTCTCTGCAGATCTGATGCGGGGACTGCCTCTTCTGGTGACGAAAGTAATTTGGCACTAGTTCGCAAATCATTGGATGCGGGCCCTTATCAGCCAATGAAAATAATTCTGATGAAAAACTGTAGAAACATTTGCTACTTTTTAATAAAACCAAATGAATAACGTTTGAAAACAAATGTATTTTATTCATATCAATTTCTTTCAGATTTTCGAGTGAATTTATTAATTATTCCTATTTCCTTAAATTTCTGTAAACTTTTTGTATGCGATTTTTTTTGTATGGAATTTTTGTGGAACGTTCCTACCGCATAAAAGGAAACCCAACTGTATATGATATATTACTTTATGTACAGGATTATATGCTCCAATAAGAAACACAGGTTAATATAAAATAATAAAATATAATATGCGATTAATAAATAATTACCTGAACAGAAGCGGAGCAGCAACACGCCACTTCAATGGATAAGAGTTAGTCAAGATTGCGTATTAAAGGAGAGAACAATCTACGAGTCCCCCTTCTCTGACTTTGACTAATTTGTCCCGTTAACTAATTTAAGGGTAAAATAAAAAAAAAAGATTCCGCTTTTCGCCGTCCTAAAGCATTTCTTTATTTAGAGAATACCGGCAATCAATTCATATGAATTGATTGCCAGTATGACTTTTATTCAAATTTTCACCGTTTATCTATTTTATGGAATGCTTGAGTTGTCACCAAATAAAAAAGGATTAGTTATGAACAGCTTAAAATTCAAATAAAACAATGTCAGTGATCGATTTCCTGTTTACTGTTACAGCTCTTGCTCTTTAATAATAGTAGATATTTCATTAAACTCATATATGTAAATAAGAAAGCGTTCAAGTATTACATAAGCATCTTTGTGGGAGGGGGTTGCTGTTGTGCTTATTTTGCTATATTCACCAATATTAAATTTCGCTTATCAAGAAGGAGGGGTATAAAATGGCCAAAATATTGCTTACGTAATACTCGAACGCCCTCTAATATAAAATTGCCGGTGATACATCTGTTTCGATGTGATTCAAATGATACAAGTGAATATTTTTGAGATTAAGAGAATACTAACATGATTAAGTTAAAAATGGAAGAGAGCAGAAAGCTGTAGCTTGTTACGAGGCCCTCTTCCAATTAGGGGATTTCTTTAGAAAGTCTAAAAGACACTCATGATGACGTTTTATTTTGTTCTTTGCTTTCAATTACAATAACGTCATGTTCGCGGGTGAGCATGCGTCGTCTGATTTAATTTTACGCCTTTCTAAAATTTAATGCTTATTGCTTAATATAAATAACAAAAGTATACTAGAGAACTATAAAAAATATAAATATTTCAGACGAAAATATATATTTATTAGTCCTTTCTGAAACATTCAAATACACACATTTGACAATTATGTTAACTCTGAGGGGGTGGGTAATAATCACTGGCGTACGCAGGAGGTGTTGATTGGGATGTAACTTCCCCCCATTGCAATGAAATTTTGTATATTTAACATAGGAATATGCGAGTTGTAGCTCTGTAACACCCCTTATGAACTTTCTGCATACGCCTAGGATAATAATGCCTTACATAAAACCTTATAGACAGAGAAGGTTAGCAATGTTCCCGCCCTGATGGCCAAGCTGGTATAGGCACAAAGAGTCATACGCGGAGTAGGTACGGTTGGGTCCACGGTTCAAATCCTGGTCATGGCTATGTCTATTTTTCTCCTATACACACACACATACAGTTCTAGTTTGAGCTTAATTAAGCCCTATTGTCAAAAATTTATATCTATAAAATTCCCTATGAAAACTACAACAAATATGCCCCGGTGGCACTTTGTTGATCATTTAGAAATTGTGTTAACCCTGTGCTGGATACTAATACCTTACGCAAAGAAAATATAAATTTTTATTTCCTAGTATTTTAATATATACAGTGAACCTTCTCAAAAGCGGACACTGACGGGGAACGGAAAAGTGTCCATATATATATATATATATATATGGCCTGCAAAAGGGTTGCTGGTATCTAACTGGAAGGAGACCCACACGCTGAACGTATGTGACGATGTGTGGAACCGGCCAGGCCAGTAACCTAGTGTCCTACCCCGCCTTCAAGTGGTGCAGGCTGAGCTTTCTATTTATGTGGCAAATTAATATTTGCTGCACGGATAGAAAGGCGGAAGGGGAGGGCTAATTCACCAACCCGTCTAGCCAGCGTGGTGAAATGATGGCTAATTCCTCCAATATGCTAATACACCAAAAACCATGGCCCCTAGTCTCCAGGTGCTGGAGTGCTCCTGATCAAGGCAGCGGTCAGCGTGGCATGAAAGCAGGGGGTGCTAAGAATCACTGGAATGGCCCAGGCTGCCGTTTGTTATTGACCTTGGCAACGTATAATGGACGATCCCTTGCTTCTGAAGCAAAACTTCAGGAATTGGAAGAGGAACTTGAAAAGATCAATTGGGACATTATAGGACTCAGTGAAGTCAGAAGAAAAGGTGAAGAGTTGGTGGAACTTAAAAGTGGACATTTGTTTTATTATAGAGGAACGGAAACTGGAAGAACAAGTGGTGTTGGCTTCTTAATCAACAAAAGAATTAAAGACTACCTTCTTGAAGTCGAAAGCACGTCAGATCGAGCAGCGAGGCTCGTTGTTCAACTAACCCAGCGATACCAACTTCAGATAGTACAAGCATATGCACCAACATCAAGCCATACCGACGAGGAGGTTGAAGAATTCTATGAAGAAATCAAACAGCTACACACCAAGGGGAAACAACACATCAAACTCATCATGGGAGATTTTAATGCAAGAATTGGACAACAGGAACAAGGAAAGAAATCTGTTGACAAATACGGATACGGGGAAAGGAATGAACGTGGCGATCAACTCATAGAATTTGCCGAAGCTGAAAATCTTAGCATCATGAATTCATTTTTTAAGAAGAAACTACAAAGAAAATGGACATGGAAACACCCCAATGGAGGAACCAGCGAAATTGACTATATACTGGCAAACAAGAAATCAATTATTGAAGATTGCAGCATACTGAACAGATTTAATACTGGAAGTGATCATCGAATGGTGAGATGTAAAATGCACTTAAATACTAAACTAGAAAGGCAGAAGCTCATTAGGAAACAAGTATGTAAGAGGGTGGATTTAAAGAAATTAAAAGAAAATACCGAGGCATTCAAGTTGGAATTAAAAAATCGCTTTTCTGCACTGGAAGGACTTATTGAAGAAGTTGACATCTCAGAAGCAAATGAAAACATTGTTAAGACAATAATTGAAACTGCTGGGGAAATTGGTGGTGTAATATGTAAAAAGCAGAATAGCAAATTATCTGAGAAGACGAAACAACTCATGAAAAGGCGAAGACTTATGAAGGTGGACAATCAAAATACCAGTTGCAAGATCGAGTATGTAGAACTTTGCAAAACTTTGCGCAAAAACATGAAAGAAGATATAAGAAAATTCAATTGTGAGTTAGTAAGGAAGGCCATTGAAAGCAACAAGAGCCTTAGGGTTGTTAAAGGGAGTTTGTCTATTGGGAAGAAACACATCATTGCATTACAAGAACTTGGAATTGTAACAAGAAATAGGGAAGAAATACTTAGAAGAGTTGAAGAATTCTACAGAAAGCTATATGAGGGAAACAGTGGATTAAACGAAGACTCTGAGATAGTCGAAGGAACAGCTCCTAAAATCTTAAAAGAAGAAGTAGCATTTGCAATAAAAAGTATGAAGAAAGGAAGATCCCCTGGCGATGATGGCATTACATTAGATATCTTAAAAGAAGCTGGAGAACATGTAGAAGACATACTCGCAAAATTCTTTACCAAATGCCTCAACAGTGGTAACATACCAAACCAATGGGATTCTGCAACAGTAATTCTTTTACATAAAAAAAAGGTAATAACGAGGATTTGAAAAATTACCGGCCAATTTGCTTATTATCTGCTATTTATAAAATCTTCACAAAGGTACTAACACATCGCCTGCAGAAAAAATTAGATGCATCTCAACCAAGAAAACAAGATGGATTTCGAAATGGATTCAGAACTTCCATTTTGTTTGGCGTTTATTGACTACGAGAAGGCTTTTGACCCTATTAAAACGTTAGCAGTTTTCGACCCTTTAGGATCAGCAGACATCCAGGATATGTACGTTGAGATGGTGAAACGTGTGTATAAAAATGCAAGTGCAAAATTTCGGTTACATAAAGATACCAAAACTATCAAAATTGGTAAAGGTGTGAGGCAGGGAGATACCATTTCTCCAAAACTTTTTACTTCAGCTTTACAGATGATTTTTCAGCAGATAAATTGGAATGACAAGGGAATAAAAATAAATGGTGAATATTTAAATCATTTGCGGTTTGCTGATGACATTGTTATTTTTTCAACGAACCCATCAGAACTCCAAGACATGGTACAGGAGCTCTCAACTAGAAGTAAAGAAGTTGGACTCAAGATGAACCTACAAAAAACTAAGATCATGTTCAATAATTTCGTAGAGGAAACAAAAATACAAGTTGACAACATTGAGCTAGAAATTGCTGATTCATATATTTACCTTGGCCAGCTGATTTCAATGGATGGCAACATTATGAAAGAACTCAACAGACGTATTAAACTTGGCTGGAGTGCATTTGGAAGAAACAGTTTTATCCTGAAGGGGAAATTGCCTTTGTGTCTAAAAAGAAAGGTCTTCAACCAGTGTGTATTGCCAGTCCTCTCTTATGGATCAGAGACATGGAGTCTAACAGTTGGAGCAATACGAAAGTTACAGACAACGCAAAGGAGCATGGAGAGGTGCATGCTTGGAATAACTAGGAGAGATCGAAAAAGAAACACTTGGGTGAGAGAGCAAACTAGAGTAGAGGACATCATTGTTAAAGTAAAAGGGCTGAAATGGCGATGGGCTGGGCATATTGCAAGAAGAACTGATCAACGATGGACAACAGAAATTCTGAACTGGATTCCAAGAGACCACCGAAGACCTAGAAAACGTCCTCAAACTAGATGGGTGGATGAAATAAGAAAACAGGTTGGGGTGACGTGGAAGCGAATTGCTCAGGATAGACTTGTGTGGAAAGCATTTGGAGAGACCTTCATCCAGCAGTGGATAGATAATGGTTGAATATGATGATGATGATATATATATATGCTTTCAAATCAAATCAAACTTCACATTCAATGTATGTCCTTAAGAGGAACTGTCTTAATAAAATGCCGTCAAAACATTCTTTTTCAAGTATTTGTACGTCAATGGCTGCTTCAAAAGTCGTGAAACCCGCCGCATCAAACTCGGAAATGTCTGCCACTGAGATTAACATATTGAAATATGCTGTAATGTTCGTAACTTTTACTATTTTTAAAGTTCAGTCCAAACTTTCACTGTCAAAAGCTCGAACATTTATTTTGCGATGCTTGGGAAACTTGAAACACCTTGTCCACTGGGCATGCTACGTAAAGTTACTTACTGAGCTAAAGTACTTTTTGTTATAAAAGCAGTGGATTGGAGTGGTTATGGGGAAACGTGTGTAATTTAAAAATTTATGGTTCATGTCACAAAGCTTTAGAAATTATGTAAATATTTAACTAAAAAAACAATAAGCTGAAAGAGAATTCTACAAATACACTGGGTGGCGAAAAACTTAAGAACACTCCAAACTCAAATTTTTATTTGTCCGTATAGCATGTGTATTCAAGTAATAAATTGGATTGGCCGATAAAGAGCTTTTCCCTGGTCAGAAGCACTGTTGAAATTTACAATAGTGCTGTGAATGGGCAAAAGAATAGATTTGAGTGAGTTTGAATGCAGTCGAGGGTGCCAGAAGGGCCGGTTCCAGTATCTCCAAAACCGTCAAACTTCTGGGCTTTTCTCGTACAGCAGTGTCTCGAGTCTTCAGCGATTGACAGCTGAGCCAAAACACTTCCATAGAAAAACAGAATAGTGGGTGAAAATCGCTTGTGAACAAAAGAGGCGCCAGGAGACTAACAAATTTAGCGCAATACAACGCAGGATCATCACAAAGCGTATTCTTATGCTCTACAAGACGATCTTAAAACGGATTTGGGTTAATAGCCGGGGACCAACAAGAACTCTTTTACTTTCGCTGCAAAAGCCGAAAAAAAAAGGATTGGATTTTGTGAACTAAAGAACGCCAACATTAAACACTTGATGAGTGGAAGAAGGTTGTGGGGTCTGACGAGTCCAGATTCCTTCTCTCTGTCGTTGATGGCAGTGCCCATGTGTAGCGCAAGCAGCACGAAGCCATGAATCCTGTATACCACTGTTCAAGCGGGTGGCAACGGAATAATAGTTTAGAGAACATTTTCTTTCTATAAATTTTCTTTATTAGTTGCATTGGAAACCTTTGTCCATAGATTTGCCTACCTCAACATCGTTGCTGACCAGAATTACCCTCTTATGGCCATAATATTTCCTGGTGGTGATAGCTATTTCCAGCAGAACAATGTACTGAACTACAGGGCTAGAATCATCTCAGATTGGTTTACGGAACATGAGTCCGAGTGTTCCCCCCCACCTCAATTGCCAGATTTCAACCCAATTGAGCATTTGTAGGATAAGTGGGGGGGGACGATCTGTTCATAGCTCCAATGCCGCTATCCATTTTGAGGGAATTAAGAGTTTCCATTTTGTTAGCATGAACTAATACTCCTCTTCAATACTTTCAACAACTTTTAGAGTCCATGCCTAGAAGAAAATATCTCTATATATATATTATCTGTATATATTATATTAGAACTACGTAGCAGGGTGTTCCTATTTTTCGGCACTCAGTGTATAATAACAATTAAAGTAACCATCATTATTATTCTGAGTTAACCTTTTATCATTTATTTCTTAAATAACATTATACAAAACATCGTTATAGAATATAAATTAAAAATGTTGTTTTTGTAATCCAAAGAGTTATTAATGATTAAAACTGCAAGTCCCATGTTTACCTTTTCGGTAATCAAGCAGAAAAATAATTTTAGTTAGAGTCGAATAACACTACTTTTGCAAGCTTCGTGTTTGCGAATATACTTTCGAAGTTTATGACGACTATTTTCGACTCAGTATCGCTTGAATAGCTCTCCAAATACGGTTAAAATAATTACAGAATATGAAGGGATATTTTCTCTAAGATTTCTCGTCATAGTGCGCATTTTCTGAAGGTAACTTTCAAAATATAAATTACAAAGATTCGGAAGTTCCATTTCAAATTACACCGTTTTCTGAAGTCAAATCTTACTTCTTCATCGAGCGTTGCAATTTGAGATTTGGAGAGTAATTTGCTAGCGAAGGATATGAAATTCCTTAAGTCGAAATAGTCGTGTTAAATTTCTCGAACGTCTTACTCTGCTTCCAAGATTTTCATATCACGCTGCTTCTCCTTCTTTACATACCAGTAAAAAATTGCCTGAACATTTGAATTGCAATGACACATTTTAACGAAGAAATCGATTCTCGATTTCAGCACTGGCAGCAGGAAATTTTAAAATTTTTGTACGTGCATAGTTTGGAATGATATTCTTAGTCTGTATTCTTTTAATTGTCATTTTAACTCACGTTCGAAGTCAGTTATTTCAGAAGAGAAACGAGTTCCTTAAATGATTGAAGCCAAAAAAAATGATCCAATTTCGTTACCAACCCTTCATTGAATGCAAATTGAGGTCTTTACCGAACGCTGGATACCAGTTTTCTCACGTATTGCTGCTAATCTTTATCAAATGCCTGTTATCAATGCCGACAATTGTCTATTTTATTCCCCACAAAAAGAATTAGATATTGAATTCCCATATGTCTATTTTATGAACAACAAATATTCTATGAACAGTAATTTTATGAATAACTTGGAGATTTGTAACTTGTTTTTGGTCGATTGGCTTGTACTTTTAATGAAATATTTACAAATAATAGCAAATATCAAAGTTAGAACCGTTTTAGAATTGTTTAAATTTCAATTGCGACTGATTAATAAAATTAAAACCTTAGGATGCAAGCAAACATGTGATTTGCAAAGAAGAAGAAATACGCATCGTTCAGCCTTTTTTGTTTTTAGAAACAAAAACATTTCGTCATATGTATTTGGGAAAATTCGTGTTGACTTAGAAAATAAGCCTGGAGCTTTTATTCAGGTGTTTAAATTACATTTTAATATTATGTTTCATAACACCACATTTATAATGTTCTTTCGACTATTAATAGAAACGGTTTTTAATAATTCCTTGCCGCATAATGCTGATAAATTTCTTGGTAAAAATTTACTTGTTTTCTCTTGCCAAAATTTTTATTTTTTAATGATATTTCAGTCAAATTGAAGACGCCGTTTTAAGCTGTAAATCACAATTAAACTATAAGATTTATAAAGCGCTCAAAGATTTTTAACTAATATTCTGGTAATATGTTATTGTAGGTTTCGCAATAAATTTCATCTTATATCGTTTACTAATATATCATATATCCCGCATAATCCCAATGTCGTTAAAATATATTGACTAGACAATCCATACTTGAATTGTTTTGGGTTAATTTACGGTTTATCAGGTGTGGACTTCCACAATAAGAATGCTACGTGTTCACTTGGCAGGCTTCCTTTTTTGTTGCCACTTGTAATTCCAGAAAAAAACTTAATAAAAACAGTTTCTAAAAATTGGTAACATGCCAATTTGTTTCCTTTTATATATTTTCCAAATGTACATTATTTCTCTTTCCGTTTCTGGCGATATATATATATTGTATAATTATAATTAGTTTTTGTATTTAGCAACGGCAGGTGCAATTGTTTTCCGACTTCTAAAGTCATATTCAGTCTTCCATTTACCATCAAAGTGTGCGCACGTGCTTAATGGAGGCTCCACGAGAAAGGCGTAGTAATTTCTTTTAAAGATGTGTTTAAATTAATTTATTTTTTGGCGAACATTGGTGAATTAATCTAAACATTTAAAACTTTAATAAATATTGTTTTTAATTGAATGAACTTGAATAAATTTATTATCAACCTTCGCTTCATCTAAACGGCATTGGATTTATCAACATCTGTCTCATACGCTTAAAAATTACGATATATATAATTAAATTATGCATTTTGTTCAAGAAACGCAAATCTTTTTACAGTCTTTTGCCATGTATTAAATAAGTTTTTTTTCCTCTATCATAATTCTATTACACACATATAATCAACTGAAATGTATGTTTTATGAAATCTAGTTAAAAGCTAAACTATGAAACTGGCTAACTTAATCAACAATTTCACATTTGTTCATGTCGAAATATGCCTTCATTTTTTTCATATATTTTAATTTTGTTACAGATTTTTTATTTCCTTTTTCAAGCTATCATCTTTATAAATTTGAAATTTCGAAGTTCTCATTTTTATATACCCCTTCTGAAATAAATGTAAATCAGAATAAAATTCAGAATAATTATATTATCTAGATATACGCAATTCTATAACTATTTTATGGAAGTAGAAATTATAAATATTCCTTTTTTTGCAAAATAATAAGTTAATTTTCATACGGCTGCCAAACATTAGCTCAAACAAAATTAAATTTCTTTCCATTTTTACTCATTTTGCATCGTTACAAATTAGTTTTGAACTCCATCCCAGAAAATTAGCGTCAAAAAATCAAATGAAATGTCTCTACTTGCCGCAAACTGATCATTTCCCTGTCAGCTACAAACACCTTTAGATTAAAAAACTTGTAATAAATGTCAAGATCTCTATTCCCTTTTTCTCTTGCTCTAAAATCTTTAAATGGAATCACATACTATACTTTTTCATTTACGAGATTTGTAGCTGCCGCCTGAAAAGAAATTAACTGAAGCGGCATTATTTCTTTTTATTTCTTTATTTTAACCCTCTGACTGCTTATCCCGCGATTTCCATGGGCAACATGAAAGTAACAAAGTTTTTTCATCCCACGATTTTTGCGTGTATGCAATTTTTCCATCTCCT
Source organism: Dysdera silvatica (assembly GCA_006491805.2). Lineage (NCBI taxonomy): Eukaryota > Metazoa > Arthropoda > Arachnida > Araneae > Dysderidae > Dysdera > Dysdera silvatica. The sequence continues at coordinate 11,123,227 of QLNU02014802.1, read as the reverse complement.
CTCGCTCATCGTCTGTTATTAGAAAAATGTGCTACATATTTTAACTCTCAAATACATGTAGATTTGAAATATGTAATAAAAAAATATGCAATTTTTGAAGCGACTTTGATAAAAAAAAAAAAAAATTGAGCAGTCAGTGGGTTAATTTCTTCTGTATATCCATTGTTTATCAAGGTACAAATGATATCACACATAATTTGCATTTTAATATCGTGTATTGGTATTTTCATCCTTTTATCATGGTTAGTTGTTTTACATTTCGCAGTCAAAAAAGGATCATTATATAATTGAAGTTACGAGAAAAATGACGTAATTATACAAAAATAATAATAAAAATAATAAAAAATACTCATAAAAAATAAAAACAAATGTTTTATAAAAAGGTGTTTGAGCAAAAGTTAAATGATTAAATGATTTAAATTAGTTTAAATGATTTTAAAAGGGGGAGAGTAATTTTCGTTATTTATGTTTTATTTAGAGGATTCTCTCAAGACCATTTGAAGGTCAAACTGATTTCTTCAAGAGGAACTTATATTTTTTCTTATTCCAAAGAAAAATTAAACAAATTTTGTATAAACAAATTTTTCAATTTAGAGCGTATGTTCACAAATATTTGAAAAGTAACCTGGAATACAGAAATTCATGCTATATTAGTTGTCTACGACGTAGCGTGAATTTCTTTATTCCTGTTCACTTTTCAAATATTTGTGAACTTACGCTAGAAGAAACTACAAAGAAAATGGACATGGAAACACCCCAATGGAGCAACCAGCGAAATTGACTATATAGTGGCAAACAAGAAATCAATTATTGAAGATTGCAGCGTACTGAACAGATTTAATACTGGAAGTGATCATCGAATGGTGAGATGTAAAATGCACTTAAATACTAAATTAAAAAGACAG
>QLNU02014802.1:11095619-11112440 GCA_006491805.2 Dysdera silvatica | reverse complement strand
TGGCTCAATTCCTATAGGTCATTCAATTCATCAAAAGCGAAAATATCAAGAACAGTTTTAAAGCTACTGAAATATGGTAACCATAGTTGGATCTATCTGTGTAGATCTGAAAATGGTGAACATTTTACTAGGCCAAAAAGGATGGTAAACTTAATTATCATATTGAGAAACATGCATGGCAGTCATTTGTTGATACTGTTGACAATTTCCTAAGGAACAAAAGGGGCGAAAATTACAAAGCTATTGTCGAAACATTGATAAAACATTTTCACCGCCTTGGCTGCAACGTACACATAAAACTTCATTTTCTTCACAGCCATCTTGATGAAATTCTATGCATCTGGAGTGATGCTTGTGATGTATGGACAAATTGAAAGATTCACGAAGACATCAAAATAATGGAAGGATGATGCCAAGGAAGGCAGGATATATGGTGACTGACTACTGTTGGAGTATTAAAAGGGACTGTCAAAGTATAGTGTACGAAAAATAAAACTTCAAGCGAAAATTTTTCCCATGAAAATATGAGTGGTTTCCGCGCTGAAGGTTATAGGCAAACTTCTCAATATCTGACACTCACGAGAAAAGAGAAAGTGTCCGTTATTTGAAAAAAAAATATCACTGCGTTAATGTAATTATTAAATTTATCTATTAGACAGTAATTGTTAGATTTTTAAACTTCTCTATCATATAATTCTATATATATACCATTCGTATACCTCAAACCATTTTTGCTTATTTTTAGACATTCGAAGTACTTTGGAGAAAAAACTTGATGTGATAAACAAAAACTAATATAATTATTGATTTCAGCACATCGAAACACACTCTATAACAAAAAAAATCGACGCACCAAGAAGGAGTTGTCCGATTGTAATGAAATTTCGTATGCAAAGACATTTTGACCGAACATGCAAATGATTAAAATTTGGTGTCCAATGAATGAATAGCGGGAACTCCAGCGCATCGGAACTGCGCATTCAGCAGGTGTATATAAGGAGCGATTCTCAATATGTGGTCAAAATTTCTGTTGCATTTTGACTGCGGATATCTTACGTCGACTGTAACAATGCCTCGCCGAAAGATTCGTGCTCATTACGAGCATATGTCAGAGTTTGAAAGAGGTCGTGCTATCGGATTGAAAGAGGCTGGTTGGACGAATCGAAGAATCGCTGGACATGTGGGTCGAAGCGATGCGGCGATTGGACGGTGCTGGCAAGAGTGGGTCAACAACGGCAGATGTCAGCGTCGGGACGGCAGCGGTCGACCTAGGGCCACAACAGAACGGGAAGACAGAGCGATTGTCAGAGCAGCTGTCACAGCACCGGATTCGTCGTTATCAACTATCCAACGTGTGGCCCGCACACATGTGTCCAACATGACCCTCTGCAGACGACTGAGAGAGCGGAATTTACGCTCGCGCCGACCGTTACGCCGCTTACCTCTCACGCCTTTACACCGTCAAGTCCGATTACAGTGGTGCCGGGCTCGATCAACTTGGAACTGCGCTGACTGGGGACGTATAGTCTTTAGTGACGAGTCCCGTTTCCAACTGTGTCCTGACGACAACCGCAGACGTGTCTGGAGACGTCCAGGGCAGCGTGGGGATCCTGCCCTTACTATCGCACGCCACACATGCCCACAACAGGGCGTTATGGTCTGGGATGCCATCTCCTTTGATAGCCGGACCCCTTTGGTGGTCATTTCTGGCACACTTCTTCTTCTCTCGTGTCCTAAGTACTTATTAAATATTTTTCCAATATTCGGCAGCATATAAAGCACTGTCATTTACCTTTGCCAGATCTTCCCTCGGTCAAGTTATGGACATTCTCGGACATACCAGTAAGTGATCGTAGTTCTGAATCATGCCGCACTCGTCGTCATTACCCATCTCCCATTTAATTAGGTTTGTTTTGCACCGGGTGACCTCGGTCCGCAAGCGGTTGAGGGACTTCATGTAGAGAAAGGTAGTTGAAGTCCTTTTAGTCCTGATTCTAGAAGTTTTATCGAAGTAAGCGGCATCATTGCTTTCCACAGCGACATCTGTCGTGCTTCCGGAGAAGTTTTCAGTTCTTCTGTTGAGTTTATAAAACTTTTTCTAGATTTTAGTCTAACAGTCTGTATCTTGTGCTCGTACAAAGGATGGTGAGGGTCTTCCTTCTGTTTCAAGTGCTTGATTTCAGTTGCAATTCTCCTGCGCACTACAGGTGGTGCTATACCTATTATAGGATATATGCTTGAGATAGGAGTCGGCTTAAGGCATCCTGTAACTATACGGACAGTCTCGTTCACTGCGACATCCACTTGTTTGGAGTGAGCTGAGCACCTCCATACCGGTGCGGCACACTTACAGCACAGCGGTACGTAGACGACATTCTACGACCGGTTGTGTTACCGTTCCTTTTGCGACACCCTGGACTTACGTTTCAACAAGACAATGCCCGGCCGCACACGGCACGTGTTGCTATGAATTGTCTTCAAGCTTGCCCAACACTTCCTTTGCAAGCTAGGTTTCCTGATCTCTCTCCCATAGAGCACATTTGGGACGCTATGGGGAAAGCGATTGCAACCATCCCGGAATGTCGACGATTTAGCCCGACAGTTGGAGACAATTTGGCAAGAAATTCCGCAGGACACCATCCGGGATCTTTATCAGTCTATGCCACGCCGGGTGACAGCTTGCATCCAGGCCAGAGGTGGACCAACGCCTTATTGACTTCCTCCCTTTGTAACGGTCAAACTCTGCAATAAATCATTCAATTGTTCTGAAATTTTAATCTTTCGTTTTCTATGCATGTTCTTTACATCCACCAATTTTTATCGCAATCAGGCAATTTCTCTTCGTGCGTCAATTTTTATTTTTTTAGAGTATACCTTAAAATCGACTTTCAGCTATAATTCAGCAAAAATCATGTCGGCCGGTGTAATTGATTTTTTGTTTGCCAGTCTATAGTCAATTTCGCTGGTTCCTCTATTGGGGTGTTTCCATGTACGTTTTCTTTGTGGTTTCTTCTTAAAAACTGAATTCAAGATGATGTATATATATATATATATAATGTGTGTGTGTGTGTGTCACATAGAATGGGTAGTGCAATGTAAGTAATTTACTATCTCCTATACTTAAAAGGCAAAACCCAAAGGCAATCAACCAACAAAATAAAGTACAGTACTTGTGTATTTTAAAATTCAGAAATCAACCTATTGGTAATGAATTAATATTTTATAACACTGTAGAATTGAAACAACACTGTAAAATGTACAGTTCTAACTGTATTTTGTATAAGTTTGTCTGTTCGCTGCGCCGCTTTTGTTATATATTGAAAATTACTTTGATGGCATTTTATTTTAATTCATATTTTTTATTTAAAATCATATTGAAATATGTGCAAAATAAAGAATAGAATCACATTTATTTTAAAAACAAATGTAGCCCTTCCTTATCAGCATACGATGTCGATCAACGTCTTGTTGCCCGAAAAAGAGGACGCATTCAAAGCTAAAAAGAATTATTAAATATAAAACGAATTAAAAAAAAAATACTTTAACAAGGATATCTTTCCGCGAAATTAAATACGCTTTAACTGGTCATTGATTTCAGTTATCCAACATCTGCCGAAAAGGATTTGAAGGGCAATTCGACGTCATTCAGTGATATACGGTCGTTTTGCTCACCTTCGTTCTGGCTTTCTTGGACTTTCTGCTTTTATGGCTTCCAGCCTACTGCCAACCAAAATTAATGGGTGGCAATAATTCATCCTACATCTGTAGAAGTATGTGGGGATGGCAGCGTATTTAGAGCACACATCCTAGAATCTGTTCTTCGTTAATGGGTTTCTCGTAAAATTAAATAACTCGTCCCTAGAGCATATGGGGAAATTTCCAGTTTCTTTCGATATTTAATGAACTAAATCATAACTGTAGATTGTATTTCATTTTTTATATGCAGAGATTTCAGATATCCTAAGCTGTCTACAGCAAAACTGATTAATAAGATAAATAGTGCCTCTCTTACTCCCCTTCATTAATACAGTTGAAATCGTTTATAACTGCTGTAGCGATCTACTGTGGCAACCAGCCTGTTACTATGTCAACAATCTGAAATCGTCTCGGGCTATTATTTGCATATAATTATTTATTGTTCATTATTTAAAATCGCTTTGCTATATCGTCAAAATGACATTGATCCTTTGAATTTTGTAGGAATCGTTTTCGACTGTATTTAAAACGAATCTCTATACACAGGGTGATTATAATTAAAGTTCAACTTTCAAAAAGCTGTAGAAAAAAGAACCACTGCTCAGAATGACCTGAAATTTGAACTGAATATACTCGAAGGAGGAGGAAATGGTATGGAATTAGAAAAAAAATAGTTCTAAATTTTAGCAATAGATGGCGCTTTAAGAATCATAACGTAAATGGGTTCGGCTACAAGTGACATTTGAATCGCAATACGATAGCTATGGCGTGCGTTACATGTTAAACCAACTGTACTTTTCAACATGCATGACTGTATCGTTTTCTTTTTTTTTCACTGAAAAAAAAACTTCCAAGTCATTTAACAGTTGTGGCACTGTTAGTGGAAAGCCCATCCACCGTGACAGGGTCGTACCACATCGGATAGGAAAAATCTGTTTTTAATTTTCCTGAGGCCAAAATCAGCATAAAAAGCAACAAAGAAATCGGTTTTTAATTATCGGCAGACTTGCACGAGACATGTTCAATATGCTGTCCACCGTTTTCTCCCACAAGTTGAAACCGATAAACAGCATGTTCCACAACAGATCGGACTGTCTCAGAGGTCACATTGTGAATGTGTTGTGCAATGCGTGCCTTCAATTCAGCTAATTTTTCAATCGGACCACTGAACTTATCACTTTTTAGGTAACCCCACATCTAGAAGTCACAAGGATTAAGATCAGGCGATCTTGATGCCCAGACTGTTGGAAAATGATGGCTGATAATTCTATCATTTTCAAAATGCCTCTTCAGCAGCTGCTTCACTGGCTTTGCAATGTGCGGAGGAGTGCCATCTTGCATAGAAATGCTACCTGCACATGCATGCTGTTGAAGTGTTGGAATGACATGGTCATGCAAAAGACTCTCATAGCGTTTACCATTGACGGTACAGGTAACAGGACCCGCACGACCCATCTCCTCGAAAAAAAATGGCCCTACGATAAACAATGGTGTCAACCCGCACCACACAGTTACCTTTGCAGAATGAAAAGGTTCTAGTTCATGTGAGAACAGATTTTCCGTTGCTCCATACTTTGCTTGGAGAGAGAAATGGGCTTCGTCGATCCACGAAATGTTCCATGGCCATTCATTGTCCAATTCCATGTGAGCAAGAAATTCTAGAGCAAAAGTGTGTCTTACTGGCAGGTCAGCAAGAAGCAAATCCTGAACATGGGTAATTTTGTATGAATAGCAATACAGGATGTTTCGTACAATTTTATGCACCGTGTTCACAGATATGTCCAAAGTTCAAGCAATTCCCCGTGCACTGCACGTTCGCACACCACCGCTCGTCACTTTCTGGAATGCTATGGCCAGATCTTCTATTGAAGTCGAAGCAATCGATTTCCTCCCTCTGCCAGATTTCACTTCAAAAGAACCTGTCTCTTCGAATTTCTTAATCATTTTCTCCAGACCCTTGGAAGACATCGGACCACATCCTTTTTTCATACCCTTTACTGTCCTGAACTTCGTTAGAGCTACTGGCGCACAGTCACCGTTCTTATAAAAGAGCTTCACAAGCAGAGTGCGATCCTTCATTGAGAGAGTCATGACGAGCTTCTCAGACGCTATATGAGGAAAACGCCATGTACCCAGCGTTTTTATAACAAATGCAATGTGTCGTGCGCATGACACGTCTTTTATTTTACATATTACGACGCTTAAAGCGCCGGCTACTGCTAAAATTTAGAACCATTTATTTTTCCTTATGCCATACCATTTCCCCCTTCTTCGAGTATATTCACTTCAAATTTCAAGTCATTCTGAGTAGTAATTCTTTTTTTACAGCTTTTTGAAGGTGGAACTTTAATTATAATCACTCTGTATGTTACTAGCTGTAAGACGCTGCAAATTTTACTAGCTATAAAACGCTGTAAATGATACTAGTTGTAAGAAGCTGTAAATACTGGACTTCTGCGCATAAGTTAATAGCATTCTGCAGCCCCATTAACAAAGCTGGCTTCAGGGTACACAGAGGTCTACAACCACCATCCTAAAATATTCCACACATTGAATGTACTTCCAATTTCGTATAGGGTGGCTAAATTTTTTCTAACGAGACCTAAGCCACACCTAGATCCCTACCAGCTACTCCGATGTCTGTAGCTATACTTCTGCTCCCTAATTCTTCTTATTGAGAAATTGATTTTTGTTCTTTTTAAAGAAACACTTGTTCCAAGTTTCTTTTCTGATCAGAGTTAATGTGACTCCAATTTCACTTTGACATAGCTAATCGGTTCTAAATTTGTTAAAGTATCGATGTCTACTGATAATGAATCAAAATATCGGTAAGTCAAAATATTAACAAATCGATTCATCGATATGCTAATTTACTGACAGTTTCCATGCCAAAGAGCCAATATATCGATTACTTTGGAGTTTCAGGAAGAATTGATTATTCCTGTGTCCTTGAAAGGATTTATCTTTTAAATTTAAGTGGTGGTGGCAAGAGAAATATAGCCTCTTTGATACATAAATTAAACTGCATTTGTTAAGTAACATAGCTGATTTGCACTATAATACGTACACTATAATACGTAATAAAAGTATTATTCAAGAATATTTTTTCCGTAAGGGTTTGATATATTTGCAGTGTATTTAAACATTGTAATTTAATTATATTTATAACGCAATCATTTAACTCTAGCCACGTAAATGCAATAAAAATGAATTTTTATCGAATTCGTGTTTTTCCTTTGTTCCTTTAAGCCACAACGACAGAACAAATCATTCTGTACCGGGACTTGCAGTTTTCAGAGGAATCCGAACCTCTTGAGGTCTAGGCAACCAACCCCCGGACTACGATGAGTAGTTTGTTTCTAAGCATTCCATTTTGTTAGGAATTAAACCCGAGTTAACCGCGGGCTAGGCGAAGACGTTACCACGACACCAGATCAGAACTAATGTCGTATTTCCTAATAAGCTATACTAGGCTATAGACTAGGGCGGCAAAATTTTGTGTATTGAGTCTGATTTAACAAAATCAATACCATATGATATAATCAGATGTTTTGCCAAGAAGAAAGCTAGACGTCATGCTTTCCGTTTATTACCTCTATTCGATAGGCTTTTATTTTTTGCTGAAATTAAAATTCATTTCATTAAAATTAAATTTGATTTACTATATAAAAAGAGTAGATAATACTTCAATATAATTTAATATTGTTTAATATTCATGCTTCAATTTATTGTTTGTTTTATGAGTTTGTTTTTCAACATACTTATTATTAATACAAGAGCTTTTGACGTATACCGAATGTAGCAATTTTTATGTTCCTACCACTGATTGGGGGCGGACAGGTAGGAAGGGACGACAAAAATGGTAAATCCGCCCACGGGAAGAACCCGAGGTTCTTCATACTTCAAGCTGAAACTATTCATTGATACAAAGGTATGAGAAGATGTAAAATCAACCACATCTCAATCTGGACTTGTCTGTCTGATAGGACGCGTCTTATTCACTTTTCAATTCTTGGTCTTACATGTACCAAAGACAGATCCTAGATTTTAGATCCTCGTTCGAACAGTCTTAGATGATAGTTTAGACGATTTATATCTTAGTTCGAACAACATTAGATCATAGTTGAGACAATCTTAATTCTAATTTATACAACAACATCATGGGTGCAACAAAGATCAATTCATGTAATCAATCTCTCTATTTAACGCTGTAATTATTTTTTCTACTTTCAAAATTAGAATGAGCATCCTTTCTGCCATACCTTAATGCTTATAGTTCAAGTATATAGTGTGTTACGAAAAAGTATAAGCAAATATCTATATCTGGAGTTTGATAGATCCCATCGCTTAGCTGCCACTGGCGATTAGATTTTTGACGATGGCCAATCTGAAATTTTTTATCCTACTATATTCCTTACTGTGACGAGTACCTTTCTTCTGGACCGAGTATAGGCGTAGCCGGGGGGGAGTTTTGGGGGTTATAACTCCCCCATTGCAATGAAATTTTGTATATTTAACATAGGAATATATGAGTTGTAACTCTGTAACCCCCCCCCCATTGAGCCTATAACCTCCCTTATGAACTTTCTGCTTACGCCTATGAGGCTGAGTATGGTTCTCTGCAATTGATCGAACCTTGTCTATATCTTTGGTATACAGGCCTGCGCGTCTCAATGATTCAAAAATATTAATCACAACCAAAAAATTTATTATGTAACCGTCTCAATTCCAGTTTTACTTTTATAAATTTACATATTGCTGCGTCTATTTAATCCTGTTAGTCAACTCTTCAATAACTTCACATTATGCGTTTATAAAATCACTTTCATATATTCCTCGTAAATCTATGTTCCTTAGAAAAAAAAAGAATTTTTTAAATTTTACGCACTTTAACTCGCATTCTACTCAACTAAACAAAAGCGGTGTTTACCATTTGGCAACTTTGTTGACCCGGAGAAGGGTAATAATATCCTACCAAACCTTATATGCGGAGAAAAAGAGCGTCGTTCTTGTACCTCGGTGATCTAGTTGTTAAGGCGCTATGGGTCTAACGAAGGGGCTCTATCCTGTAAGCCAGAGCGATGCCTCTTTTTTTTTTCCTATAAATTTACAACTCTAGTTTGATCTCAGTGTAAAAGTGTCGAAAATCACTACCTATAAAAATTCCATACGAAAAATTAGAGAAAATATTTGCCGCTGGCTTTGTGTGTTGACTGTTTGGCAATTGTGTGAAACCTGGGAAGAGTAATAATATCTTACCAAAAAAAAAAAACCTTATACTTGTTATAAAATTCGTGTTCAAAACTATAAACAAAATAATATTATCAGTGTTTATTCGCTAACTAAGACTAATTATCACAGATAGATTATGGAACGAATGCGGCAAGTATTGGCTTTACGAATTTGTATTTTTGGTTGATCAATATGTAAATAGCTCCTCTCTGCTATAGGAAATTGTAATTGCATTTGTACTCCCTCATTTTTTAATTTTTTACTAAAAACCAAACCTTTCTGAACGTATGTTTTATGGGTGATAGTAAATTACTCGATAGTTTAGCAAAAATAGTTTTTTTCTTTCACCCTAAGACGCAGATTAAACATTGCCAAAATAAACAGGAGCCTTTGAGACGCAGACAAATAACAGATATCGATTTCATATTGCACCCTGCATTTTCTTCTGGAGCCTTGCGTTTTCAGAGATAATGATTGCTCCGGTTTGCCAATATTTATTGAAAATTTGATTTAAAGCTTCAAGGAGAGGAGAGAAAACTTTCCTGAATATATCCATATGTGATATGCCTGTCCTATATTACACGTTTTCACATCAGTAAATACATAAATTTCCAGATACGCTCTTTAAATTTCATCTGTAGGACGATCCTAAAGACATTTATAATCTAAATCCGTTTTAAAGATATCGTTAAAAGCTATTTAATTCCAAAATTCATTTTTTGAAATTTGCACGACCTCGATAATTTACTTCTTAAACTATGTAATTTCAACTTTTCAAGAATTTTTATTTCAATCTTTAAAGTCGAATTTGATTTTGAATCTTCCTTTATAACCGTTAATTTTAAGCAGGCTCTTTTAAAGCAAACGTTCAATGGGGACTTAGTCATCGAAACTGATATTTATGCTTTTACGGCGGAAGATAACAAAGGTCGTATTGCACCAGAAACTATAATTTTCCGAGGAATACAAACCTTCAATATAAAGGGAATCCAGCTACGGTGTACAGAAAAATAATGTTTGTGTTTATACGGCGCAAGGACGCACGGTACACCGAAAATTAATATTTGTGTTTCTATGGAGCAAGGATACAAAAGTCATATTGCGTCGGACTCTATAATTTTCCAGGGAATCCAAACCTCCAATGTGAAGAGAACCTAGCTACGGTGTGCAGAAAATTAACGTTTGTGTTTCTACGGTGCTAAGAAGCAAAGGTTATATTGAATCAGAACCTATAATTTTCCGAAGAATCCAAACCTCCGATGCAAGGAACTCAGCTATGGTGGACAAAAAATTAACGTTTGTGTTTCTACGGAACGAAGAAGAAAGGACATAGTGTGCCGGAATTTATAATTTTCAGAGGAATCCAAACCTACGATGCAAAGGGAACCCTGCTACGGTGTACAGAAAATTAATATTTGCGGTTCACGGCGAAAGGACGCAAAGATCATATTACGCCGGAACCTATAATTTTCCGATGAGTCCTCCGATGTAAAGGGAATCCTGCTACGGTGTGCAGAAAATTAATGTGTTTCTACGGCGGAAGGATACAAAGATCATATTGCGCCGGAACCTATAAGATTCCGAGAAATACAAACCTCGGATGTAAAAGAAACCAAGTTACGGTGTGCAGAAAATTACTGTTTGTGTTTTTACTGCGCAGAGACGCAAAGGTCATATTGCGTCGGACCTATAATTTTCCTAGGAATCCAAACCTCCAATGTAAAGGGAATCTATTTACTGTATATTAATAATAAACGTTTGCGTTTCTATGGAGCGAGGACGCAGAAGTCATATTTCGCCGGAACCTATAATTTTCCGAGGAATCCAACCTTCCCATGCAAAGGGAGCCTGCCACTGGCTGTGCAGAAAAACGGCATGCGTTCTACGATATCATTGGAGGTTGAACTTGGGTTAATAACATAATGGCCGAATGCAGTACCATTATGTCACCTACATTTCTCCGAGGATTTGGAACCTCTTAAAACCTAAGGACTTAATCCCTGAACTAAGGTCAAAAGTTAGTCAGTAAGTGTTTTTTTTTAGCATTATTTAGTGTTAAGCCCGAACTAACAAACAGCACACTATATTGTCACATTGTGTTTGCGCCAGGGCAAGGCTTATCACGGAAATTAAATATGGCGCCTACATTTTTCCAGGATTTTTCTACCAATCGGTTTATTGACGACACACTGCATTAATTAAATAGAAGCAAAAGTTACGCCACGTCTATTGGTATAGTTAATTTATAAAACATTGTGATAAAATATTACTAATAACTATTTCGATAGTACGTGGCCATCATCATCAGAGAGGGAAGTCACATTGCTCTGATGGTTATAACCAAATACTATCGAAATAGCTGTTAGAAACCTTTTATCACAACGTTTTGTAAATTAACTGCACCAATAAAATTTGTGTAACTTCGGCTTCAAGTTATTATTAATAATTAACACGCTTATTATCTGATGTTTTAACAGAAAGATTATTTTGAAAATTAATCTGGTTATATCGAATAACCAGCTTAGAATTCTCCCAATTAATCAAACATAAATTAGACCAAAATAGGGGCACCTCAATATTTTTTTTGGCCGTGTGATGGTACACTGAAAACATCTTTGCCTAGCATACGTTTATCCCTGGTTGGACTCTCAACTGTGCCAAAAAAAGAACGCTTACCGACTAAGTACTCAGTTGTTCGAGGGTTGGGTCCCTAGTTCGACTTCCTCGAAAAACTCTGTGTCTCGTCTCTGTTGGGTCCTTTCTATTATTGCGCCGTGAAACTCACGCAAACAATTTACTTTTTCACTTACGTATCTTTCTCTATGTAAACTTCCGTATACTCATTTATATGCGTCCATTGGTTTGTTTTTATTTCCAAGATATGAGATTTATAATCCAAATTCAAACAAAATATGCATTTCAAACAAAGCTCTCTGAAAAATTATAATTTGAAGAGTCATTTAAATAATACAAAAATAGAGTGCACTTCATTGTAAATAAATGAGCTCTTAACATAGCGAGCGATAGATTTATGTTTTTTAAGAGAGAGTATACTAGTATTTTCGCCGAATATTCTAGGGATACATTTAAATAGCTACAGTCGAACCCTTTTATAATGAGCACGAGAATTGACCCACGCATTTTCTCGTTATAACCGAATTCTCTTTAAAATCCGCTTACCGTTAAAAAAATGGCAGAACATCTAAAAAAAATATAAGAGTCGAACACTACGTAGATTAAATTAAGCAACAATTTTTATCGAAGTTTTTGGAGTAGTAATGCCAGCGCCGATGTTATGGCGTTGTTAGATGGCGAAATGTTCACCATTTAACCACGCCATAACATCGGCGCTGGTATCACTACGCCAAAAACTTTGATAAACATTGTTGTTTAATCTAAAAAAATATATCTTTATATATATATATATAATATATAGTATATCTAAATATAAAATTTTAAATTTTTTACATTTTTTCTCATCATTACTTGAAAAACTGTTTCTTTCTTCTCATCATTACTTGAAACTGTGTTTCTTTCTCATCATTACTTGAAAAACTGTTTGTTTCATCATTGCTTGAAAAACATCGTTTCTTTCTTTCTCATCATTACTTGAAAAACTGTTTCTTTCTCATCATTACATAAAAACTTTCTTTCATCATCATTATTTAAAAACTCTTTCCTTTTTTCTTATCGTTAGTTGAAAAACTTTTCTTTCTCATCATTACTTGAAAAAACACTACTTGGCTCTTTTCTCATTATTAGAAAAACCACTGAAAAACTTTTCATTTCTCATCATTACTTAAAATACTTTCTTTTCATTTGAAAAATGCTTCTCCCATTGTTTTTCTCATTTCATAATTTTCATTCTCATCGTATTTTTCTATGTTCTTTCTCATCATTATTTGAAACACGCTTTCTTTCTTATCATTACTTGAAAAACTTTCTTTCTCATCATTACTTGAAGAACACTTTCTTTCTTATCATTACACGAAAAATAATTTCTCATCATTACTTGAAAAACTCTTTCTTTCTCATCATTATTTGAAAAACCCTTTCTTTCTTATCGTTAGTTGAAAAACACTTTCTTTCTCATCATTACTTAAAAAACACTTTCTTTCCCATCATTACTTGAAAAACACTTCCTTTCTCATTATTACATGAAAAACTCTTTCATTCTCATCATTACTTGAAAAGCCCTTTTTTTCTTGGTTTCTCCCCATGTTTTCCTTTCTATAATTTTATCTCCTATTTTATGCCCTTCTCTTACTTTATGTGCTTTTTGGTCTACAGCTCTTTCCTTGGATATTCCAGTGTAGGGACTACCTGTAAACATTCTTTCTGTTGATTGGCCGTTACATATGCAACAACAGAAATGAGTTTTTATTTTCTAAATGTGATGTCTTTTTCCATACGTAAAAGAAGGACCGAATTTCAATTTTGATGCAGGTATCACTAAAAGTAAGTAAATAATGTATTCTTACTTGATACCAATCATAAAAACCGACATGCTTTATGCGAGAAAAGGTTTAGCACTCAGAGGTCAGCTAGACAGTGGGTGGCTTGGATTGAAAGAAGATATGAAAAAAAGTGAAGGGTGGGGGACATTTTAAGGCCTTATTGAAACTTCAAACAGAAGCTGGAGATTCTGTGCTAAGAAACCATTTGGAAATGGCTTCTTCCAAATCAACGTACACGAGCTGGTGAATTCAAAATGAAATGATTACTTGAATGAATTTGATCGTTTCGAAAAAGCTTGTAAACCAAGTGAATGGTGCAAAATATTTCTCAATCATTGCAGACGAAACAACAAATGTGGGTGCAAAACAACAAATGGCATTTTGTGTGAGACTTGTTGATAATGAAAGGAATATTTTAAGGGGAGAATTTCTACAGTTCATTCCTGTGCAAATGCCACGGCGGATTATTTTGCATAAATCATGTTGAAAAGGGCAGCTAATTTTGGACTTAATAGTCAAAATCGTGTGGGTCAAGTTTATGATGGGGTAGCTGCAACGACTTTATGTAGCTTTATAGTCCTGACATCCCCTACAAGCAGAAATCAAAATTTTATCGTCGATGACTTCGCTTGACTCAGCACCAATAACGTTGTACATGCAAATTTGTGAAGAATGGCCAAGCGTTTTTAAAGAGACATCTACACTCACAGATATGCCATCGTCCAATGCCGTCAAACACTTTTCTTCTTGTGTTGCATTTTTCATGAACTTTTCAGCTGTTATGGCAACAGCATTTTTGATGTTAGCTAATATTTGCCTACTTGACTTAGCTGAAACAGGGTATGGGAAATTCATAACTCTGCAAGAGATTTTCAGGCTCGTTAAACCCAAGACAAAGAATATACTCAGTCTATATATTTCAGGAAATCTCAATCTTGCTCCCAGCAGCTTCGAATTGTGAAAGAATTTTTGGAAATCGTATTCTTTACAGCAAATCCAGAACTTTGGTAATCCCAGCTGCAATTTTTCAGTGATTTGTATGTCCTTGACACACTGTTTATAACATAAAAATATTGTATTATGGAAATACATCCACACATTGAAAATACCATATCCATTATGAAGGTCATTCACACCTTCAGCCTTGCTTTCTGGTTAATTCAGACAATGCAATTTAATTTTTTTTAGCAGAGGGAGAGTAGAATAAATTTAGAATTGTCAGTTAAATTCTTTTCATTTCCGTAAAAACATCACGTTCGTTTACTTGAGCGAAATCCCAAATTTGATTTAGCTTCAGTCATTTAACTTAATAAACAAAAACAATAAACATAAATTGAAAGTGAAAACAACGTAGTATCTGGGAAAATGCAAGTCACATATACCATACGAAAATAGAGCAACATCCATCTGGATCCAATGCTTACAAAATGCAATAGAAATACCTATGTGAAAGTTGTTTACTTCATTTCCGCAGTCGTTTTTATATGTGTATAAGGCCACGATCAAATTATTGCTACAAAAAATCAATCCTTTTTACAAAAACTAAAGCATATATATATACAGATTTTGGATATTGAGGGCAGGGCATTTAAATTAATTGTACCTTTAACTCCTAAAGTTATTAAAACAGCGTTTGCTATTTTCCCCATATCTCGGCTTCTAGTTCGGTTAGCACTTAGCTGTTGGTCTTAAAATACGCAAAAATGTCCATACTTTTAAATAAAATATAAAAAAAATATTTTTTCTGAAGTTTAAAACCTCCAAGTCCCCTTAAGATAGTTTTCAAGTTCTTTGATTTTCCAAAAGAGGTAATTTTAATACAGTAGAACCCCGGTAATCCAACCTCTGATTGTCCAACTCCCCGCTTGATCCGACCATGCCGCTATCTCGGTGAGCAATTTAGTGAAGGCTGGCTACATCGCTGGAAAAAATGACATGGAATTCGAAATGTAATAATTTCAGGTGAGAAGCTCTCTGCTGATGAAGAAGCTGCAAGCGAATTTATTTCAGAATTTGAAAATCTGATTAAGGAAAATATATTAACTCCTGATCATTTGTATAACATCGATGAAACAGGTGTAAATTATAAGATACTACCAACAAGAACTCTGGTTGCACAAAACGAAACCATAAAAGGTATGAAACTTAGTAAAGATAGGTTGACTATTGCCACCTGTAGTAATGCTAATGGCAGTCACAAATTGCCATTGTTTGTAATACGGAAATCCAAGAACATTTTAAAAAATTAATGCGTCATCACTACCACCGTATTAACGAAAGCAAAAACCAGCATGGATGGATTGCAAACATTTTAAAGAATGGTTTTTTGACCTGTTTATTCCTGCAGTTTAAAAAATCTAAAGTAAAAAAAAACTGCCTCTACGTGCCATACTGTTATTGGATAATGCATCATCTCATCCATCTGAAGAGGAACTAGTAAAGGGAGAAATAAAAGATGTATTTCTTCCTACTAACGTAACTTCTCTACCAACCCATAAACCAGGAGGCGATTGAGTGATTAAAAAAGAAGATATCGTCGAAAATATATTGGACCTACTCTAGAAAATACAGAAAAAATGTAGCGGCCTGTTTGAGGCGATGAAAGCTCATAATATTAAGGATATTATTTATACAATTGTCGAGACTTAGGAAGAGATGAAACATCAACACTTCAAAAACCTTGGCGTAAACTTTGGCAGAAAATGGTGGTAGAAAGTGATCAAAATGAAGATGAAAATCAAGATGAAGGTACACTAGCAATTGTACTTACAAACATTACATCCTGATGTTTAGCTCAGTGACGTGAGTGGATCAATCAAGCTGATGCTGACTCACTGATGTTGATTCTGCTCACTACAGAAGAAGAATTAAATGGCGACTAGATCATTGCTGTTGTAATCCGGACTGCAGACGACAGCAAGAAAGAAGAAGACAATGAGAACTGTGAACCTACTAGCCGAGTATTGCATATAAACGGTAAGCAGGTATTCGACACAGCTCTTCAGTGCATAGAACAAAACTCTTTTTCTTCTCCAACGGATATTTTATGGATATGAAAATGGAGGAACATGGCAGCAAAATCGAGATTGCCATCTGCTAAGCAGAAGAACATTAGATTTTTTTCATTCCACTTAAACACTAAAGGTACCGTAGAAGTATATATATTACTATAAATATACTATACCTATTGACTTTAATATTTCTTGATAAATGTTATTTCCTATTTACACTGTTGAACTTAAAATGTGCCAGCATAATACTATAAAGTAATAGTATGGTAAGTAATATTCTTAATTGAAAACTATACGTAGTATACATTGTTTTCAAATTGTATCGCATTTTAACGTAAATGAAGTGTTTTTCTAATAATCTAACCTTTTTTGCGTTTAAACCATGATCTCGGTCCCAGAAGTGACGGATTAGCAGGGTTTTACTG
>QLNU02014802.1:11078058-11092512 GCA_006491805.2 Dysdera silvatica | reverse complement strand
ACTAAATTGTTCACGTATATTAAATTTAATCCGTTAATAAAATTTCGTAAATGTTAGGTGTTAGAATCGGGTACAATCGATTACATCTGATTGATATCTATATGCACGCAGGCAACCACAAGTTTAAATTAGCACAAAGGGATTGTACTGTACGTAGACGATACATCTTCCACAAAATGCATGAATAATTTTCTAAATGCATTATAAATATCTAAACCGCAGCCGTAACCTCTGTTTATTTACAGGGCGCTCGCCAGGAAAATGGGAAAGTGGATTGAACCGAAAGACTACAAGTACACCCGGGGGACCTTCCATTGATTAACTAGTCCTGAATGCTTACAAATGTGAAGAGCTTCAAAGCGGTGGAACGACAGTAGTTGACAGGCAACGCCGCCTGGAGGAGAGTTTATGTAACAGAAAGGCATCAAACTTTTATATTAAAAGGAAATAAGGCAACAAACCGGCATTATTGAGTTCATTATCCGCAAAATGCGGTTCTTCTTCTTCTTCTTCTTTAACTAAAGATATAAAGCAACCGATTGCTCTTTGCCTTTTAAGTTTAAAGCAAACGATTTTATTTTAGAATGTTGTGGAATTGTATTATAATTTAAGCAACTATTTATGTATAGTATATGTTAGCGGTTCTTCAACTATTGTCCGTGGATCCCTAAAGGTTCTCGGGACCATATCAAGGAGTCTGCGAGATCCTCCCACTGTTCGGCAAAGGTTCAGAAAAACACTAAAACAAGAGCATTTACTTTTCAGTGCTAAGAATAAATTATGAGATAACGAAAAATTCCTTCCTTAAATGGTAAAAATTAGTGATGAAACACTAGAAATAAATATGTATGATGCAAATTCTGGGCTTTAAACTTAATTAAAGAGTTAATTCTTGGGGGTCTGCGAGGGTGAGTGATCTCTGAAGGGGGTCCGTAGTCTAGGAAAGTTAAAGAACAGCTGGTATATGCCAATGGTATATATATAGCATTTATACCACCATATAAAGTATTTATACCATCATGTAGTATATTATCACCATATATAGCATTTATGCCATCATGTAGTACATTATTACCATATATAGTATTTATACCATCATGTAGTATATTATTACCATATATAGTATTTATACCATCATGTACTATGTTACGACCATGTATAGTATTTATACCATCATATATATTACCACTATATATAGTACTTATACCATCATGTAGTATGTTACTACCATATATAGTATTTACACCATCATGTATATTACCACTATATATAATACTTATATCATCATGTATATTAGCACCATATATATAGTATTTATACCAACATGTAGTATATTACCACCATTATCGATCAAATCTAAACCGCCTTTTTGTTCTGCAAAACCGTTTTTTGAGATTACTTGATGTTTCGAAGTTCTCCTCATCGGCAGCCGCTCCCCATCTTCTTTCACATACTCACTTTGGAAAATTATTAAAGTACAAAATTGTCATTTTTATGTACAACCGTGTTAAAAATAATATTGCACTTTACTTTTTTTTTTATCACTATGACGATGGATACCATACTATATTTTTAGAAGAACTAGAACCAACCCTGCTAGAACAAATATTGGGCTTTCACGCATTAGGGCGTCTGACACTCCGAGTGTGAAACACACTACCTAACAATTTACAGATGTGTAATTCACTGCCCATACTTGAATAATTAATGCGCACTCACTTCATTGACCAATAGACTTTATTTATTTATTTATTTATTTATTTATTTATTTGTTTATTTGAACAACCTTTTACTTGATCCGTTGCTCCTTCTTATTTGCATCTGGGCTGCATGGGCTATGTCAGACCTTTGGTCTTTTCCACTGCTGCCCAGGCAAACTGCTGAAATCCTTTTACCTAATTATATTTTTGTTTCCTGTATCTTTTTGTATGTTACTTTTTTTAACAGATGTTATGACAATTGTTCAAATGAGAGATGTAATACTTCATATTTTGGGAATACTGTATAGTTTATATTCATTTATTGTATACTCCAGCTGTTTGGCTAAACTAAAATTAAAATTAAAAAAATTATATAGTATATATATACAACCACGCCACTATTGAACACTTAATATCAATAGCTCATAATTAAATATCTGAAACTCATAACACAACTTCCATTAAAAAAATTAAAATAATCAAAGACAAAGTGCTAATTGATTTACAATTCTAATTTATTGAATGGAAAATATTTATCACCAAATATGAATTAGTATAATTTAAGTCTTCGTATTTCGTAAATTATATAGCCATGTAAATACATAGTGATGTACTTCAATATATAAGCAAATCTTTATTTGATAAAACTCACTAAATTAGAATAATTTTTAACGTGGCTCAAATTATTAGAATAATGCGAAAATAAATGGACTAAAATTATAGAAAAACAATATAATAAAAACAAAAATGATAATTAATACTTCGTTGTATCTTTCTTACCTTTTATCACAGCTCTTAAACGGTTTGGAATGTTATCTATTAGCGGTTCCGTCTTTCTTACTTCAAAGCCTATCCAAACAATTTTCAAACATGGAAACGTGTTCAATTTTGTCTCGTTTTGCACGTTTTCGAAGACATTTCTTCATAATTACCCACCAATTCTCAATGAAGTTTAAATTTCATGAGTTTACTTGGCGAGGAATTTGATTTGCCTTTCTTTAAACCATTCAACAATCTAATCACGCCATAACATCGGCGCTGGTATCACTACGCCAATAAACGTTGATTTATATTGTTGTTTGATTTATTTATTTATTTATAAGTGTTTATTTATAAGTGTTTTATTTATAAGTGTTTATTTATTTATTTATAAGTATTTATTTATTTATTTATAAGTGTTTATTTATTTATTTATAAGTATTTATTTATTTATAAGTGTTTATTTATTTATTTGATAAGTTTATTTATTTATTTATTTATTTATTTATTTATTTACAAGTGTTTGTTTATTTATTTATTTATTTATAAGTGTTTATTTGTTTATTTATAAGTGTTTATTTATTTATTTATAAGTGTTTATTTGTTTTATTTATAAGTGTTTATTTATTTATTCATAAGTGTTTATTTATTTATTTATTTATTTATTTATTCATTCATTTATTTATTTATTTATTTATTTATTTATTTATTTATTTATTTATTGTTTTTTGATTTGGTTTCATCTAACAGTGGTTTTAAAAGCATGATAAGAAGCTGAATTTTGCTGAAAAGGGCCTTCGATAAAGAGGGCACCAGATCATAATAACGTTTCCCAGGATTGGCAACACACCCCCATATTGATGTTTACAATGTTTATCTCTTGATGATGACTAGTTGGAATGTTATTGAGTTATTTATCGATTATATTAAAAAATCGATAATAATAAAAATGTGGTAATTTTTTGTATTTGAAAATTATGCATTTTGCGCAGTACGTCGTAAATTATACTGTCTCGTTGCCAACGTATTAAAAGCTTTTTAACTGCGATAAGTTATTACTTTTTTTATATAACGTACTGTAATATCAGTAACTCAAAATTTAATATTATTAAAGCTCAAGTAACTTTAATCTCGTAGCTAAATATCAGTAACTCATGATTGAACAAAACAGTAGCTTAATTTAATGATAATCTGTTACATAAGTATACTAAATAGCAATTAAAAGCATTAATAAATCGTTGGGAAAGGACAAAATAATTTAAATAACAAAATTACTTTACAAATAAACATGGCAGACGTAAAGGGTGAAATAGAGGTTGCAGATGCACTAGACGATTTTTTCATGAACATAGCAAAAATATTAGAAGTGAGAGAGATACGGGACAAAACGAATATAATAATTTACCACAGTCCGTAGTTAATAGTATGTACTTAGGAACTTTCACTTAAAATGAAATGAAAAAAGAATTAGAAAAAATAAAAGAAAACAAATCTGAAGGATATGCAGGACTTAAACCTAAAATAATAAAAAAGTGTGCTAACGAACTGATAAAACCACTATTCGAAATATATCAATCTATAATTAAAACAAGCAATATACCAAATGAAATGAAAATAGCAAAGATTATACCTATATGCAAGAAGGGGAAAAAAACAGATAAAAATATCTACAGACCAATATCGATCTTACCAATCTTTTCAAAAGTATTTGAAAAATTATTATATAATGAACTAATAAACTTTATAGAAAGGAATAAAATTCTAAATGAAAATCAGTATGGATTTAGAAAAGGTAAAACCACAGAAGATATATATACTAAGAAAGACTATAAATAAAATACAGGAAAAAAATTGAAAATAAAGAATTTGTAATGGGATTATATTTTGATCTGAGTAAGGCCTTTGATGTCTTAGATAGAGGGATACTCCTCCTCAATAAACTAGAAGAATATATTATCCGTGGAAATATATACAAATTAATATAAAGTTATTTAAAGGATAAAAACAAATTGTAAAAATTGGAAATAGCTATTCACAAGAACTACAAAATAATTATGGGGTCCCTCAGGGGTCAATACTTGGCCAACTATTATTCATTCTATACATAAACGATATAGTAGAATTAGATAGCAACATAAATCTATTGGCTGATGATATTGGATTGATTTTTGGAGAACAAAAAACAGTATTTATATGAAACGGCAAGAAACAAATTACTAAATTTGGGAAAATGGTTTAAGGAAAATGGTCTAATTTTAAATACTGACAAAAATAAATATACTTCATAATATAAACAAAAAAAATCGATATTGAGGAAACATTGAAATTAGACAATAAAATTATAGGTAGAACAAATGAAATAAAATTTCTAGGAATTGAAATAAACGAGCACTTAACTTGGAACAAACACATGAAGGAAATTTGTAAAAAAGAAAAAAGAAAAAAAATGCATATATAATTACAAGGTTAAATGACTTAATACCTTACCACTGTAAGATAACGCTATACTATTTATTGATACATAGTCACATAATTTATGGAAATAGTGTGTGGAGTAGGGTAAACAAGGTTAATCTAAAAAAATTACAATCAATAATTGATAGATTATTAAAAAGAATAGGATACAAAACTAACAGAAATTATAAAACAAATAAAAATAGAAAATAATATAATGAATATAGAAGTAAACACATACAAAATATGAATAATGATATATTTAAAAATTACAACAGGTAAATATGAAACTATAAATACCTAGAAAAATTCAAACACAAGGAACATAAGATCAGGTAACATTTTAAAAACAGAAAAAATAAGAACAAATGTGGGGAAAATATATAAATTATTATGGAATTGATAAATGGATTAAATTACCAGACCATATAAAAAATCGTTTAAGAGAAAGAGTTTAAAAGGAAATTAAGAATTTACTTAGTAGAAAAACAAAAATATAATGGTCATACTGGCCATAACGGGAACTAGAATAATAATACTTGTTTTTGTTTTGCTATGCTTCCTCCGTGCACTGAAATGTAATTTTAGCATAGAAATAAAATTTGTATTGTACTGTGTCTTTAAAATCCTAGTGCAGTTAGAAAATTCAAAGGGTGGTATTATAACATTTAAATTGGCATATTTGGACAGCTTTAATGCAAATCTTTACGATGTAAAATATGTATTAAATTATAGCTTCGTCGAAACCGGAAATTCGGCAACTTTAGCCACCACCATGTTATGAAATTGATTAATCATTTATTATCAATGGTTATCAATGGATTCATTCATTATCAATCGATTATCAATCGTTTCATCTTTACTATAAAATTTATGTCAGCTAAAATAAAATATACAGAACAAATTGCGTTTCTTCTGTTATCATATTGCTTAAACCCTGTGCTTGTACGCAATTTGTAATGACTTGTTAGCAGTTTTTGTTAAAGATTAACTGTTTTATTTAGCACTAGCTTAGTAACTTGGGAAAGCTTAACAAAATGCGAGGCCAAATCACAATAATGCATCTTAAAGTAAGCAATAATTATTTCTCACTCACATTTACAACTAGTGATTTTCCATACTAGGCCAGCCCCGTGAAACGCATTCATTATTTATTTTTCCTTTTAAAGACAAGTTTTCCAATGGAGCGTACGTGAATAATTCTACTGTCAAGAATTCGCTTCAGCGGACCAAACACCAAATAGGTTTTTATAAAAAAAAAAGCCTTAATCCAAAAACTGTTAGTTTTGCCCTGCTGTGGCTTTTTCACAAAACTTACAGCCAAAAGTGACAAGTTGGATAGGTTGTCATATACAATGCCATTTTCACGTCCTGAAAACTGTTTTTTGTATTTTGATGACAGCGAAATAACTCCGATGACAAAAGACAAGTTTATCACACTTTTAATGAATAAAGTTCTCGTTCAGAAAGTCAGCAATAATTAAGAATACTTATTTTTAACATTGCATTATTTTAATATGAGCAGAGTAGTTCGTAAATGGTTTTTCACATTTTACAATTCCTTATTCTTGAATACAATCAATCTGTAGACTATAAATATCTATTAATAATATCCGCGATTATTCTATAAAACTATCGAAATATAAATTAACAATGAAATGCTTTAGAAAGTCTGCAGCCTATAAGTTTAATTAAATAATAAGAAGAAAACTAAAAAAATTTCTCTCATCCCTGTCCGCATTTAAATATCTGTAATCTCTAAATTGAATAAATAACTGAATGTAATTGAGATAGAAGAAATCAATTGAAAATCGTGATAAATACATCATCTGTATTTTAAATTCTTATTAAATGCAACGGCTTTAGGATGAAAATTATTTATTATATCGTATTCACTTTCCAAATACATTTAGCTAATCTAAGTTTCTTAAATCGCCGCACTAACTCTCTTAGATATTATCTCAATTCCTATAATTTCGTTTAAGTTATAGTATACTGAAATATATTAATGAACATATATTGAATTCCTTATATTAAAAAGCTCCTTTTTGTACTTCTTTTATTGCATAAATATTTTTTGTGTTTAAGTTTACTCATATATTTATACCATAAATGTTGGAGAACGAATTTTCAAAAATATATATTCTGAGTACCTACAAGTAATCTAATGTTGAGGTACTTCTAAAAAAATTCATACGTGCCACAAAATCTGAGAACTATTTTAGTCTACGACGATCGGTTCCTACACTTATAGCAACTTTTGTTTCCAGCTAGAATTTTATTCCCACGGCCAGTAGGCTATTAGGATATGGTGGGTTTCATTTCTAAGAAATGGAAGACTTCACCGACAAGTTGTACAGGGTTGTCGAAATTAAACTTCCCCAACTCAGAGGGCTGTGTAAGGCGTTGTATGGGTCATAGAGACATGAAATTTGGACAGCAGACACTTCAGATCATGCGTTCGATTGTATGAAAAAAAAAAATTGATTTATTGAAAAAAAATATTTAGTACAAAAAATCATCGATAGACGACGCTGTAACACCAGTGAAACGTGATTTGCAGAAACCTAGCCTCTGTGCAACCTATGCAAATGGCGAATCTGATAAAAGAGGAAAACAGGCGCTGCACTAGAAAGAGTTTCCAGTTTGCTGATGCACAATGCTGACTTTGAAAGACAAAGCTCTGTTCGTGAAGCTTTTCTACAAGAATGACGAGAACTCATCTGCTGCAATAAAAGCATTCCGCTGGCAGAAGAACCTACGCCGAGGACCACTGACCACACGCGCTCCACGTGACATGATGAAAAACTTCGAAGCAACCGGACAGCTTGGAATTTTACCAGGCAGAGGACGAAAATCTGTAGGCTTTGCAAGCGTGGAAGATGTGGCTACAGCGGTCGTGGAAGCAACTAGCCAAGACTTGCATGGTGTTGTGAGTGTACCAGCTATTTCTCGTGCTGTTGATATGCCCTATTCCACCGTTTGGCGATGAATTGTGGGTTATTATCCTTACAAAATCCATAGTCTTCACCAGCTGTATGACCGGGACGCTGAAGTTCGGCAAACATTTACACTGCAGTTCCTTCCACGAATGGCAGTCGATGCCACTTGGCCGTGGAACATTCTGTGGACGGATGAGGTCCACTTTTACCTGAATGGTCAAGTGAATACCCGTAATTGCCGCATTTGGGCAACAGAAAACCCACGCGCTTTTTTTTTGAAGAGGTGACTCCAACAGGGTTTAAAACCTGTTCCGTCAATGGACAACGCTGTCGGGACATGTTGACAACTTTTGCGATCCCAGAACTGCAGCAACGTCACCGCTTCCAGAACACGCGGCAAATTTTTTTGCAGGACGGTGCACCTCCCACATTTTTATCGTGGCATTCAACAGGTGTTACGACAAACTTTCACTGATGTACGAGCCATTGGCCGCCTCGCTCACCCGATCTCACCCCGTGCGACTTTTGGTTATGGGGATTCTTAAAGGATCAGGTCTACCGAGAACAACCCGCAACCCCGTCACATCTGAAAGACTGCATTCGTCGACATGTTCGTGAAATGTATGCGGACTTACTGCCTTCAACTGTAGAGCACAGCGTTTTGCAATTGGACAGAGTTGTGGAGAGCTAATGCGAATTTATAAAACAAGTATAGATCGCTTTGACGCGCTGCAGCGCCGTCTATCGGTGTCTTTTCGTATAATTTTTTTTAATAAATCTTGAACGTATGATCTGAAGTGTCTGCTGTCCTAATTGTATGTCTCTGACCCATACAGCGCCCTACGCAGTCCCCTGAGTTGGCGAAGTTTAATTTCGACAACCATGTACATTGGAATCTTCCAATGAGGAATAACGAATAAAAACATTACCCTTATAAATCTGGCGTTGTAGACTCTGAACTTAGATACTTTTATGACTGCATCCAACACTGTGGAGCCATGCTGTTTCGGGAATCACCATCCAATAAGATGGCCTTTCAGGATTTTCGTCATAGCGGTCCAACCAATGACAATCCGAGACGCGTCATCAGTCATTCCTAAAATATGTCAAACCCTAAACATACCCCTCTATCTCTGATTCTCTAGTGAAAACTATCTCTAATTATCTAGCGAAAACTAGCTCTGTCTCTCTAGTGAAAACTAACCCTGATTCTCTAATGAAATGAATGCGAAACCCCAAATCTCTTTACAAGTGTCGCTACTGACTGGCCGAAATACTTATCAATGAACAGATTTTTCGGTTTGATGTGTATATTCCTTCAGGTAAATAAAAATAATTTGAAAAATGATATGTTATTTATAAAATCATTTTACGAAAATAGCAACACATTACAAGTTTGAAAATTTTTTCCAATTCAAAACCTTTTGTTCCACCAATACAAAAACGTTTACGAAAAATGGCTAAAAAAGTACCAAAAACTGGCTAAACTTGAGTTGACAAAATTTGCAGTCAAAACAAAATTCGGGAATCAACAATGCACTCTGGGGTCAGTAGCGTAGCGACTCAAAACTCATGGAGGGTTTAAGTTGCTTCAAAGAAGATTATGTGATGTGATCTTAAAGAAAATGAGGTGATGTGATAACCAATGCAGGGCTTGAGCCCCTAAGCCCCTCCTTTTTCTGCGCCACTGACTGATGCTAATGTTGATCAGAAAGCTACTCTATGGAGTGAACAAGGATCGCATGCCATTTAAAAATAACACTTTAAATACGTTATGCAAGCTTACTCTAAATTCTACTGAGTTTACCTTAAAAGACATTATATTCAAAAACTTAGTGATTTAGTATTGCGAAGGATATTTGTGTTGAAAGTATTTGTCCGCATCGAAATAAATAATATATGACTTTAAAACATTTCACAAGCCAATGAATCTTACTTATCCATCTCAATGAAGCAAGGGATATCCAAAATTACTATATTTTTAAGAAAAGAATACTCTTAAAGTTCCAACAAAATACTAACACATCCAACTCCAACGTATACTACAAATCATTGGTTTAAGAAATGCGGTGAACAAATTCAGTTAGCGACTGAAATTTGATAGGATCAGCTAAGGTTAGATTTGGTAAATGATAAAATGATAAATTTGTTTAATGGTGGCGTGGGCTTTATCAAACCTCTGGTTTCTTTCCACGTCGCCCTAACAAGACTCATTTTATGTTGATTGATAATTTTGTCTCTTACTCTGAGTTTTCTTGTCAAAATTTGTTTTGAAAGAAATAAAATTTTTGAAATAAATAATTCCAGCCTTCGAATGTTTTGGTCACCCACGCCTTTAAATATCCATATATATATACAGCAAAGATCTCTAAAATATATCTGCGGAAACAATGCATATATTGCATAATGATATATATGGATTTATTATAGCATATACTGCATATACCAAACAGCACTATCCCTCTATTGGACCATTCCATAAAAGTATAAAAGAAATTCTTAAAAAACTCGCTGATTTTGCTGCATGAATTCTTTCTGCGCGGTTTACAATTTATACGAAAAGACGACTACCATAAGGTTATAGTTCGTATAATCTTGACGAAAGCAGGGATAGAGATATCATATTTTCCTTGTCGTAAAGAAAGCATTCACGTTACATGTTGAAAAAATTTTGCTGTCCCCATGAAGGCTGAATAAAGTATTATCTTCTAGGGAACGGTAGAAACATTTTATTACTTGTGTTCGTCGAGTGAGGAACTTATCTTGGGATATTTCCTATCAGATATCAAGTCGAAAGAAAGAATGAATATCTGACTCATTCTTAACTGTACTATAGAAAAGTTATAAACTTTGATCTTAAATGTAAATTCCTCATACTACCCTCTATCCAGGATCTACATATATATATGTAAGTTATATTGGTTGAATTTGTTAATTAATTTAAATTAATGGATTTAAGTTCATGAATTTAAGTTGGTGAATTTAAATTACTGAATTTAAGTTATCGAATGAAAATTAATGAATTTAAGTTGATTATTTAAATATCTTCTCTTCATAACTTTAGTATAATCAAATGCATCAAATTAATATAATTTTTAACATGTACTAAAAAGATGAGTCACTGTGAAAAAACTGGGATTAATAATAAAAAATATGGCCAACAAAATTAGATTTAATGTAAGCAGTTGACAACTGTTTCGGAGGCGATGGCCGTCCTTTCTCAAAACCTGACAAAAGTCTGAATTGAGCACGGTATGAGCTTGTTCAGATTGTTGAAATGGAACCGCCTGAGTGACCTCATTCCGTACTTCATTCAGACATTTGGTTCTGAGAAAGGAAGGTCGTCGCCTCCGAAACAGTTGTCAACTGCATACATTAAATCTAATTGTGTTGGCCATGTTTTTTATTATTAATCCCAGTTTTTCACACACTTGTATCATTTGTATCATTCTCTTTTCACTCTTAATAATTCATTAAACAATATTTTCCTAAAAGGATATAACTTTACATAAACAATTGTCAGCAATTTGCAGTAAATTTGTTGTGTTTTTATTGTTAATCTTAATTTTTAACGTCTAAAACTATATAAATATGATTACAGCTAATTTAAACATGCGGTGAAATCTTTCTGATTGTGGCTGGGCATTTTATAATACTTATACGATCTGTTTCGAGTTTTCTTCGTTTTCTTATCAAACACTGATCGTTCGCTGGTTTTCCTAAGACGAAACAATAATATATATATTTACAAACGTTTAAGTTATATCAAATTTAAAAGATATGAAGGACATTCGTTTAACAAAAATATCTTTAAAAAAGTGATATATAGGAAAATTATCCTTAAAATCTCAAGGTAATTAAAAAAAAAATGTTGTCTAAACTATCACAGTTCTAAGTTGTAAGAGCCTAAGCGAGAATCTAGTTTTATTTCTTGAATTTCGAAAAGTGGAAACGGATAAGCAGATATATTTTAACAATTGTTATGTTGACCGACAGTGTATTTTGAGCTGGTGGCAAATTTAACGCTAGCAGATTACTTTTACCAGAATGTAATCAATTGTACTTTATTAGAAACTTTTTTATGGGACAAATATCCATGAAATATACTTAAATTACTATTTTATATCCTTCCAAGGTGACACACATATTTTACCCTTATAATACAGCCATTCCCAACCTTGCTTTATATATTCCGTATCCCCTTGATTAGACTTTTTATTCATAAGCACCCACTTCTCCTCCTCCCATAACCTCTTGCTTATCCTTCTACGCAAACGTTTGTTTTTGCCAGGTAGTGATGTCCTTAGTTTAGGTAAACAAGCAAAGGACTCAATTATATTAATTTACATTTAATTTTATATTTTACAAATTATACGTTGAAGGTCTATTAATAGCCTAGTCTCACATTATAGAACCTTAACGAAACTGCCGCCTTATAACCACAACGAAATAGTTCAACAAAAAAAAAAGAGTTGGGTGGTCTTCCTTCCTTACAGCTCCCTTACCAAGAAACTTTCACAGATCCACTTCGATAGTAAACCTCGGACTTCTAACAGGACATGACTATCTTCAATTGAACCATTTTAAAATCGTGTCGGCAGACCCACCATCAAGTCCTCTCTGCAATACCAATCTCTCAATGGACAAGGATCATCTTTGGCTGTGTCCTGTGATTTTTGACACAAGAGCTGAGCATGACTCTAATGACACAAGTTCAGGTAATAGCACTCCATGTTGGGCTGCAAGGCATAATATAGCCATGAGGTTAAGACGTGGGCCTTGGATAAAAAAAATTACAATTTATATCGATTTTTCATAATAGCAATCACCATCATCATCATCATAATAGCAATAGTCATCACAACAGATAAAAACAAAATTAAAATAATTTTAAACAATATTAATTTATGATGAAAATTCATAATTATTATTCATCTTAATACACACGTCTTCAAACGTAGCTCTTAATAATTTAAATGTGATCCTTTAACTTGTTTCATGGGCCTGAATGTTTTTTTCGTTTTCATACTTGTTGTTCGTTAAAGGCACCTCACTTCTTTGTGCAAAAGCACTGGCACACGCACCGGGGCGTTGGTGGGATTGTGACCGCCATTGAAATTAAATTTTGTGTGTATATGTGCATGTATATATGAATATATGGATTTTTAGCTCACCCTCCCTCTTATGAACTTTCTGTGTACATCTGTGGGCGAAAGTAGTGTGTCATAGAGGCCGTCCAGCTCTTCACACAAAGATTTTAATAGTCTGGAATTCGTTAAATTGGCCTTAATAAAATTAACAACTTTGATTGAGTACTTGCTTCAATGACAGTGTCCCTCATTTCGCGAGAAGACTATTGGACTTCTACATAAGTGTCGCGTTGTAAACCAGAACTCCATAATTTTGTTTGTGAGTTTTCATGCTAACCCCGTACTTTTTGGGCTTTCCCACCACTACCAACATTATTTTCGCCTGCCCCAATCTGTCCTCCGCCTACCGTTGGTGGTACGTGACCCGCAGATTTGCAATAGCTGTTACAATATTCCACCTTGAGTAAAATTTTAGAAATATCTTAACCCAGTCTTACACTCTGAGCCGAAATTTATATTTTACATTACTAGTTTACTTTCTTTATTAAAAATATTTATATTGAGAGATTATTTTATTTACTGATACGTTACCTTATTTACCAATGGTTTACTTCCTTATTAATAGGTTGTTTTATTTGTAATTAATTGAACGTTCTATAAAACTATCAAAAATTTGTAATTATTTTTGTGATTGGTCGGTCTGTTGGTGACAATATTAGTTTGTGATTAGCCAGCGGTCCAAGAGAGCGGATCTAGACATCAGACTTTCACAAGTATTTGTAACTACGTCTGTTCCAAACGCCTGTGTGTTTACCTCACAAAGAAATGGGATTTTTCGTTTGTGTCTGTGAGAGGCGTTTCCCATGAGATTGACTGTATCGGCTTTCATATACTAGAAGAGCCTCGGCTTTCATATACTAGAAGATACAGCTGTAGCTGCTGACCATAAGAAGATTTTTGTTTATAAGGCATGCTGCGATAGCATGGGAAGGATGACCGCTAAACTTCACTAAAAGAAAATAGTCAGTAACTTTGTTCCCAAGTGTATTAATTTAAAGCCTGCAATCGCTATATAACAAATATTTTTCTAATTGTATATTATTTACAAAATCCAAAATATATTTACATAAATTTGCCATCCCACTAATAAGTGCACTATGTACTAGAATATATCTTCTCGCTCAAGTTGGATTCTTACATGAAGAAGCACGATTCCTTTATGCCAATCCAAAATGCTGCACAACTCAAACCAAATGCAAATCATACATATTTTAAATGAGGATCGAAAGTTTCCATAAACCTTTGCTCCTACCTCAAGTAGACGTTAGGTAGCCGCCGTAAGTATTACAATGTATAAAACTGAAATATACACACATATTATATGCATAAGTACGAATAAAAATAGATAACATTGTGCAAAAATTAAATTAAAGCTTTTACATAAATAACTGACTTCTTCAAATCGTCATCTCCATTATTGAAGATTAGAATGATGTAGAGGAGTCCATG
>QLNU02014802.1:11048213-11077958 GCA_006491805.2 Dysdera silvatica | reverse complement strand
AATTGTGAGTTATTATCCTTACAATACCAGTAATCTGCACTAGCTGTGTGACCGTGACGCTGACGTTCAGCAAATATTTGCACTGCAGTTCCTTACACGAATGGCAGTCGATGCCGCTTGGCCATGAAACATTCTGTGGACGGATGAGGCGCACTATTAACTGAATGGAAAAGTGAATACGCACAACTGCTGAATTTGGGCAACAGAAAATCCACGCCCAATCCATCAAGTGGCCATCCATCCTGCAAAAATTACGGTATGGTGCGGTTTCACTTCAACGTTCATCATTGGGCCTTATTTTTTTAGGAGATGACTCCAACAGGGTTTAAAACCTGTTCCGTCAATGGACAACGCTATCGGGACATGTTGACAACTTTTATGATCCCAGAACTTCAGTAACGTCACCGTGTCCAGGACACTATTTTTATGCAGGACGGTGCACCTCCCCATATTCATCGTGGCATTCAATAGGTGTTACGGCAAACTTTCACCGCTGCACGGATGATCAGCCGTTGTTTTCCAACAAGTTGGCCGCCTCGCTCACCCGATCTCACCCCATGTGACTTTTGGTTATGGGGATTCTTAAAGGATCAGGTCTACCGAGAACAACCCGCAACCCTGTCACATCTGAAAGACTGTATTCGTCTCCATGTTCGTGAAATGTATGCGGACTTACTGCGTTCAGCTGTAGAGCACAGCGTTTTGCAATTGGACAGAGTTGTGGAGAGCTAATGCGAACTTATAAAACAAGTATAGATCGCTTTGACGCGCTGCAGCGCCGTCTATCGGTGTCTTTTCGTATAATTTTTTTTAATAAATCTTGAGCGTATGATCTGAAGTGTCTGCTGTCCTAATTGTATGTCTCTGACCCATACAGCGCCCTACGCAGTCCCCTGAGTTAGCGAAGTTTAATTTCGACAACCATGTACATTGGAATCTTCCAATGAGGAATAACGAATAAAAACATTACCCTTATAAATCTGGCGTTGTAGACTCTGAACTTAGATACTTTTATGACTGCATCCAACACTGTGGAGCCATGCTGTTTCGGGAATCACCATCCAATAAGATGGCCTTTCAGGATTTTCGTCATAGCGGTCCAACCAATGACAATCCGAGACGCGTCATCAGTCATTCCTAAAATATGTCAAACCCTAAACATACCCCTCTATCTCTGATTCTCTAGTGAAAACTATCTCTAATTATCTAGCGAAAACTAGCTCTGTCTCTCTAGTGAAAACTAACCCTGATTCTCTAATGAAATGAATGCGAAACCCCAAATCTCTTTACAAGTGTCGCTACTGACTGGCCGAAATACTTATCAATGAACAGATTTTTCGGTTTGATGTGTATATTCCTTCAGGTAAATAAAAATAATTTGAAAAATGATATGTTATTTATAAAATCATTTTACGAAAATAGCAACACATTACAAGTTTGAAAATTTTTTCCAATTCAAAACCTTTTGTTCCACCAATACAAAAACGTTTACGAAAAATGGCTAAAAAAGTACCAAAAACTGGCTAAACTTGAGTTGACAAAATTTGCAGTCAAAACAAAATTCGGGAATCAACAATGCACTCTGGGGTCAGTAGCGTAGCGACTCAAAACTCATGGAGGGTTTAAGTTGCTTCAAAGAAGATTATGTGTTGTGATCTTAAATAAAATAAGGTGATGTGATAACCAATGAAGGGCTTGAGCCCCTAAGCCCCTCCTTTTTCTGCGCCACTGATTGATGCTAATGTTGATCAGAAAGCTACTCTATGGAGTGAACAAGGATCGCATGCCATTTAAAAATAACACTTTAAATACGTTATGCAAGCTTACTCTAAATTCTACTGAGTTTACCTTAAAAGACATTATATTCAAAAACTTAGTGATTTAGTATTGCGAAGGATATTTGTGTTGAAAGTATTTGTCCGCATCGAAATAAATAATATATGACTTTAAAACATTTCACAAGCCAATGAATCTTACTTATCCATCTCAATGAAGCAAGGGATATCCAAAATTACTATATTTTTAAGAAAAGAATACTCTTAAAGTTCCAACAAAATACTAACACATCCAACTCCAACGTATACTACAAATCATTGGTTTAAGAAATGCGGTGAACAAATTCAGTTAGCGACTGAAATTTGATAGGATCAGCTAAGGTTAGATTTGGTAAATGATAAAATGATAAATTTGTTTAATGGTGGCGTGGGCTTTATCAAACCTCTGGTTTCTTTCCACGTCGCCCTAACAAGACTCATTTTATGTTGATTGATAATTTTGTCTCTTACTCTGAGTTTTCTTGTCAAAATTTGTTTTGAAAGAAATAAAATTTTTGAAATAAATAATTCCAGCCTTCGAATGTTTTGGTCACCCACGCCTTTAAATATCCATATATATGTACAGCAAAGATCTCCTAAAATATATCTGGAAACAATGCATATATTGCATAATGATATATATGGATTTATTATAGCATATACTGCATATACCAAACAGCACTATCCCTCTATTGGACCATTCCATAAAAGTATAAAAGAAATTCTTAAAAAACTCGCTGATTTTGCTGCATGAATTCTTTCTGCGCGGTTTACAATTTATACGAAAAGACGACTACCATAAGGTTATAGTTCGTATAATCTTGACGAAAGCAGGGATAGAGATATCATATTTTCCTTGTCGTAAAGAAAGCATTCACGTTACATGTTGAAAAAATTTTGCTGTCCCCATGAAGGCTGAATAAAGTATTATCTTCTAGGGAACGGTAGAAACATTTTATTACTTGTGTTCGTCGAGTGAGGAACTTATCTTGGGATATTTCCTATCAGATATCAAGTCGAAAGAAAGAATGAATATCTGACTCATTCTTAACTGTACTATAGAAAAGTTATAAACTTTGATCTTAAATGTAAATTCCTCATACTACCCTCTATCCAGGATCTACATATATATATGTAAGTTATATTGGTTGAATTTGTTAATTAATTTAAATTAATGGATTTAAGTTCATGAATTTAAGTTGGTGAATTTAAATTACTGAATTTAAGTTATCGAATGAAAATTAATGAATTTAAGTTGATTATTTAAATATCTTCTCTTCATAACTTTAGTATAATCAAATGCATCAAATTAATATAATTTTTAACATGTACTAAAAAGATGAGTCACTGTGAAAAAACTGGGATTAATAATAAAAAATATGGCCAACAAAATTAGATTTAATGTAAGCAGTTGACAACTGTTTCGGAGGCGATGGCCGTCCTTTCTCAAAACCTGACAAAAGTCTGAATTGAGCACGGTATGAGCTTGTTCAGATTGTTGAAATGGAACCGCCTGAGTGACCTCATTCCGTACTTCATTCAGACATTTGGTTCTGAGAAAGGAAGGTCGTCGCCTCCGAAACAGTTGTCAACTGCATACATTAAATCTAATTGTGTTGGCCATGTTTTTTATTATTAATCCCAGTTTTTCACACACTTGTATCATTTGTATCATTCTCTTTTCACTCTTAATAATTCATTAAACAATATTTTCCTAAAAGGATATAACTTTACATAAACAATTGTCAGCAATTTGCAGTAAATTTGTTGTGTTTTTATTGTTAATCTTAATTTTTAACGTCTAAAACTATATAAATATGATTACAGCTAATTTAAACATGCGGTGAAATCTTTCTGATTGTGGCTGGGCATTTTATAATACTTATACGATCTGTTTCGAGTTTTCTTCGTTTTCTTATCAAACACTGATCGTTCGCTGGTTTTCCTAAGACGAAACAATAATATATATATTTACAAACGTTTAAGTTATATCAAATTTAAAAGATATGAAGGACATTCGTTTAACAAAAATATCTTTAAAAAAGTGATATATAGGAAAATTATCCTTAAAATCTCAAGGTAATTAAAAAAAAAATGTTGTCTAAACTATCACAGTTCTAAGTTGTAAGAGCCTAAGCGAGAATCTAGTTTTATTTCTTGAATTTCGAAAAGTGGAAACGGATAAGCAGATATATTTTAACAATTGTTATGTTGACCGACAGTGTATTTTGAGCTGGTGGCAAATTTAACGCTAGCAGATTACTTTTACCAGAATGTAATCAATTGTACTTTATTAGAAACTTTTTTATGGGACAAATATCCATGAAATATACTTAAATTACTATTTTATATCCTTCCAAGGTGACACACATATTTTACCCTTATAATACAGCCATTCCCAACCTTGCTTTATATATTCCGTATCCCCTTGATTAGACTTTTTATTCATAAGCACCCACTTCTCCTCCTCCCATAACCTCTTGCTTATCCTTCTACGCAAACGTTTGTTTTTGCCAGGTAGTGATGTCCTTAGTTTAGGTAAACAAGCAAAGGACTCAATTATATTAATTTACATTTAATTTTATATTTTACAAATTATACGTTGAAGGTCTATTAATAGCCTAGTCTCACATTATAGAACCTTAACGAAACTGCCGCCTTATAACCACAACGAAATAGTTCAACAAAAAAAAAAGAGTTGGGTGGTCTTCCTTCCTTACAGCTCCCTTACCAAGAAACTTTCACAGATCCACTTCGATAGTAAACCTCGGACTTCTAACAGGACATGACTATCTTCAATTGAACCATTTTAAAATCGTGTCGGCAGACCCACCATCAAGTCCTCTCTGCAATACCAATCTCTCAATGGACAAGGATCATCTTTGGCTGTGTCCTGTGATTTTTGACACAAGAGCTGAGCATGACTCTAATGACACAAGTTCAGGTAATAGCACTCCATGTTGGGCTGCAAGGCATAATATAGCCATGAGGTTAAGACGTGGGCCTTGGATAAAAAAAATTACAATTTATATCGATTTTTCATAATAGCAATCACCATCATCATCATCATAATAGCAATAGTCATCACAACAGATAAAAACAAAATTAAAATAATTTTAAACAATATTAATTTATGATGAAAATTCATAATTATTATTCATCTTAATACACACGTCTTCAAACGTAGCTCTTAATAATTTAAATGTGATCCTTTAACTTGTTTCATGGGCCTGAATGTTTTTTTCGTTTTCATACTTGTTGTTCGTTAAAGGCACCTCACTTCTTTGTGCAAAAGCACTGGCACACGCACCGGGGCGTTGGTGGGATTGTGACCGCCATTGAAATTAAATTTTGTGTGTATATGTGCATGTATATATGAATATATGGATTTTTAGCTCACCCTCCCTCTTATGAACTTTCTGTGTACATCTGTGGGCGAAAGTAGTGTGTCATAGAGGCCGTCCAGCTCTTCACACAAAGATTTTAATAGTCTGGAATTCGTTAAATTGGCCTTAATAAAATTAACAACTTTGATTGAGTACTTGCTTCAATGACAGTGTCCCTCATTTCGCGAGAAGACTATTGGACTTCTACATAAGTGTCGCGTTGTAAACCAGAACTCCATAATTTTGTTTGTGAGTTTTCATGCTAACCCCGTACTTTTTGGGCTTTCCCACCACTACCAACATTATTTTCGCCTGCCCCAATCTGTCCTCCGCCTACCGTTGGTGGTACGTGACCCGCAGATTTGCAATAGCTGTTACAATATTCCACCTTGAGTAAAATTTTAGAAATATCTTAACCCAGTCTTACACTCTGAGCCGAAATTTATATTTTACATTACTAGTTTACTTTCTTTATTAAAAATATTTATATTGAGAGATTATTTTATTTACTGATACGTTACCTTATTTACCAATGGTTTACTTCCTTATTAATAGGTTGTTTTATTTGTAATTAATTGAACGTTCTATAAAACTATCAAAAATTAGTAATTATTTTTGTGATTGGTCGGTCTGTTGGTGACAATATTAGTTTGTGATTAGCTAGCGTTCCGAGAGAGCGGGTCTAGACATCAGACTTTCACAAGTATTTGTAACTACGTCTGTTCCAAACGCCTGTGTGTTTACCTCACAAAGAAATGGGATTTTTCGTTTGTGTCTGTGAGAGGCGTTTCCCATGAGATTGACTGTATCGGCTTTCATATACTAGAAGAGCCTCGGCTTTCATATACTAGAAGATACAGCTGTAGCTGCTGACCATAAGAAGATTTTTGTTTATAAGGCATGCTGCGATAGCATGGGAAGGATGACCGCTAAACTTCACTAAAAGAAAATAGTCAGTAACTTTGTTCCCAAGTGTATTAATTTAAAGCCTGCAATCGCTATATAACAAATATTTTTCTAATTGTATATTATTTACAAAATCCAAAATATATTTACATAAATTTGCCATCCCACTAATAAGTGCACTATGTACTAGAATATATCTTCTCGCTCAAGTTGGATTCTTACATGAAGAAGCACGATTCCTTTATGCCAATCCAAAATGCTGCACAACTCAAACCAAATGCAAATCATACATATTTTAAATGAGGATCGAAAGTTTCCATAAACCTTTGCTCCTACCTCAAGTAGACGTTAGGTAGCCGCCGTAAGTATTACAATGTATAAAACTGAAATATACACACATATTATATGCATAAGTACGAATAAAAATAGATAACATTGTGCAAAAATTAAATTAAAGCTTTTACATAAATAACTGACTTCTTCAAATCGTCATCTCCATTATTGAAGATTAGAATGATGTAGAGGAGTCCATGAAAAAGTACTACTTCATTTGGCCCTGCGGTGGCGCAGTGTGGTAACGCGTTCTCCTATTGCGCGGCTAATCCGGGTTCGACTCCCAGCAGTGCAAAAAGAACGCTTACTCAGAGATCTCATAAAAGATCGCACTGCTCACTGTAGTCCGGGGTTTGGTTCCCCAGGCCTTAAGAGGTTCGGATTCCTCGGAAAACTGTAGGTCCCGGCGCAGCATGACCACTGTAGTCTTTGAGCCGTAAAACCAAAAAACAAACAAACTACTTCATTTAGCTTGGAAAGATAAGAGAAAATACGCAAAAATGTAACACTGAATTTAAAGAGTCTTTTTAAAAAAAATACCCTTCCGTGCCTTTCTTTCTTTCATTCTAAAATTAAAATTAGGAGTAGAAATCGAAATGTTTTTCTGGAGAAGCGAAAATACCAACGTTTACAAAGGATGAAACATGTAAACACTTACGAGTTTAAATATTTAGAAATCTGCGCTCTATATCTTCATTTCCAAATCATATTTTTTAACCGAAGCTTTTCTTTTTCAAATTATAAATTTCTCGTTTTAATAAACAAATGTTTTCCTGTTCTTCTTTAATAAACTTTAAGGTAAAATTTTACTCATGGGATTCAACAGATATTTTTTATCTTTTCTAAATACACTCTATATCGATGGTGCAAGTCTTTAAATGTGGAAATTAGAATAATTGAACTTTCGAGAAAAAGCAGTTTAAGAGCTTACATTTTTGAGTAAATTTAATAAATAATTTTCCTCATAATTTTCGACACCCATGTAGAAATAAGCTCAAACTAGAGCTTTTTTTTGTTTAGGAGAAAAAGAGACGCTTTCCTCATCCTGGATTCGAACCAGGGTCCCTCCATTTAGTCCAAAGTGCTACACACTCCAGGATGAGGGGGGCGTCTATTTTTCTCCTAAACAAAAAGCAATCCAGTTTGAGCTTATTTCTACATAGGTGTCAAAATTATTAAGCAAAAGTAAATTTCCTTCGAAAACTCACAAAAACTCGCTTCGATGGTTTTGTACGTTGACCATTATTTAAGAAATTATGCAGAACATTTTTTAAACATGATAGGGTTCCATCACTTTTAAAATCTTACTGCAAAATTTCTTGATTTGACTTGTAGGTGCAAGCATTTAAATCACATTTTCTCGGAAGTTCAATTTTTGCAATTTTCACATTTAAACGTTCCACCATCGATATATGAGGCCTTGAAAACAGCAGTCGTACAAATTAATTTTTGCTTAAAATAAGATGCGAAAGGGTTTGCGTCCAACGAACCGCCAGTTTCGTTTTTACCAACAGTAACGTGGTGCCATTCTGTAGCCAATTATTTACAATACAGTTATATACCAATGTTGCAGGCAATAAAGCAACCCCCATAGGATGGACTGAACTCAAAAATTGCGTTTTTGTGATTTTTACCACTGTTGTTTCAAACGCCTCATATAGGTCCAAGAAAATATAAATTAACGTGCATTGGTTATTTTCATCAACGTCATAGCGCGTGTTTCTTGGTGTTGTCACCTTGATGTCTAGGGATGCATGTCGACCGAAATTACGCTGCAGTCAAACGACGTACCCAGAAATGATTAAGAATACGGCGCGTATATCCATTAAGTCGACGCTGGGGCTTAGAGTATTACAAGTTAGAATAACGATAATCTCATTCAAGGATAGAGCTTAGCTACTTACACCGCCACTTTATCAGCCGTTATTAGAGTAATAATACTCTCATTAGTCAACCCGTCGCCCAGCAAAAATTTCACAACTGCCTTGCGGAAGTGGGGTTACGTCGGCCATTGCTCTGCTTACCACTGACCTCAACTCCTCTGCGCTTGGATTTATGCCTTTTCCAAGTGTCCTGGGATGAAAAATGGCGTCGATTCATCTTAAATAACGAATTCTATACCTTCTCGGGCTCAGACCACGGTAAGATACGCAGGTGATGGAAACATAACGAAGCTAGCCAAATATTGAACAGCCACATCCCAAATATAGGGCTTTATTTCATAGGATTCGGTCAAATTTGATAGCCGGCCCTGTCTGCTATGCATTGTAAAGTGCGTGGAAAATACATGTGAAAAAGTATTTTAGATAAATATGTTTGAAATAAAACCCAACAATAAAACGTTGCATTTTATATTTCATGCTAAAAAGCTACGTGTCAACGGAATAGGCTCCCAAAGTTGCATGATAAAAAGCTGCATCAATAAACGAAAATCCCAAATCGCATGAAGAATTCTAGACGAGCTAAAAAATTCATAAATTTCATATACGTAACCACCATCGACGCGTAGGAGAAATAAAAACTTAAAAATAATAAAAATTTCAAACTAAAAACCCCTATAGCCATGGAAAAAAATCATCCTTTGAAACAAGGCTTTGAGAAAATCCACTTGAGAGGCAGTTTAACATATTCTTCTTGAAAAGAGACGAAAAGAAATACGAAAACGAAATTAGCGCAGGTAAAAAAATTTCTTTCAAAAAAAGTAACCAATCGATTTATACAATCAACTGAATGTAAAAAAGTTTAAATAAAACTCTCAATCTTTACATAATGATTTTTTTCTTTGCAGTATTAAATAGCTAATGCGTAATTTCCGCAAAAGTTAGCATAAAAGAGAAACACTTCAATAACTCTTCATTATTTTACCATTTTTTCATTACTCATTAAAATGGTGTGTTTACACATTACAGTAAATATATGATATCACTAATTGAACTGGGTCTTGAAATGCTCTGCGCTCCTCCCCGAGGACAAAAAATAAATAAGTCCGTCCGAATCAACTAGGTTCCTTTTAAAAACTTGTATCTGTGGAAATATCTTTTAATGGAATAAGCATGTTAATTGCAAACTTTAGAAATTATGCTAAAGTAAAATTTCGTTTATCTACACTGGTGAGCAAGGATTGAGGACGGGATAGTTTTTCGCAAGTAACAAAACTCTTCAGTGTTTTAAATGGGTACAAAGCATAATATAACATCGTAGAAATGTAAGATTATGGAAAAGGTGAACAATACTGACCAAAAAAGGAATCCAAAGGATACAAAGGACTTTTATTCAAAAGTGGGCTTTCAGCACAGGAGGATAGAAGACAGAAATGTCCATGTTACAAGCAGCAGGCAAGAAAAACATAGTTTTCAGTAGGGGATATGATAACCCCTGATTGCGATGCAGGATGTGCACAGTCTGTTCATGCTTAATACGAGGTTGTCGATGAGCTCTTGAGGCATCATAGCCCATTCCTCTTGTAATGCCGATCACAGCTGAGGAATTGTTGCTGGTGGATGACAATGTGCTGCCAAGCATCTCCCGAGAACATTCCACACGTGTTCTATTAGATTCAGGTCCGGAGACCGTGCGGGCCATTCCATACGATGAATATCTTCACTCTCTGACAGCTCAGCGACAGCCACTGTACGATGAGGTGTAGCGTTGTCATCCATGAAGAGGAAATTGAAGCTCATAGCACCTTGGAAAAGACGGACATAAGGAAAGAGAACTTCAGGACAATAGCGGTCACCAGTGACTGAACCTCCTTGGAAGTTGTCCTGTCACATTTATATGACCACCCGCTACTTTTGTGTCAGAAGCGCATAACCTATGAAATAAGGCGCGTGTCATTATCTGACGGTGGTTGCGTAAGGTGAGCTACGGACATTTTAAAAACATACGGACATTGTGGTTAGGAATAACTGGAGAGATTTATTAGAGTTAAAAAAATGTATTATTATCGGGCCAAGGGTGGCACTATTTCTGGAACAACATAGTTGGTGATCTGTTCATATGATTCTGTTGTGCAGGTGTACCATGATGAGGAAAATGGCGCCCTTTTCTCAAATAACCGACAGAGAAACTGCGGAGCAACACGTGTCACTGATGTGAGACATACACGTCGACTTCGAAATTGCGCGAGGGCAAATCAACGCGCTACAGTGTGGCAATGCCTCATTGAAATGATCCAGAGGCTGCCAAACTTGTGTCTTAAACGACAGTTCAGAGAACGCTGTTACGTGTGGGGCTTTAAAGCAGACGGATTGTCACTGTACTTACGTTAACGAAGTTGCATCGGCAAAAAAAGCTTCAATTTGCACGACAGTAACAAAATTGGACCACCAGTGATTGGTAAAGGATTTCTTTCTCCGATGAGTCATGTTTTCTGCTTCATCGAACAGATGGACGTTGGTGTGTCAAGTGAGAAACATCGAAGAACAAACACTCTGCAAGCATTGATGAAAGAACCCATGTTGGTGGAGGCAGCATTATTCTCTGAGGAATGTCTTAGTGGCATTTTCTAGGTCGAAGCCTACCTGTGAAACGCACAGGATCGATCTAATTATACAACTTCCCTTGAAGTTCACATACACTCCTATAAGCTGATTGTCTTACCTGAAGCGGATAGCATCTTACAACAAGACAGTGCAAAGTGTTACATGGCTAAAATTATAAGGCTGTGGCTCGAAGCGCATAATTAAAACTTCCAAATACTTCTGTGGGCCCCTTAATTTCCCACACTTCAACTCAATCGAGAATCTGTGAGGCCACCTCAATCATCGTATTCGCTCTATGGATCTTCCACCAGGCGCCCTCTAACAACTGTCGGATGCACTGCACTCAGCATAATTCTTGAGATCTTTGATAACCATCTGGCACCATATTGAGTCACTCTAATCACATTCACCAAAACTTCGATTTATAGGGCATTTCGATATACAGAATATCGTTATATGGAATTTCTACTGAAATTTTTAAGTACATTGTATAACGTTTTTATTTCAACATCAATATATTTTTCATTATTTTTCTCTAAAATTTAGGCTATTTGGTATTTTTATGTGACTTACTTTGTTCATACTCAGACAGGGAAAACATTTTGTTTACGCTTAATATCAGAAAGTAGAGAGCTTTTAAATTTTGTCCTATATAGAAGCGGTTCTTTACCTTTCCTACAACTCTTGGACTCCCAAGAATTAACTCAAAGTTTAAAGCCCGGAATTTGCATCATATGTATTTATTTCTAGTGTTTCATCACTAATTTTCACTATTTAAGGAAAGAATTTTTCGTTCCCTCATAATTTATTCTTAGCATTAAAGAGCAAATGCTCTTTTCTTAAAACTTTTCCTAAACTTTGTGGAACACTGGGAAGGTTTTACGGACACCCAGGGGTCCGTGGACAACAGTTGAAGGTCCGCTGCTCTGTAGCATTATTTTCTACTGCTTCAATTTATTTTCTGAATTAGCTTTCTCGTAAACTTGTTAACTTCCATTTTATACAAAAACAAGTCTAAAAAATCAATGAAGACAAAAAAAATAATAAGATAACAAAGCAAAACATCGCTGGAATAATCTCTGCGTCTTTAGTTTCGACCTTTAATTTCTGTCTACCTCTACAGACTTAAATTTGCTACAGCTGGATAAGGTAATTAAACAACTATAATCCTATAATTGCCTGCAAAAGGGTTGCTGGTATCTAACTGGAAGGAGACCCACACGCTGAACGTATGTGACGATGTGTGGAACCGGCCAGGCCAGTAACCTAGTGTCCTACCCCGCCTTCAAGTGGTGCAGGCTGAGCTTTCTATTTATGTGGCAAATTAATATTTAAACAAGGAGAGACATCGGTTGGTAAATACGGATATGGGGAAAGGAATGAACGTGGCGATCAACTCATCGAATTTGCAGAAGCTGAAAATCTTAGCATCATGAATTCATTTTTTAAGAAGAAACCGCAAAGAAAATGGACATGGAAACACCCAAATGGGGGAACTAGTGAAATTGACTATATCCTGGCAAACAAGAAATCAATTATTGAAGATTGCAGTGTACTGAACAGATTTAATACTGGAAGTGATCATCGAATGGTGAGATGTAAAGTGCACTTAATGGATCTCAAGACCTTTAAATTTCGGGAAAAAAACATTTTTTATGACTGTATTTTAAAGATTGAATTCTTGAGATTATTTTAAAACAAACAGCATTTAAATATTCGAAAAATTGCGAATATA
The DNA here is from genome assembly GCA_006491805.2 of Dysdera silvatica. Classification (NCBI taxonomy): domain Eukaryota; kingdom Metazoa; phylum Arthropoda; class Arachnida; order Araneae; family Dysderidae; genus Dysdera; species Dysdera silvatica. Next base: position 11,065,300 of record QLNU02014802.1, on the reverse strand, counting down.
ATAATAAAAACCGTGGAGGCATATTTCATGTAAAATGCCATTTAAAGGGATGGGCCCCATCAATGACAGCAAAGATTCTGAGATCACTTTTATATTTTCATTTAGTCTCTTTTCTTTTTTTTTTTTTAGTATTCCGATAAGAACGAAGCAGTTTTAAATAGGAAGGAAGCAAACAACTTTGATTATCTTTTGGTTTGTTGTTATTCTAGAGTTGGCGATCGATCGATTTCGTTGTTTTCTGTTTATATGTGCAGCATGTTTACATTTTTGTTACGTTACCTTTTTATTTCATTTGTTATTTCATTTTTGTTTCGTTATTTAGTTCTTGTTTCGTTATAAAGTTTATTTGAAGTGGATGGAATTGATAAAAACGAAAATCAAGTAAAAGGCCGAAGAAGTATTGTTTCCCGGGAAACCAACATACTCGGTCCAAAACTGCCCCTGTCACACCTAAAAGTGCATCAAAACGCAAGTTTGTGGACGGAAGCATCCCCTAAAAAAATGTGTGGAAAAAATTTTACTGGTTACGTAATATTGGATTCAGGACTGATTTTCAAAGAATTCTAAAACTGTTTATCATGTAAAACATGCCAGGGAGATATTAAAATTCGTGTTGATAATTTGTATGGGTTGTCAGCCAAAGTTTCAATTTCGTGTCATGTTTGTGGCATTACCAATACATTTAGAAACTCGAACATGCTTGGCAAGAGGAAACATATACCTGAATAAACAGAAGGATAGTATATGCTATGAGGTGTGTCAGTGTAGGACTCTCTGGACTATAAACGTTTTGTGGCATTATGGACTTGCCTGCACCCATTGGACAAAAATCCTATGATAAGATTATTAACAAAATTGTTAATGCTTTGTCTTCTATAGCTGATCAATCTATGGAACGTGCAAGGAATGAAGAAGTTCAAGCAACGAATTCGAACGAAATTGCGGTCAGTGGAGATGGTACTTGAAAGATGAGAGGACATACTTCACTGATTGGTGTGTGTACTCTTATCGATTTCGAAAGTGGTAAAATTTTTGACCGTAGAGTGACTTCTTCATTTTGCAAAGGATGTACAGCATGGCAAGATCAACGAATTAGGCCTAAATATGAAGCATGGAAAGTTAAGCATCAACAACGGTGTGTGAAGAACCATGAAGGGAGCGCTGGAGAAATGGAAGTGACTGGAATGTTACGCATCTTTCAGCGATCAAGATCTAAAGGTGTTCGCTGTAAGGAATATATCGGTGATGGTGACGGCAAAACCTTTTAAGCGATTTCGAAGAGTCAGCCATATGGCAAAGATTGTATGGTACAAAAAATCGATTGCGTCTGGCATGTTCAGAAGCGAATGAGCTCACGTCTACAAAAAAATAAAGCTGGAATTGAAAGGGAAAACGTTAAGCGATGGGAAAACTATATCGGGAAAATGACGATTGGAGGATGGGATTATCGAGAAGATAACAGTGTATTACGGGAATGCGATTAGAAAGCATTGTGATTCTGTTTTGTAGTACGCAGAAAGCAATACGGGCCATTTATGGTCATGTGGGTTCTTCTGATGAAAAACACTTGCACATATTTTGTCCTACTTGTGAAACATCGTGGTGCAAATACAAGTTGGCTCTTGCCAATGGTACAGCAAACGATTTTCATCAAAAGAAAAACGTTCTACTGGCTATGATGAAAGCCATCAAACCAGTTTTTAAAGATTTATCCAATCCTGAACTTTTAAAGCGATGTCTCGGAGGAAAAACTCAAAACCCGAATGAATTTCTGAACGCCATGATATGGAAATTTTGTTCGAATTCATCAGAGGCAGAACGTAAAGTTTCTGAAGTAGTATGTAATGAAGCCATCATTCTCTTTATTGATGGCTGCAAAGGTAGATTAGATGTCATGATTGGATTAAAACTAAAGATAGGTGCCGATGTTGTAAACTATGCATCACGTTCTGATTTCCAACATATTTCGACTGCGCAGAAACGAGCAGAAGCATCAACTATTGATGCACGTAAAGCAAAAAAGAATAAGAATGCTATCTCAAGACGAATTATTTAGTGAAAAAGAGGCTGTTGTCTATGCAGCAGGGGAGTTTGATATATAATACAGTGCGTTTGGTATTTTAGTGGACACCTGATATCCTTACGTAAATCTAAAAAAAATACAAAAACTGCGAATTGGCTTTTGAAGAATGCCGAGACACCATAATGTCTTGTAGAAAAATAATTTTTATATCAATATATCGTCACATAAATGGGGAAAATGCAAATTTATGTAACAAATGTTGTTTGTTAATTTAAGGGACACTATCATTCCTGACTAACAGATGGCAGTGCAGGCGCTAAAAAATTTGCATATTGTATTCTTTCGATGCGTAGGTTCGTATAAATACCCGTGTGAACAGTTGTATGAGTAAACAGCGTTTGTAGTCATGTCAGAAAGGAAAATACTTACGGATTTCGAGAAAGAGGAAATTGTGGCTTTTAAACGAAATGGAAAATCCATTTTCAAAATTTGTCAGCTTATTCAGCGTCCAAGGAGTACTATAGGGGCCTTTTCAAAAAGAAACCCCAAAAGGATCCACTCGAAAAACGGGGAGCGAAGCTAAAACTGAGTAAAAGAGATAAGCGGAACATTAATAGAGAGGCCAGTAACACAGGAAAGTCTGCTGCAAAAGTCCGAAACGACCTTAGTTAGCTCCCAGTTAAATGTTGGACAGTATAGAATGTGCTCTCTAATTCCAAAAATTTATCTTTTCGGAAAAAAAAAGGCAAACCATCTCTCACCCAAGTTCACAAACAGGAACACTTAAACTAGGCTCGACGACACATGGAGTGGAACGATAAATGGTTGCAGGTACTTTTCACGGACGAAAAGAAATTCAACTTAGATGGTCCGGATGCTTTTCAACATTATTGGCACGATTTGCGGAAAGCGCCGCAATACTTTTCTCGTAGAGTTCAAGGAGGAGGGTTGATGACCATTTGTAGTGTCTTTGGCTACAACGGTACTACGCCTGGAGCTTTCATCGGCAGTCGTATGAATTCCACCTGCTATCAAGAATTTTTAAAAGAATATGCCCTCCCATATGCCTCATAAATATGTGGGGAAAACTGGATTTTGCAACAGGACAACGCACCGTGCCATGCATCTATCTCCACCAAAAGATGGATAAATTCAAAAAAGTTTAAAAGTATGATTTGGTCGACACGTAGTCCTGATTTAAATCCTATCGAAAACGTATGGGATTATATTGTTCGTCAAATATATGCAAATGGGAAGCAATTCACGTCGGTTAATGCCTTAAAGGACGCTATTGTGGAAACTTGGTATCAAATCGATCCTAAGTATTTACAAACATTGATAGAATCAATGGATTCACGTGTCTTTAAAGTTATATGCAAAAATGGAGCATCTATCATGTATTAATGTACATAAAACGCTCCAATTTCAGTAAGTGTCCATTAAATTTTCAAACAAGATTGAAAGCCTCATCTTGATTTTGTTACATTTATGAATGATTTAATAAAGATTATTAATCTTCCACTTTGCAGAATACTGTTTTATTGTAGTATCTTTATTTTCATTTTCAAATTTGGCATTATTTCTCACGATAGTGCACTGTTATCAAGTGTCCACTAAAATACCAAACGCACTGTATTGTAAGTACATAATTAAATATTCACATTTTTAAATTTCAATTACTCAGCTTCAAAAACTCGAATGAATCGCTGAACGCCATGATACGGAATTCTTGTACGAAGTCATCAGGGGCAGGACATAAAGTTGCTGAAGTAGCATGTAATGGAGTCATCATTCTCTTTAATGAGAGCTGCAAAGGTGGATTAGATGTCATGACCGTATTAGACCTAAAGATAGGTGCCAATGCTGTAAACTATGCATCGCGTTCTAATTTTGGACACATTTCGACTGCGCAGAAACGAGCTGCAACATCAAGTATTGATGCACGTAAAGCGAAAGAAATGAGAATAATATCTCAAGATGAATTATTGCATGAGAAAAGGGTACTGTCTATGCAGCGGGGGAGTTTGGTACATAATATTGTAAGTACACAATTAATATTCTCATTTTTAAACTTCAATCGCGATTTACTCAAAACTCATATTTTCAATATTGCGCACAGGGTAACTTCTTAACTAATGAACATATTTGCATCAAATTTTGTATTCTACTTTATCTTTTACTGTACTTGAAATTTCCCTACCAATATTGTTAAAATATATAAATTTGCCTCCAGAGGGAGCTGTAATCTCATTAAAATATGGCATTGCATTAGTGATTTATGAAAAACAATAATTAGAAAATATATATATTTTAGTATTGTTTTAAAATGTTGGGAATTTTGAAACCAGATTGTTTTCAATAGGATAGAGTAAAAATTATCTTTTTGTGTCAATTAATTTGGATTGCATGTTGCGCTCACTGCATAAAGTCTTTCGTTAAATATATTATTTTCCATATTAATATCTAAATAAAAATTCAATATTAGGAAGTAGATTATTATTCATACCAGCAGTTAATTATCTGGAATATAAGCTTTCCATGTTACAAAAATCAAATAATTTGAAACTTAATTAAAAAACGATATGGAGTATTACATTTATACGTTTTGAAAAAATGTGCTTTTCAAAAGTCCTGAGACCCCTTAAATACTAAATTAGAAAGGCAGAAGCTCATTAGGAAACAAGTATGTAAGAGGGTGGATCTAATGAAACTGAAAGTAAATACCGAGGCATTCAAGTTGGAATTAAAAAATCGCTTTTCTGCACTGGAAGGACTTATTGAAGAAATTGATATCTCAGAAGCAAATGAAAACATTGTTAAGACAATAGTTGAAACTGCTGGGGAAATTGGTGGTGTAACCTGTAAAAAGCACAATAGCAAATTATCTGAGAAGACGAAACAGCTCATGAAAAGGCGAAGAGATATGAAGGTGGACAATCGAAATACCAGTTCCAGGATTGAGTACATAGAACTTTGTAAAACTCTGCGCAAAAGCATGAAAGAAGACATAAGAAAATTCAACTGTGAGTTAGTAAGGAAGGCCATTGAAAATAACAAGAGCCTTAGGGTTGTTAAAGGAAGTTTATCTGTTGGGAAGAAACACATCATTGCATTAAAAGGAGAGGATGGCACCGTAACAAGAAATAGGGAAGAAATACTTAGAAGAGTTGAAGAATTCTACAAAAAACTATATGAAAGTAACAGTGGATTAAACGAAGACTCTGAGATAGTCGAAGGAACAGCTCCTAAAATCTTAAAAGAAGAAGTTTCATTTGCAATAAAAAATATGAAGAAAGGAAGAGCCCCTGGTGATGATGGCTGACAACTGAAATTCTCAACTGGATTCCAAGAGACCACCGAAGACCTAGAAAACGTCCTCAAACTAGATGGGTGGATGAAATAAGAAAACAGGTTGGGGTGACGTGGAAGCGAATTGCTCAGGATAGACTTGTGTGGAAAGCATTTGGAGAGACCTTCATCCAGCAGTGGATAGATAATGGTTGAATATGATGATAATGATTATTCTTATAATTATTGTGATCTTGAAAAAATTACAGTAATAAAATCCAGACATGCTGCAAAGGAAATAAATGTTTCTGGATTTTATGAAACAACGTCGGGAGGTTATACTAGTAACGGCAAAACTTTCATAAATCATTATATTGTGCGCCGGAATTATTTACGTAAGACGTACTGAAAAACATCAATTTTAAATTTCATAATGAAAAAAATTTCAAATAAAATACTTGTAAATCTCTTTATAGTCTAAAGATTTTGATTCACACACATGAATGTTTCGATATCCTCCAAATTATATTTTACGTCTTGCTATTAAAAATTTGAGTACGAAATTTAAAAAAAAATGAAGTTTCTTTCTCAACTTCTTTATGTTAAAATAAATTATATTTAAAAAAATTCCATGCTAACAGCTTGTTCCCTTTCCTGCTTATACAACGAAAAATCATGCACTTTTCTAAACGTTTAAAATTTTCTAAAATTGCCATTCAATCACCTGCATTATAATCAGCCAAAAATAAAATTAAATATTTACTTGCATTCAAGACTTTCATGGCGTCTATTAATATATATATTATAGAGCTTTGCATGATATTCCTCCACGCCTGTTTATTAAATACACAACGTTTCACTCCGTGCTGTGCTGAGTATCCTCAGAGGCAACAGCTATAGTCTTTGACGCGGCGAAATAGCCCGCAAATCTCTATAATGAAAATAATTACTTGATTTCTCAAGCAACGTTCGTTCGCGGAAAATTAGATCAAGGAATTGAAGTAACAGACGGGTTGTTTCATTGTAGTAGAGGGTAGAGCGTCTTACGTAACTCGTTTTTTGTGCACGAAAAACGAGTTATGGAAGACTCTCTAGAGTCAATTAAGCACTGTAATTTCATTTCCTTTCATTGATATAATAGGAGACTCGGTTTGGCGATCGCTGTAGCAGATTTTGCATTACCCAGGGTGCACTACGTGGAGGCCTGCTACTTTGCACCCCAAAGCAGATGAAATGGCTAAGAAAGGAGTAGAGGCGGATCAACGTGAAGCCCCACAAACTCTCCAATCAGCCAGAAGCGTAATCGACACCATTGTCTCTAAGTCTACATATAGCATCCTAAAAGGCCTCAGTATTGGAAAACAGTGGGAGCCCCTCGCCAAGCCAGGTCACATTCCTCAGCATTTGGAAAGAAATGACGCTGTCGCCCGGTTCCGTTTGATGACTGGCCACGACTATCTACAGGCCCATCTACATCGAATAGGCGTCACTAACACGGACATCTCTGCTCAACCGAGAGGATGGTCGGAAGTCACCTCCTCACCTGCCCAGACCTGAAGGATCTTCCCGCTGATCTAACGAAGCGATACTGGGAGGCTTGGCGTCGAATGGCCCAACTGCCACAGACGGGCGTTGGCTAACAACAATTTCCTTTCATTGTACGCATTGCTTTAGGATTTTTTACTGAGAGCAATTTTGTTACTTAATCATAATTATTGACTTCATAAACGTCCACTGTTCTTCAACATTGGGTGATGTCCAGGGGCATCGAGAGCCATTACGGGCCCCAGGTTTACTTCGGTCGGTCCGATTACTCCTTCACTGGGCCGCTCCCCACCCACAGCACAGTTCTTGCCAGCGTGGAGCCCTAGCCTTCAACCGGGCCTCCGGGATGCAGCCCCTACTGCCTCCCTGGCGATGTGTATTTGCCAGTATCACCTCTTCCGTATTTGCACAGTACCTCATTCTAAATAAACTCACTGTAGTTCTAACCATTGCTTAAATAATAATATTTTATTCAACCGTAAGCACACAGAATATCGAACACAAATACAATTAGTGAGTTTATATAACTTATTTACAGCTGAATATGACGATAATTTCTTTCTGGTGGTTAGATTGAAAAGCAGAAAATGGTTGAAAAAAAAGCATCATCTTGTTATGGGACTCTCTTCCGGTGCAATGAACTGAATGTAAGTAAAGCAACTGACGTTATTATCAGAGCCATAGATAGGGGTGAAGAGGAAGGCTCATGCCAGGGGTTTTCAGGCAAGGAGGGGCGTAAATCGACTTCAATAACTCACAGGGAAAATATGTCCGCTACTGGGGGGGGGGATCTTGATGGTTCTGCTAAGGGGGCGCGGGATCATCTAGATACGCTCCTGGTTATTACAACAGTCAAAAAAAGTATAAAAGTGAATCAAGGGGAAGTATTGTTATAGATTTGTTCTCTTCTTCGATAATAAAGCGTTATCTCAATATTTTAGCTCTTTCTTTATACGACAGGTGGTTTGACTTCATTGCTGTTGTAATTATTGATTGCACGAGTCAAAATATTTCTGAATGGGTTTTATGTGTGTTTAATCTGCAACAATCGGGAAGATAAAGAACTGGAGGAAGCATGCTCAAATGTAAATTTAAGCGTAATTGAAATATCCAATTTCTTTTGGAACGTATTTTGCTTCCATATTTTATATGTTCAAGTACACGGTACTGTGGTGATGAAGTGGTAAAGCATGCGCATAGAATGCAGTTAACTTGGGTTCTAACCTCAACAGTTAAAAAAAACTTACAGACTAATTGCACACTTTTGTCCGGAGGTTGGTTCTCTAGAACTCAGGAAGTTTGGATTCCTTGGAAAACTGTAAATCCCGGCGAAGTATGGCTTTAGTTGTTCTTATGATGTAAAGTACAAACAAGTCTTATACATCGGAGGATTAGTTCTTTAGGATTTAGAAGCTCAAATTCCCTGGAAATCGGTAGATCTCGGCGCAGTATGATATGTTGTCCTTGCGCCACACAGTGGGCCAAAGGCGGCCAAAATTCGATTTTCTGAAAGTGAGGATTTTTATAATCTAATATACGTTTCTAATAGTAAATTAACTGTAGAATCAATTTGTAATTGCTGTTTATCGATTAAAAATTGTTTAAGTGTGCCAATTTTTGTTTAAACTTGAAAATTTTAAAAATCAATTGAATTGTGTGTAGTTTTCAACATTTCCGTCCACACTCGGTGTTTAAAAACAAATCTTTCAACTGTTTATACAATGGAAAAGCATCAGAAACTTGGGTACTTACCAAATTTGGGTACCCAAATTGGGACCATTCACGATTTTTTTATCGTAATTTTGCGATGTTTTTGTTGTCCAAAAAATCGTAAGTTTACGATCCTTGATTATTTGCGAGACGCCATTTTGTTTGTTTGTTGACATTTTGCAGAATGAGTGCTGTTTCATGCCTGAACCCTGTTTTTTTTTGTTTTTAATAATTTTAGATGGATTATACTCTTCGGTAATTACCAAATGATGAGCATTCTGCGATTTTGTTTTTACAGGAAAAATGAATTCTCCTTTCATCGTTTACTAATTCAGGCAGCGCACATCGAATGTGATCGGAACGGTCGCGAAGCGATGAGAAGGGGTCTCCTTTCGTCGTTTTTCTTATGTAAAATTTTGAAGATATATAATAAAAAATATCATAAATAAATTTTTTAACGATAACTCAGAAAACATCTGTCACTAACATTAACTAACGATTCTGCAAAATGTCAACAAGCAAACAAAATGGCATCTTGCAAATAATCAAGGATCGTAAACTTACGATTTTTTAGACAACAAAAATATCGTAAAGTTACGATAAAAAATCACAAATGGTCGACGGGATGATACGTAAGTACCAAAAAGGGTATGAATACGTTGCTTGGATGATATATGTTTGAAGAATATTTAAAAATATATAAAATAAAAGGATATTTTAAAAGGAATTTTGTTAGGATAGGAAATGCTAAAAGAAGTAGCCATTGGTGTTTGTGGATATTTTTGTGCTTTTAGACTTTCAAAAAAAGCTTCACGTGACGTCAACACTCCTTTGCCATTTTTCTGCTCTAGATGCCTTAAGTGGTGGTGTGGGGGGAGGAGGGACAAGACTATTAGATGACTAAAATTCTTCGAAACTGGCACTGTTTTTAAAATTCATGTTCTGAGATTCTATTTGCTGGACGTTAATGAAGATTTTACGGCACATAATGTCACTTAGCATAATTAAAATGTAGTAAAAATATTCTTTGTGGACATTATAGATATTTTTTTTTTTTTTTAAATACTATGTTTTCACAAAATTAGTCCTATGCGCAGTCACCATTCGTAAGATAACTTCATAAAAAATTCACTGAGAAACATAATTCATGCCTTAAAGGTAAGCATAGAAGCTGTTCTTTAAAATGAATTAGCAGCTTGATCAAAAGTTTAACGGTTGATTTTTAGAAGAAATAAAAATATAAAAAATGAAAATCGAATGAATATTTTGTGTAATATATTTACATTAAAAATACTAAATATGCGTGAAATATCCTAATCTTACTTTATTTAGCTGCAAATAATATCCTAAATAAATGTGCAAAATTTTATGGAAATCGGTTGGGAACTTTCCTTTTTTCCTTACGGATAAATTCCAATAACGCTGAGTAGAAATATACACATTTGAAGTTCAAAAGACCGCACGCACACACATTTTCATACTGTACACGATTAAAATTCCCCCGCTTTAATTTGACACCTTCCTTTTGTGATATTAACTCAGTTTTGTTAAGTTTTTCTATTCGTTTTGCTCGTCTGGCCTCTGTTGTTAAATTAGCTGTTGGCACATTCCTCAACTTTTTTCATCCGTTTCTCGTCGACAATTGTCGCTGCTTTTGCTGAGTTTTCTCCAACAATCAGTTTTAAAGTACTCTTTGTGTGTAATCTACCAGAAGCACCATCATTAAACGCGACAACGGCCTCACCAACTGCTGTCTCGGCAATCTTTCGTCCACTTCCAAAAATCTTCGGACGATACTGCCAAATCATGACATTTGAGGATTCATTCGGGTTTGTTTATTTCTCCCAAACACTACAACTCTGGAGCACATAAGTCCACAAACACTTTTTTACTTACATCACGGCAGGAAGAGTTTTTTTGTGAACATATCTGAAAGGGCTGTTCATTAGCATCGCTTTTTTCCTTTTGTTACTTACACCAGGTATCGGGACCCTTAGTACAGAACATGTACATTGGTTTGTCATCAATCGAGGCACAATGACAGTATGTTGCCCATATTGCTTCACTCATGTTTGTGAGAGGGTCAGAATTCGTCCGAATGCCATTTCCATAATATGTGGGCAGCTGATCAACAATTTGATCTGTCACCCGACCCTTACCCCAAATAGGTTTTCCGTCCGCGAGTTTGATTTTCCTTATTTGCTTTTTGAGTGTTCGAAGTCTATTACCCATTCTCTTTTGGACATGGCCAATGCACATAATGTTTTGGACTTCAATATTCCCATAGTTTATTGCTACAAATTTCCTTATACGTTTTAGTGTCCCCGTCCAAAATATATTTAACGTAACGTACGTCCCGCTTTTCAGCCGATCGCGTAAAAATCCTTTGCATGCCTACAACTTCCATCTTGCCAGCCGACTCATTGTGATTTTTCAAATAATCATGTAGCTCTTGCTGACCACTGTCCTCATCCCCTTCGCTATCAGTGCTGTTGTCAACTAATTCGGCTTCACACATTTTACAGAATGTAGAAAGTACCTCTGTGTGGATCACTTTCTCGCTTTCAGATCCAATAACCGTGCACACTCCGATTTGTGAAGTATGGCCACGTGTTTTTCACGTGCCATCACCACTCACACATATGTCTTTAGAACATTCAGTCAATTCGACTTCATTCGATACAGCATCTGCCATAGAAAATTCCGCAATTTTGAGAGATGCAACTTTGATCTCTTCGACGCACTTGCCATATGCTTTTTGTGAGATGGAGGTGGGAGATCCATGGCTGCCCTGAAAGTTTGTAATCCATTCAACCCCTGACCTATGTAGCGCATGGAATATATTACGTGCCGGTAAATTTCAGGTATATTGCCAGTTTTACTGAGAATTTTTGAGTTTTAGCTCTCACCTATCTTTCCGCAATACACACACAGAACTGAAAATATGGATGATGCATCAGAAATATATGTTTCTTTTATTTCTACTGTACTATGGCATTTACTACAGGATAAATATTATTGAAATATTCTGAAAACTAAATTTCAATAACTCGATATCCATTGAAATCCCAATTAACAATAGAATCACTGCTTTCTCGGATATTTGACGAATTGACTTTCCGTTTTTTGCTTGATGCACCTATACTGTCAGCAGGCAGATCATCCGTAGATGCACGTTTGCTTCCACAAAAATTCCTTTTACGAGGCCGGTAGCCTGTTGAGCGTCGATATTCACTACTCATTTCGAAAACAGAAAAATAACAAGCAAAGAATAACAATAAAAACAAAACAAAAAGTTTCCAAAAAATCGAATATACAGACTAAATTAGATCAATCCCACACATGAAACTCCGCTGAGATAAATAGGCCGATTTCCGTAAACAACGTGATGTTAATAGAGTTGTTTTCTTCCAAAACTAGAAGTAACTCCCTTCTACTCGGATTCTGAAAGCGTCAATAATTAAATATATAATGAAAAAATTGACTTAAAAACAGACCATATCAAAAATACCAGGAAGCTTTAAGCTGGCCATCTAAATTTTACGTGACGGCCTGGTCGACCACTGTTTTCTTTCAATAGCTTTTGAACTTCTGGTTGGATGTTTATAATTTTGGTATTAAAATGATCAGAAATGTCTAATTAATGAAATAAGCAAATAAAAATTTTTTTTGAAAGCTTAATAGTCTTCTCACCCCTTAAAGTAACAACTAAATCACTTTCAGCTGCAAATACCTGCAAGTATAGCTCCCACACTCTGTTTTCTCCATTAAAAAAAGGAGGAGGAGGCCCAAGTAAACGGGCTTGTGTCAAGAACTGAAAGTTTAGTAATTTAATCGCGCGTAATCTTCGTTTTATTTTCGTAATTATTTTCAAAATTGCGACATCATTGTTTTCAGGGAAAACACTCATTAAAATGATATCAAACATGATGTATATTCTAATTGAAAGTTGTCGAGCACCCTGGCGCCAGCGCCCAGTTTTTAAGGGCGCTCATAATTTTTTTATCGCAAAATCAGTACGCTTGACTTGATAACAAATAAAGTTAGGGGAAAGTAAGGCAAAGCGGATCACTTAATTTCATTTTAATAATAAAGTGTGATAAATAAATATATGAAGGTTGAAACTTCATTGTTTACTGCTGTGGACATCAAAGAAACATAGTACGTATCATTAACGACATTATTTATTACTGAATTTAAAACAAAAATGTTTGAAGGAGAAAGGTCAAATTATCCACTTTGCCCCAACCCTGGGGAAAAGCGGATGGGTTGTTTTTGAAATAGAAAACTCTGTCGTAAAAAAATTGTAACGTGCACATAAAATGCATTCGGCAGAAAAAAAAATTACCAGAAACGTTTTCACATAGTGCATTTAAGACACCTATAGTTTCCTATGCCTTCATAAGGGGTACAGTTCTCGTAAGCCCATCCGTTAGAGAAGGAACACTTTATCCAGTTCCCTATTGGTGGATCAGCATATGGTTTATTACATATTAAGTAAATTAAGACTGCGACGTAGATTCTGTCTCTGTGCCAAGATGCTCGATGGTATTCTTAGGCTTATTCGTACTTCGTGTACACCGGATTTTCTTTTCGCGTTGTGTTCGAGCAATGTTCCTAGCAGGGCTGTTTGTTAAAATTTCTGCACGTTTTGACATTAACAAACCAGCACAACAAACGTATGTAATTAAACTTACTCCCTCATTTGAGTGAAGTGCTTTGCAACCAGGGTTGCCAGATCATCAACTATAAAAAAAAAGTTCTCCAGTGAAAACTGTGTGGACCACGTGGCTAGACGTGCACGTCATTAATTCCATGCCAGTTTGTCAAAATCAAATTAGAGTGAATTTAAATTATATTCAAAAATGCGCTGAAATATTACAAAATAAAACCAATAAAACATATTTAAAAGCAAATTGCATAATTTTGTTACCCATAAAACAATTTGGGGTTTCTTATCTTGTGGGGTCCGGGACCGGGCCCCGTAGGATAACCTATCCACTTTGCCCCGTAAAAAATTATTCGCTTTGTCTTCAACGCCATTTTGAAAAACGAAGTACTGCCTATGCAGAATCCTTAACAATAATGATACAAAAACATTATCTAAACGAACAAACTTAATACCTATTTCAGGCATATAGTTCATAAAATTTTGTGTGAAATAGTTTTTATTATATTGACACTTAACTAACTTACAAACATTTTAGTGAACGATCGAAAAAATGTTTTTTTTTTTACTTTATTCGCTGCGCATGTATTTCATTAGCGCTGAAATAAGTGCAATTTATTCCTACGCACACCTTCAACACTTTTGCGCCCTGCGGTGGCGCAGTGTGGTAACGCGTTCTCCTAGTGCGCCGCTAATCCGGGTTCGACTCCCAGCAGTGCAAAGAACGCTTACTCAGAGATCTCATAAAGATCGCACTGCTCACTGTAGTCCGGGGTTTGGTTCCCTAGGCCTTAAGAGGTTCGGATTCCTCGGAAAACAGTAGGTCCCGGCGCAGCATGACCATTGTAGTCTTTGAGCCGTAAAACCACAAAACAAACAAACAAACAATCAACACTTTTGCACTGACCGCTGTCTCCTCCTGCGTTTAGATTATTAAGTATTAAGCTGATCCGCTTTGCCCCCTATATCCACTTTCCCCTACTTTGTTCAAATATATTGAGGCGTTTAAAAGTTATTTGTCCAACTTTTACATGCGATGGGACCACTATGCGCCGTAAAGTACAAACAAATAAGTTTTATATCTGGGGATTGGTTTTCTTGGATTCAAGAAGTTCGGATTCCTTAGGAAACGGTAGATCACGGCGAAGTATGGCTTTTGTTGTCCTTGCACCGTGAAGTACAAACAAACAAGTCTTATATATCCGGGGATTGGTTTTTTAGGACTTAGAAGCTCGAATTCCTCTGAAAACGGTAGATCCTGGCGCAGTATGACTTATTGTCCATGCGCCGTAAAGTATAAACAAATAAGTTTTATACATCCAGTGGTTAGTTCTCTAGGATTCAAGAAAGTTGGATTCCTTGAAAAACAGTAGATCCCTGCGCGGTATGATTTTTTGTCCTTACGCCGTAAAGTACAAACAAATACCCTTTGTACATCCGATGACTGTTTCTCTATGATTCAAGAAGTTAGGATTCCTCGGAAAACGATAGATCCCGGAGAAGTAAAATTGTTGTCCTTGCGCCGTAAAGTACATACAAACAAGTCCCGATGGTTGGTTCTCTATGACTAAAGAAATTCGGATTCCTTTGAAAACAGTAGATCCCGGATCAAGAAAGCACAAACAAACAACCCCTATACACTTAAATTTAAATATTATAAGTCTGATTTACGGAATAGACGCATATAAAATTCTCAAAATGTCAATTCGATCAAGAAACTTAATCAAATTTCGCTTGCTGTCCAGCCAAACAGGAAGTATTGTTCACTTAACGACAAATCTTAATTAAGCCATTAAATCAAGGTAGTAAATCAAAGGGGATTTCAAACTCGACAGGAAGGTTTTCCCAGAATGCGATGCGTTTCGTAAGTTTGGGAATACCATTTGAAGAATAGTATATATATTATTAAATGAGCTACATATTTAATTGTACTGCATACTGGTTTTTTTTCTTTTTTCGTTTGTGAATTTTTATGTCACAAGTACACCATTGGTCATGATATACTGATTTCCTCTTCGACGTCATTAGATCATTACAATATCTTATTTCCACAGCATTTAACACAAAACCGCTTCTAAATTTCATACTTTCTAAGACAATATATTTGCTGTTTCATCAATCTTTGATACAGTAAAGAATACGACACAGACTATTTCCATATTTTTATATACATAAGCGTTATACAAAGATTCTAATTTCACCACAGTTTCATTCGATTATATATCACACAAGTAATAATAATAAAAACTGATATTTAATATATGTATTGTGCATTTCATTATTCTCAGAATTCATTATCCTACTGTCCCAACTCTGATCGGAGCATGGCTTTTATTTTGTGTAGCAATAACTCCACAAATCACGTTTAAACTGTCTTGGGGCTCGACAAAGAAACTGCTTCTATTGCAGTCCATAGCTCAAAAACAGAACTGAGAGATCATTTCTACTCCTTCGTCCATATTTCTGTAGCCTGCCCTAAACGTTCAATTAGGTTAGAGTAAGTAAGTTCGGGAGCCATTAAGTATACAGTAAAACCTCGTCATTAACGGACACTCACCGGTTTGAAAAATTAATCCATAAAAGAAGAGTGGCCGTAAAGGAGGGGTATTATTAACCCTAATTTTTAATGATATCTCCTTGGTGAAGGAAGTTTCTTGCGATGAGGTGAAAGAAGTTTTGTCATGGAATTTTTATTAAAAATGAACCTGAAAGGTGCCCGTTAAAAGAGGTTTTACTGTATTTCATATAAGTACTGCATTCATGGACAATTTTAGTACAAAACAATCGTCCCCACTGTCACAGAGCATTGTCGCCCTAAAGGATACCATCGTTCTGTTGTCAGAATATGGCATTTCGTTGTTTAGTCAGTAGCAATAGCATAACAATTAAAAGGTCATGATGGGCTCAAGTGTTTATGGTGAGGGGAGGCTCAAGTGGCTTTAAAGAAGTTTATGTAATGCAGTCTTAACGAAAATAATATGTTTTGATATTCAATGCCCCTTTTCCTAGATCGCTACTCAGTAGACAATAATTTGAGCTAGTAAATTGACACTAAGGCATAATGTAATACACCTCAGTGGGTTCAGTTCATGCTACATAAACCTGCTTTGTATCATACAAATGCCACTACCGGTATGGACAGCTGATGGCACATACAACATACATCCAAAATCTCACGACGTTGTCCCCTACCACGAAAACATCCATCAAAGGAATGCAATACAGAAATTGATCTGTCGGTCCAGCACACCATATTTCAACCTTCTGCCTTGCAGACTGTATACACTTGACACCATGTGAACTGTTTACATTGATAAAATATTATCAGTAAAAGATAGCTTACGGGATATTTACATCTGAAGACTAAACTTGCAAGGTTATGGGCCATAATTTTGTAGGTTGTCGTTGTCGAATTTCACATATATCATTCGTCCAACCGCCTAACTATCATTTTCTGATTCCTTTTGCAAAGCAACACATCCAGATCCCCCCCCCTCCTAAACCAAATGTTGTTTTGTAGTTTCAGTCCAACTACTAATCAATTTCACTGCGATAGATTATTTTATATATATAAAAAAAATATGTTTCCTTTCACCTTTAAATAATATTCTTCTACTACTACTGTTTGTGTGAGTTTCAGCAAAAGCCATGCTGCGGCGGGACTTGCAGTTTTCCGAGAATCATAGCTTCTTAAAGCCCAGAGAACAAACCCCTAGACTACGGTGAGCATCTAATCCGTGAGCTTTCTGCTGTTTCAGCACACTTAGGAATCGAATCCCGGAAAAACTTACGTTAGACGAACGTGTTACCTCTGCCCCACAGCAGTTCCAACTGCCTCTTTCTTGTGCAATA
>QLNU02014802.1:11013304-11044479 GCA_006491805.2 Dysdera silvatica | reverse complement strand
TGGAAATATAAATAACGAAGCTAATACATAATACTAAGCTGCATTTCACTACTTATTATATCAAAGATTGATGAACTAATGAATAAATTGTCTCAGCGGATTCAAAATTGGGAAATTGACTTGTATTAAATGTTATGGGAATGGGATTTCACAATGATCTGATTACGTTGAAGTGTATTACAATCAAGGCGAAAACAATGCATTTTAATACGTTGCTTAATTTATACACCCTTCCTTAAGTAGTAGTCTAATCTGAATTTGGAGAAATATATCGCATTCTGGGGAAATTTTAGTCTGTCAAGTTTGAAATCCTGTTTGATTTACTACCTTAATCAAATCGCCCAAGTTTTATCGTTAAGTAAGGAATATTCCGAATTTATTCGGAGAAACGGGTGATATCTGACAGAATTACTGAACCGAATTGACATTCTGAGAATTATGTATTAACCTATTCTCTGAATATGAATTATTTATGGCGATCAGATTTAGATATATGTGAACTTGAATATACATAGTTTAAAAAATAAATACCTTTAAAAAATAGTTGAATATTCCAATTATGCTTAAACGCGCACTTATATCATGCCATAGACTAGAAAAAAATATTCTGTACGTAGGGCAAACTGCGTATCTGCGAAAAAATAATTGTGACAGAAACAAACTCGAAATACAATGCCAAAGAAAATGAACTCGAAATAAAATGGAAAAGAAAATGAACTCGAAATACAATGCCAAAGAAAATGAACTCGTATCACGCTAATAACCATGGCTATTATACAGAAAAATTGTCTTAATGAAAAATTATAATGTAACGCTTATTGAAGAAAAGAAAATTGAATTTTAATGATTGCGTGCTTCAATTAAAAAACAAAATATTTTAATCATAAACTTACCCGTTGCAAATATGTAAACTATTTTTTTAAATATATCAATTTTTTTCGGAACAAAATGCAATTTATGCCAGTTGAAAAGTTATTGGGATTTAAAATTGAAATTATTTGGGATTTTAAAGGTGTTTTTATGGGATTAAATGACTTGTTATATGAAGTATTTGTTTTTAATGTATGAATGTATGTGGTGCTTTAAAATACTTATAAAATACATAATTCTTATTAATAATTTATTATTTCATAAAACTTACCCAGTCCATACACACGATATATATATATAACTGACATATTCAACCTCTTTAAACAAGATAAAGTCAAGGTATACTGTTCTCGAGGAAAGCAACAGTATCACTCTACAGAACGTAAAAAACCGTATATACATTATAATGCACAGTTTATGTTTAAAATCTGTTTAAAAGAAATTCTCTTAAAATATCTACAAACTAATAAAAAATTAAATTAAACAAATTGGTGGATAATGGTTATAACATGCGCTTTCTAGTTCAAACTAGTTTTCTCGTAAAGGAAAAAAACTTCCCACGGGTCCATATTACTCGCCATGAAAAATCCGTAAAATTATTGGCCTGACAGCTTCATGTGTTGACCTATTAGCAATTCTCTTAGTCCTGAAAAGGTTAATAATATCTTATGAACTCATATTATCGTAGCATCTAAAATTTAAGAAACGTACTTTTTAATAAACACAGGTAAAACTAAAGCATATACACAACAAAATATGCCATAATTATGTCGGTCATAAGTCTGAGTAATAATAATAATGTAATAATTTTAAATCTCTAGAGGAGAAAGTGCATTTTGGCTTAATCTAATCAATAAATTAGTATATAGAAATACTCAAACAGAAATTGAAATTGTTCGTAAGTGAAATCTACGTTTTGTAGAAGGTAGAATTGCTGAAATAAAAATGCGAAAAATAGTTATATAAAGTAACAAAATAAGCATTAAAATAACCCATTTATATAAGTGATGTAATGCGGTATTCATTATAAAAATATGGTAAACTACACTTATAATTAACTATATATCTAATAATATTTTCTTATGATCTTTCCTTGTGCGTTTATGTTTTTGTTTTCTTGTTTCTTCTTTTCGTTGCGCTGTATACTGACTGTTTATATGACTGTGCCAGAGAAAAATAAATAAAGCTGTATTTTATTATTATAAAGTGCGAGAAGTTTTATTTTCCTTTATGGTCATCCATTAGATTTTCAGATGAAAAGGCCTGTCGCTTCGATACTGTGTTATGCTACAGCCCTTGAGCTGGACTATTCGAAGACTAATGTTGTTTAGCGTGACGTGTGCATGTTACTGAATGATATTTACAGATATATACATTGATCCATTAATCACACCGAATGACACTAATTAATCCTTAACACATTTATTTATAACATTAACTATTAAAATATATTTACATGCTGAATAAACTACAGCATCGGCTTTCTTGTTAACTTTTTTACAGTCTGCCTATCACGCTCGAAATGATAAGCTACAGTTTTTGTCCACTGATCCCTTCTTCTCCGTTCTGTTTTAACCAGGACCTTTACCTTGTGGGTAAGAGGCGTGCGTCTCCTACCTGAACCCGACTATGGCGGTCGCTACAATTGCTTTAAACGCCTTCAAACCGCTCACAGATAGGCTTAAAATATAAAACTTGGTGCCAACTAATTTAAATCAATGTTATCCAAATATATGTACTCTTCATTAACTCTATCAGCCGTAAAATCTTAAAAACACTAATTACAATATTCAAAGTTTAATTATCGCAGTGATTAATCATGATCATTTTCAACAATTATCTATATCATAATATTAAAAATGTCCCTTTAAGTACCCTTTTATTTCTGAGCAATCGGAAGCCCTGTCGTTTTAACCTATTTTTATATTTCACATGTTCATTTTCTCGATGTTTACTGGTCTTCTGGGATCCAATTGTGAACATCTCTAGTTCACCGTTGATATGTTCTTGAAATTTACTCAGTTCATTGCCCTTCGAACTTGTCAGTTTACTATGATGCATTGAACTGTTCTTAAATACCTCCCCCCGGGTATTCCAAATATGTACCTTTTCATACTTCTTTATAGAATAGATTTACGCATTACTTATATATCATTATCCAATCTTCGACCCTTATCGAGTATGTAGAATCAAATGTCACCGAACAAGATGAAACTTGTCAAAAATTAGCCATGATTGGTAAAATTTATATATAATGAATTCTTATTTTTCATAAAAACATGGATGCTTGATGTACTATGACGTATTATAAGATCAGGAACTTAAATTTTGCTGATGCACCTTTTGTAAATGCAATAAAAGTATGTATATCTGTCTCACTTTTAAAAATAACCCTTATTTTTAGAAGCGCCATAAATTTCGTATAAAAATAATATTTTTAAATCCAACTAATATAATTTATTGCTAAAAGGATAATCAATTATGTGGATAAAGCTTAAACAGATTGTGGTGAAATAATAATCACATATAATAAATTCAACAAGCTTGCGTAAATTGGACAAGTTTCAAGACAAAGTTTTGATTAGCATACAGTTTTTTGTCATCAGTAATTCTAAACTAAAATAGTTACCCTTTCTTGCAAATAATTCACACTTTGTATAACTTGTAATTACTTTTCAGGCATTAATAAAAATTTTCTCTGTTCTTCTTATCTTCCTTAAAAGCACGTTAACTTCTTCTCAGATACAGAAGCAACAGCCTCAGCTAATATTATCGAAAACTCAGTAAACGTTAAGACCAATAACAGCGTGATTTGCAAAATCTTGTATTGGGCTTCTAATAATTCCAATACGTTCTTTTTAACAACTGAAATGAACATACCATAGAAATATATGTAGCTTTGTGTTAAAATATTATTAGAATAGTAAACAGCATCTGTTCATGAAAAATGTTTCCTATCTTCTTGCTTATATAATAATAAGATTTTGCATTTAATCCGACTTTCATGCTTCAAAGGGTTTAAAGGGCACTAAGGCTCTCTACATGAAGGGCAATATGAATAACATTCAAACCGTCTGTCGCGATTTGACTGCTTCTAGTTTAGAGTCTGCAACAGATCCGCGTTGATCGCGGCGTTATTCCGTAAAGTACACTTTGTCATTCTGAAGTCATTTACCATCTGACTAATACCATGCTCCTCATTACGTCTTCACTAACCAATCCACCGGACTATATCAGTAATGATTTGCATAATTATGCTGCAAAAGCGAATGTAATCAATTTTGCCACACTGAGCCAGCACCTATGGAGAAGTGAGTGCTTTTCTTGTTAGTTTGAAAATGCCGGAAAACGACAGACAGTTACATTCCACGGAACAGATTAATTAAACAGTTTGAAGGAGCTATAGTCATTCTAACGAAATATATCACAGCTTCGGGTCTTGCTATTCTAATATGAAAAGTACTTCACTCTATTCATTTAGACTCGAACAGGTTCTATAACCCAAAGCGAGTGCCATTGTTAACTGTCTAGACTGACCTTTTAAATCTAAATGTGTTTAAATATCTAACATGCTCCTATAATGAGAATCATTGTATACCGATTGTAAGAGAAATAAAAATTATAAAGTAGTTTTTACATGGTTTAGGAAGAGCAAAATTATTTTATATATATATGAAATAGAAATTGAATCACATTTTGTAATTCAAAAAGAAAGTATTTAACTTCAAACTAATTACTAAAACCTTGAGACAGTATTGCATTTTTATATGTTACTGTATATTTATTAAAAGTTTAGCGTATATATCTCTATAAAATTTAAAGTACTTTATAATAAAAAATACAGTGTGCACGATATTCACTAAAACAGGCAACTATGTGTAGCCGGTCCCAAACGATTGGTCCAAAGCCGATTCGTCCAAAGGATGATTAGTCCATGCCGACTGTCCAAAGGGATGATTGGTCCAACACAGACTGGCGCCACCAGTTAAAGTGTGTGGGAGTCCTTTTCTAAGTTAATATGTTTACTTTGAAAACTGACTACTACTACATGTGTATTTAAAAAGTTAATCTACAATCTTTATCTTTACCATATGAACCAGAGGGAGAAGAACACTTCTCTGAATTAGTCTTGTGTATGAAATAACTGAGGTTTGCAGCCCCCCCCACACACACACACACACATCCTTATTTTTTATTTTACTTAACTTTTTATTTTTCCGATTTTATAAAATAATGGAATTAATTATTATCGACACGAGCAAGTTCGAAAGCCGGAAGCATAAGCGTGGCCAGAGATTTCACAATTAGGGGGGTCTAAGGGACTTCTCTCCGAAAATGGAAATGTCTATGTTGTTTTTTCGTTGTGTAAAAAACTTTTTTTTTTGTAATCGATCATCGGGTAAAAAATGGTCTCCCGAAAAAAATTTCTAGCTACGGCCCTGGGTTCCATGGCTAAGCAATTCGGTGGTGTTAAGTTAGTAGAATAAGGGTATGTTGCAAAATAAAAAGGAATGTTTACTTAATATAATGCTCCTGTCATTGGCGTACGCAGGGGGTGTTGATGGGAGTTGTAACCCCCCCATTGCAATGAAATTTTGTATATTTAACATAGAAATATGCGAGTTGTAGCTCTGTAACCCCCCATTGAGCCTATAACCCCCTTACGAACTTTATGCGTACGCCTATGATCCCTGTATGTGTGTGTTCTTCAGCACCCCTGTGGCCACGCCTACGACCGGTGGGAGAAGTATAAAACCAAGAAGAGCTACTTCAGCGGGGGCCTTTTCTTCAAAATCTACACAATAAAGACGAGGAAAGACATTTATTCATCCACTTTTAAAGTGGTCCAAGTTGAAACGTACCTGAAAGAATTTAAACACGGCTTTGTTTGTAGAATATACAATTTTACAATACAACTTTTAGTTTCCGAAAATCCGAAAGAGGTCGTTCTAACGAATAGCGGTGTTGATTTGAGTCATTATATGGGTAACAAATTAACATTGTGCTCTATGGCGATGCTTCCGAGGCTAAAGTCTCAGGCCGTTATATTGAAAAGGTCGCTAGATCGAATGTCGTTTCATCGAGAGTGTACTGTACTGAAATTTCGGGTGTAGAAGTAATCGATTCATAAGATAATCCCTGTTTACAATCCTCCCCCTCCAAATGTGTCCTTCAATGCCGCCATACTGTTTTCTAAGCAAAAGATCCTCTAGATTTAGTCACTGGATATAAATAAGGGATTTATTAAGCTCCTCCTCCAGAAAAAATTCGACACAAACAAAAAAATGACAAGTCGTGAATTAAACTGATGATTCGTGAATTAGTATAACAATTCGTGAATTAAAATTACAATTCATAAATTAATGAATAATCAAATACATTAAATAATATAAATTTTGAATGAATGAATGACAAACGATCTTACTGAAAAGATCGCATTTAGACTAACTGATAAAACATAGTATTGAAGATAGGACAAACCGCCTTTGGACCAATCGACCATTTGGACGAATAGGGGGTTGGACGAATCGGCATTGGACCAATTGTCCCAAACCCACGTGCAGCACATACCGAAACATACTTGTATTAAGGAGGCAGATAATTATGTGTGTATATATATATATATACAAAAAAAGGTTCTAAAAAAATTTATATATCTCTAATTATCATAACGAAACAATACAGAGTTTCACCAGGAGATTCCATAACAAACAGTTATTTCGACACTGGCGTAAGGTTTAAAAACACGACGTTTCGGGAGCCAACTGCTCCCTTTGTCAAGTGAAGGCAGAAGGCTAATTCTAATTATCATCTTTAATGCTATCGCATTATCCCTCAGTACCTTTTCAAGAAAAATAGCATGTTAGAGGGACTGTTAAAAATAAATATGTCACTGATTGTTATAAATCAATTGATCCGACTTTTATTTTAAGAAAAAACACATTTCTTATAACGGAAATTAATAGAATCATATATAGTAGAACCTGCCTAAACTGACCACCTTTGGAACTATCCTGTAATGGCCACCACAGACAGGCAGTCACTACAGACAGACTTTGGTATTAGCATAACTAGATTCCTACCAAATTTCTCTTATATAAAGTGGTCACTTTACTCAGGTGGTCAATTTATGGAGGTGGTCACTTTACCAAGTACCACTATATATCAAATTTAAAATATGCCAGTCATGCTTTAGCAATCGCGAATATTTTTGTTTTCTGAAATGTTTTTTCATTTTGGTGTATTAATCGAGATTTGGTTGATAGTCATTTCCTATTTTTAGTTTTGAAAATATAATAGATTGGTTTTGGAAATAAACAAGACAGTAACGAGCTTAAAGTTTCCAAAGTCACCTTATGCAACAGCTAATGGTTTTCGAAACAGCCTTCCTTTTAGTAATGCATGGAGTATTCATCGAAGATTTATTAAGTATTATCAATGCCTTGATTATTTTAAAAGTAAATTATTTAGTCGACTTCGTTAAAGTAAAAAATCCTTTAACGATCTCCTGTAACCTGTCAAATAATCGTTTATGAAAAATGTTGAAAAACCAATTACCCTTCAACACATTATAATTACAAAAAAAATTAATAATTAAATTTAAATATTTCCAAGAACCTGCTAATCAATTGCTAAACTAAAGCATGCTGCCCAGATGAATTCTTTTATTATCGCGGTACACTCTATCACTTCTGATATTCAAAGTTAATAAAAAATATCTGGTATCACCTTTTTCCACTGCACGTTCAATGCACGAGTATCAATCTCGTCATCCGGATGATATCAGAATTCTATACTATTGCAAACAAATTACAAAATACATAAAATTTCTTTCACTGATATTGAAATTCGGAATTAGATTGCTCAAGAATTTGAGTATGCTATTGCTTCTTCGAAACAGTAATGTATTCGAATGGAAACTTGATAAATTCTTTTCCGGTTTCTCAATTTGCCACTCTGCCGTTTTCTTTTAATCTATTTTTGTTGAGTTGTTTGTTCTCTGGATTCTCCATTTCAATTTTCCTCTTCTCTAAATCTGTTTACAATTCCTGTTCAAAGTCACTCCTTAATGAAAAATATTTACATCAGCTGAACTTTTCATTACTTTAATTCTTATCTCCCTGACTTTGGAATCTCTTTGAACGTTGTTGAAAACGACGAAACACTTTCCATTTAAACAACCATCTTACTGCCGTTGTCTATTAAATAGGTGATACAAACTCAAGTCTACATATATATATATATGTAAAAAAAAACTTTTATATGTTGTTATATACAAGAAATATGCATTAAATAAACTGAAATGTAATCTAATTGGAATAAACTCTAACCATTATACAATAAAAAAAGGTGTGATTCAACTAACTCCTCAGGGAAATGTATTGAGCAATAAGCCAATAGTTCTAGTCCCCGATCTAAAGGTATAGAGTCCATGCTCCGTAACAAACTCTAAAACTACATGAGGGTTTTCAGAAATTTTAAGAATACACAAGACTCCCGAAAAGGGATTGCTGCTGACGCGTCAGAAAGTTTGGGTTCTATTTTACATTTATTTGCTATTTTACCAGTATTTAACCTTTTGTATATAAAAATAAAGATGAGTGGATGGGAAATGAAAAGAGGTGAAGAAGAAATATTTCTGGAAAAGTCGGGAGGAAAGCATGCTGGCTTGATGTGATCCAGAAGTTCAAGCCCTCATACTTTAATGGGGCAAATTTCGCTACATTTTGGCGACGCAAACTGTCCACCTGTCTGCCTTTTTCTTTCCAAGTAGCGACTACTTGCATATATCAT
This sequence comes from Dysdera silvatica, assembly GCA_006491805.2. Lineage (NCBI taxonomy): Eukaryota > Metazoa > Arthropoda > Arachnida > Araneae > Dysderidae > Dysdera > Dysdera silvatica. The sequence continues at coordinate 11,035,815 of QLNU02014802.1, read as the reverse complement.
TGTCAATAAAACGATATTGTGGAAAAGTTTCGTTAAACGTGTTACCATTATCCATAATCCTGGCTAAAACAATAACATTTCAGGATAACAGGACCTATTAAAAGAAGCCACGACTCGAACCTGAATGAGGAACCGTACGAGCGGGGTGGGGTGGCAATGGACGCCATCCACACACTTTTGGGCATGCAAGGACCCCTTCATTTCCTAGAAGCTAAGCAAGAACTAATATAACGACGTAACACTGTGTAGAATTAATCAGAAATATAATTACAGCATTGTAAGAATAAGAATAATTAAAGATTGAGGTTTTGACGTACGTTTCGAATGCAATTGGTCGTCCCTGGTCAGAAATATAGTTACGTTGACATGTATTACGGACGAGGGCATACCGAGTCTATTTCGAATGGCCGTTAAGCAAGTTGACTACAGACATGATTACAGTCGGCCACACGGGGCCCAATTTTTTGCTTTACTATTGCCTTGTTTCCATTTTCTAACGCATTTTGTTTTACTTTAAACATGTTTAGACATATTCAGAAACAAAGTATTATAGTTATTTGCATTAGAATGCATAAGGCAAAAATCAGTGGAATTTTTTTATTAGAGCTTTCCTAAAATGACATGTGCATCAGAATTAATTTTTATATATTTGAAAATATTAGGTGCGATAAAAATGATATTTTTATCCATGGCCATAGGTCTACTTGAATAAAAAGCAGACTTTTTTGTGAAATATACCATTCATCACTTGCGACACTACGTTAAATAAAAATGGAATAAATGTATTTATGTTATGCTGATATATTCATGCAGTATAAGATATAAGCAAATTTTTCCCAAAAAAATATTTCCTTCAGAAAAAAAATTTAGCATATTTCATGTACTGTAGTTTGCAATTTGCATTTAATTTTTGCAATTTGCATTTAATTTTTATATTTCGTATTAGACTTGTATATTTCTAATCAAGTTAACGTGGATATACAAAGTTGTCAACGTGTGCCCCATTTTATAAATATGCATTTTTTTAACAACGTACTTGGATATTCTACAATGATAAACTGGACTCATAAAATCTTTTAACATATTTGTAAATGAATTTAACTCTTAATGTTACTGACTGTAATATTTACCCTTTCTTTATCGTACTTTGATTATTTTAAGCGCAGTTTTCACACGAACATAAAAATAATAATTAACCTAAGGGCTAACGTAAATGATAATTAACTTGTCGTGCAGAAGAATAGGTCATGCTAGCAAAAATGTATAGAACACTTTGCCGCAAACGATCAAATCTTCTCTATCTTTAAACAACTTCAAACATGAAATAAGAAATTCATTCAATGTACAGGGAAAACGTGGGTTCTTAAAAATCCTTTCTTTTCTATTCTAAGGCCATTGACAAATTATTAAACATGGCAACTTAATTTCATAACATTATATTTGGAATATCTTCACTAAAGTGAGAATAGCGAAGGTGAGAAGTTTTAATATTGTGATGAGTGAATAGAGAGAAAATATATTAGAGAAATTCCTGTTTACATATCATGTAGCTTTATACGAAAATATAAAGTTGTTTTAAATGTTCTATTATTTACCTTTGCATAGTTTCGACAGAATACAGTCATACATATGAGGTGTTTGTGTCTGTATTTGTTTGATAATAGTAATTTTTATATTTTTCTATGTATAATAATCAAACTCACATCTTAATTCTGTATGTTTTTCTTTTTCTTCTTACAATTTAAATTATGTTTATTTACAATATAAACAAAATATCTTCTCTCAGGCAGCATAGACCTTGTCTTGACCCATTGTTGCCCTAGTGAACATGCACTTCGTATCAATAACTGTAACCACACTGCATCTCTGCACAATTATTCACGATCTCTCAAAAATAAAGTCGTTATTATTATTATTAGGAATAATAATTTTGACACCCACGTTTAAGAGCGTTTTGGTATTGGAGAAAAAGAGACATCGTCTCCGTTCCAGAATCGAATTGCGGCCTGTCTTTGAATCCGGATTGCCTTAACCACTAGTCCAGCGAGGACAAGAACAACGCTCTCTTTCTCCGTATATAAGGATGTAAGATATTATTACCCTTCTCAGGGATAACACAATTGCCAAATAATGGTCAACACACAAAGCCTTCGGGGCGAGATTTTTGGTGTTTTTCCATGGGGAATTTCAGAATTTTATTAAGAATAATAACTTTGACACCAACGTTAAAGCTCAATGTAAATTTTTTTACTGAGCACAAAGGTGGGTGTCAAAATTATTATTCATAATAAAATTCCCTACGAAAAACCCATAGAAACTCTCCTCGGAAATTTTGTGTTTTGCCCATTATTTGGCAATTGTGTTATCCCTGAGAAGGATAATAATATCTTACAATACTATTGTTATTATTCTAATTTTATGCAATGACACTTACTTGCTTCCGAGTGTTTTTAATTTTCTAACAATAAGAATAATTTTAATGTTTGGGACCAACATTTCCAACTAGAGCAATTTTGTCAAGAAGGAAGAAAGGAGGTGCCGTCCCGGTCAAGAGTTGAACCCGAGACCCCCTCCATTACAACCATAGCGCCTAACCGACTAGGCCACCAGGACACTGGAATAATGATCCTTCTCTTCATATATAAATAACTGGATGATTTTGTTTTCCTTGGGAATGGTAATTTCGTCCTATAAATAGTATTGTTATTGTTTGTATATACGTGAAAACGCTATAGAAAGGGCTTCCAACATAGCACTATAATTTTTACATCATGGAGCAGATCATACACATAAAACTATCATCAATTACCTTGTTAAATCAAGATATGTCTTGTCTTTTCTTTTCCAACGAATTTACTATTTCTTTATGAATTCGTTGAAGTTCAAAGTTTCGAAAAAAAAAGACTTAAAATACTCTAATCAATTACCGTAAAGTATTTTATGCAAACGAAATGCATGGTTCTCTAGCCTCAAGTGATTTATTTTCCTCTAAAGCAAATACATCACGTCCAAAAAAGTAATTTCAGGAATCTACCACGCATGTCTTGGGAGAATAAAAGGAGGAAAAGATCTCTGACTTCCCCAAATTCATGGATACCGTTTCGCGAACGAAGAATTTTCGACCAAAACAAAGAACTCGGCTGAAAAAAATTCATTTTGCCTTTTGTTTAGCTCTTGTTTCTAGCGGTGGAACATAGAAAAAGAAGCAAAACAGACTCTATTCGTTTTGGAAACAATCCTGGAACCGAGTTCTGAAAGTTCAAGTAATTTATCTGTCTTTAAGTTTAATTATTTCACTGTAAATATACTTCAGTCTTCGGAAAACAAACTCAGGTCTTAGTTTCATAAAAAGTTTAATTGGTTTTTTTTATTTCTTCAGAATTGAAAACACTTTAGAATCTTTAAATGCTTTGCAAAGGGCACCAATATAACATATAGGGTATTAAACGAGAGAAGAAAACTTTAGCCACATTAAAGAAAAAACTAGATTTATTTGCTTACAAATTTAATCATTAAAATCTTCAGTAAGCTTGAATTATTCTCGACTGGTGTCCAAAATTAAGGTTGCATCAATGTTATTTCATTGGGAGAGAAAGGTATATATTTTGATCTGTAACTTCGATGTTCTTCATTTATAAAAAAGTTTTCAAAACTATAGACCCTTAACATAATTATAAAGAAAATTAAATTTTGTCAAGTACCCTATGAAGAAGAATCCACGATCAAAAATGGTACAAAAATTGTAGGTAGAAAACAAAAATCAGTAAAAAACAGATTTAAGATAAAGTATCTGCATACATAAGCATAAAGAATGGTTTTGTAATAATTTTGCATGTTTAGATGAGAAAATTCGTCATTCTAAATTAATTTTTTTATGGATTTTTGTTTTCAACTTACAACGTTTGCATCCAATTCAATCGTAGATTCTCTTTCATAGGGTGCCTAGAAAATTTTGATTTATTTTATAATTATATTAAGTATTTATAGCTCTTTAATTTTCTATAAAATGATTTTTTATAAATAAAGCACGTCGGAAGTTACAGAGCAAAATATATATCTCTCCCATTGAAATAACATTGAATGTAACCTTAATTTTGGACACCCGTATATTTTATAACTCTATAGGCATTGATCCAATATGATCTAGCTGCAAAGATTTTGAAAAGCACATTAAACAATTGGAGTGCTTTGTTTAATGCAGCACCGTGGTTAAGGGGTGACGTGGAAGGCCCCCTTCAGGGGTGCATATCGAGGAAGGCGTAAAATCGAGTGAAATAACTCACTGGGGGGGGGGAAATACCTAGAAAAGGGGTCTATAAATAAAATTGTCAATTATTGCCTCATAAAAAAATATTTTAAATGGACTATAGTTTTTGTGTTCATACAAATGTGCAATAAATCATTACAATATCTTAAATTAATCTGATTAGAACAGTGAATGCAGTATAGGTAACAATAAGAACAGAGAAATTGTAAGCACGTAGATATTGTGAAAGTAATACCATTTTATATTTTACGTAATGTAAAATTATCTTTGTGAAAGAAATCATCATGATATTTTTTGTATGATTTCTGTGTATCACTTAGGCCTGGCTGTGTATTATTTTATAACTGAATTACATAAAAATACTTGTTAAATGACATCAGAAAGTCATTTTCTTATGCTGAAATCTTTCATTAAGAAATTATAAATTAGTATTAGATTTTTCTGTGAAAGAATTCATTACAAGATGAAGTGCTTAAGGAATTAAATTGAGGGAGGTTGGGGAAACGAGAGAGAGAGAGAAAGGGAAGTTCATTTGATTCGTGACTAGGGGGGTGCAAACTGGACAATTCTGCCAGGGGCACAAGATCATCTAACTACGGCCCTGCTTTGTGCCCAACAAAAAAATTAAGAACGTTTTGCTGTAGTCAGCGCGCTTCCTCAACGTGCAGCAAAAGCTAGTAATCTATTCTTGTTTAAACAAATATTTTAAAAGCCAGTTTATGCTAATCAATTCGAACTCCCTACTGCATTAATGTTATGGAAAGGAAGATTATGTGAATAAGAATAAAATAATTTTCTTTCTATGTCAATATCGGAAATAACTTGTAGCCTTATTTTAATTTTTTCATTCTTCTTTCGTATGAACGAAAGTGAAAAAAATCGCATAAATGACACCGTTGATCAAAAACGGCAGTTTAAAACCACGTAAGTGTATAAAAATGCTTATAACCTAACAACAATATTGCTTACAAATTTTTAAAATTTAGCAGTTTAACAGTTTCGCTCCTCATATGAAACTTATTGACTGATGCGTACCCTGGTCTATCTGGGCAAGCTAATTCAGCATAGCAGTGCGCAGGTTCAATTGAGAAAGAAAAGTCAACGTACGTTTGCTGGAACCTATAGCTTTGGCTTTTGCTTTTCGAAAGATCGGTCTAATTTTCATGAAAATCGAACTTGGGTTTAGTTACAAGAAAATTACAACTTAACGCAATATATCACAATAATAATTACGAAATATGTATTAATTTTTAAATCGAGACAGTCTTTGCACGAATGAAAAGTATATGAGGCAAACGTCCAGAGTGAGCCTAGGGCAAGGGGTTCTCAACTGGGGTACAGCTCGGGTTCGCACTTTGCCCATGTTTATGATTTGAATGTCATAGCCCTTCTGTCATTTTTCCAAAATAGAAAAAGGCAATTCACTTTCTAAATTCTTTTCCCCTCACCTCACTCCTCCCATACTGCCTTTTGCTGTTCCCATCGACTTATTGTTGGGAACAAGGCCGTTCAGCAATGCATATGATCAAATCCAAATAACCCGCAAAACTGTCAATTGAAAATTATATACATGTGTGTGTGTGTCTCTGAAACAGTTCCCAGAATTGATTTATTTACTGAAATGAGACAAGGTCATCTATCTCATTAAATGTGTAACTATGGATGGCCTAAAATTAGACTTGACAGGAGTTTATTCCAAATACTGTTTGTTCACTATATTGTGCAGTGAGAATCTACTGTGGCAACTTTGATGGAGAAGTGGCTGTGGTTGCTTTGTCTATTAGTGCTATTGGTGCTTGTTCTGAAAGTAAGGTATACATCTTAAGCGACACTCAAGCAGCCATCACTGCACTCAGATCTCAATATTGCAATGACTCACCAGTAGTATAGTGCTGTCGAGTGTCCATAGGCTTAGCAATTGACAGTGGCAAATCAATTACACTCTAATAGTCCTCAAGCCATTGAAGTGTATTTGGTAATGAGAAAGCAGACTAACTTGCTAAGCTGGGATCATCTCTGCAACAACCTAACCCTCCAGTTGAAATACAATCCGTTAAAAAAATTATTAAATATAATTTAAAACGTTACATTATTCTGATAAAATTACTGGGAAAAGTTGGGACTATCTCCTGAAATACACAATACCAAAAGAGCTCCCAAGGAAGGTCGGTGTAGCTTGCTTCAGACTGGACCTGACTATCCAGTATCTCCATCAGTCTCTATCCAGTATCTAACAGTATCTCCATCGAATTAACCTAACTAATTCGCCTACATGCCTCGTGTAAACTCGAACTAATAACAAGGAAACACATTCTGTCGTGCCCAAGGCTAGAAAATATCATAGACGATAGTTCAGTGGAAAATCCTTATTGTGTTTTTTTTTTCAACCTGTCAAACGGACATTGGGCCGCTAGAACACTAATAGTCGAAAGGCTAGAAAATGGCGTTTGATAACAAAATTAAAATTACAAAGAAATGCTGCTTGCCTGTAATCTATTTTATGGCATCTATATATATATATATATATATATCACATTTTTCTCAGAGTGTAGGCCACCGGCCAACGCAGTCCGGCATAACAGAAGGGTACGCGTGAGAAAATTTTTGAGAACTTCTGGCCTAAGGGGTCTAAAGGACTTACAAAAGCTTAAAAGTTTTAATTGATTTTCTATTAAATTATATAAAATAGCAATTTTTAGCTAATTAAGTTAAATTATGACGCGTATAATAAAAGCCAATTTTCCCAAGCTTCAACGTCTTAAATTTTAAAATATGGAAACCAATTCTGAGACAACAATCACGGCAAAAGAAACAAATATTATGGCTATGGATAACGGTATTTTCATAAAATTCAATGGCACATATTATGGTATCAAGGAACTTAATGAACAAATTATCCAGTATATGACAGAGTAAACGAAAATATAATTTAAGTATGTATTTTTTCAACATTTTATGGAACTTTAAACAGTGAATTTATGATACGAAGATGGGTATTTAGCTTCCTGTTAGTGTACGCAGAAAATGCATAAACAGGGGTTATGACCCTTCCACCAACCTGCCCCTGCGTAAGCCAGTTTAGTATCTGAAGGAAATATACTTTCCGCTCGGGTACAGAAACAAGATGTTTTTCGCTTTTCAGGTTAATGAGCTATTGACTTGTTGGGGGTTTCCCTGATTCCCCCTTGGATCAACCTCTGATTGAAAAGAGCCTTAAGCGACTTTTTTGTTTAGGACTGCACCACTGCAATGCACCGGTCGCAAATTGGCATACTACGAGGAGGAAACCGGCTGTGAATCAGTAGCTGCGTCCATTGCTAGGGGGCAAAGGAAGTCTCTCCAAGACGCAGAAAATAATAGTGAATGAGAGCTAGCCATTATTCAGAAGGGTCTTTACATCACCAGTGTTCAAGACGCTCTTAACTTCTCAACCTTCGAATAAAAAAGTTTCATTTTGCAGAGTTCGAAATCGAGCTGGTTAAACTCTCCGAACTTTGCATCACGCACACTCGCTTCTCTTTCCGTGAATAATTATTCAAACAAATAGACGGTCTTGCCATAGGAAATCCTCTATTGCTGTACTTTAACTCTATCCTCTACATTTGTAATCACAAAATGAATGTGTTTTATACAGGGTGTCTCAGCACCAGGGTTATAAACATCTAGGAGGGGTAGGGTACAGCTAGACGAACAATATTTGTCATAGAACCTAGGGTCGCAAACCACTCACAGAGCTAGTTCTAAGACCGTCCAGCATGCACAAATATTTACAACCAGTGCGTGAAAAGCGCCAGATAAAACTCTGCTTAGCTGCTCACGTGCATAGATGATTAGGACATCGCATTTTGCGCTTCTCATGCACTGGTTGTCACTATTTGTGCATGCTGGACGGTTTTAGAACTGACGCTGTGAGTGGTTTGCGACCCTAGGTTCTATGACAAATATTGTTCGTCTAGGTGTACCCTACCCCTCCTAGATGTTTGCAACCCTGGTGTTGAGACACCCTGTATACACTCTGTGACAAAGGAAATTCTTAAACCCTCCGATGACTCCTCCGATATTTCGGATACAGTCATCACTTTAATTAACGCCCATATTTAGTTTACTTTTAAAGAAAAGATGTAACTGTTTACTGCCCTTTCTAGGCGTTTTTATTCGTAGAGCATAGCCCGTGTGTCTCACTTTTGTTTACTGGAAACCATTTGTTGTATACTTTCCACCCCAAGCTGCTCCCACGCATCCACAAAGCCAAAAGGTTAACACGTTTTCCTGGATGGTTTCGCGTGGTCTTAAATTTTCGTCCTCCGAGGAAATGCTCAATACTTAAATTAATCATATCCGTTACATCGACGTAGATGGCGACTGCAATTCTGCCATTAATAACCGTATTTGGAAGAAACTCTCGTGATCTAGGATGACCAGAACTCCTACTCAAGACGCTTCCCTTCTTTCAATTCCATCAGCATTCCCTTTGTAAGCGACGTAAAGTCTTGAAATTACTGCAGTTAGTGAAACCAAATATATTTAATTATACATACATAACACAAATTTGGCCTGAATTATCAAGCCAAATTAATCTTTAAACCTCTTTCTCTGACAGATCTAAAGTTCTTTAAAGTCTATATGATCTATCAAAACATATCAAAATTTGCACTTATTCAATGACACGGCTATTGCGGCCAGTATCCATCTGGCATGGTCTCGCTTTCTCCATATTAATGTTTTCCTTAATTGCTATGTTTCTCTCTCTCTCCTTCCTAATTTAATTTCCGCCTTTTCATACTTAATTTTCGTTCGTTTCTCATTCATCTTGTTCTCCTTCCTTAATTTTCCTTCTAGTATCTGGCACTAGAGGACGCTAACTCACGACGACACTCGGAACCTAATCCTGTTATACCAGCTTCCACGCTTATCGTCATAAACGCTTCGGTGGAAGATGACGCAAAGCCGTCGAAAAATGTTTAAAGTTACACTGAATTGTTACATCTGTGACATCATGTTTATTTTAATATGTGACAGATGTATTTATTGTTATTATTTTATTATGTTTGTTTTCTCATGTTTATTTTAATATGCTTATTTTTTTAATATTTATTTTATCATCTTTACTTTATAATGTTTATTTTATTTTTTAATGTTTTGTTCTGCAGTTTATGACACAATGAATCGATTTTTAATTTCAATGTTTGTACAATGAAATATTTAGCTAAGACTACGTATAATTTTATATTTTATATCCTCTAAGCCCTATGTCTTACATTCAAGTAAAATCTTGCATTTTTTAATTATCTTTTGTGTAAATAGTTTCAGTGTTTATTTCAATTAAAACTAGCTTCACTTGCCAAAACTAGCAGCTTAAGTGCATGAAGGGTTGTATGGTTTAAATTAAAACTTGGCTATTTATTTAGGCCAAAGCATTTTCATTATTTTTATTCAATTATAAAAAGTAAATTTGAATTTTAAATATATTTATATTATATCAGGGTGTTCTTTTATTTTTTCAACTGGATTTCAGGATAATAATTTTTGTAATGTTTCATTTGGGCTCTTTTGCTTTCTATATTCTTTTATATCATGTTCATCTTTTGCTACAATCAGCAAGACCGTAGCCAGGATTTAATTTCGGGGGTTCATAAATTTTTACAGCATGTATCGATACAATTACAGCATGCAAGGCCATAGCTGTCTCATTAAAAAATTTGTTTCTGGGGGGGACAGGTCCCTAAAATCCCCCCTCGATACGGCTACGAAAACAATGTGTTTGGTATACCCACGAAATAATAAACATAGTACACATTTGGGTAAATTATGAATATAAGAGCAGTTTGGAAGGCGAATTCTTCCCAAGTACTTTAAAATTTATATATTTTTAGACGTCACTTTATTTTACATACCAATAAGCAATAATTATGATTTTTTAATTAACACTTGGCAGAGAATCGAAAAGCTTAATTACTTTTTATATACGTATTTGTGAACAAATTACCTGAATTTTATTCTGCAGCGAATTTCATGTATTTTGCTTGCAAAAATTAAATTCTAATGTATATTGTTTCGTTCTCAAACTGTTCCTAATCAACTAAAAATCTCTTTCGAAATTTAATGAATATATAATAAACTCTCATTTCTACTAGACTTCTCTGCGTTGTTCCTCGAAAACAATGTAGCTTATTAGTGAGATAGTAAGACATACATTTTTAACTTCCATTTGTTTACCGAATTCCTTTATTACGGATAATGGAAACATTTGCAGTATTGTGTTTGCTTTCACTTTTGATAAGAAGAACAGAAAAATAAAGTAGCAACGCATTTTTGCATTGAACAGGAAACCGATACTTCTGCGAAATATAAAAAAAAGCTATGCAAAAGGAAAGAAAAGAGACATCCGATAACGAAAGGAGGAAAATTCGGGTCAAAGATGGGAAATAAAAAAAAACAGTTTCTGATAAAATTTTAAATAACAAAAAAAAAAAGCAAACATGATCCAAATTCACACGAGCGACTTCGAAAGAAAATACAAATACGTGGGTATAGAAAAGTCGAAAAATAAATATTCATGGTAGCTGTGAACGAAATTTGCGGTAAACAATAAATGCGAGTACATATTGTTTCTTGAGCATGCATCTTAAGGCAAAAAGAAGTTTTAAATTCTTATAAATTAAACTGTATTTTGAAATCACAGCCAATGAATAATTCAGCACCTGAGAAAGCGGTTTCTAGAAACTTAGTCCCAGTTGTTGAACCCGAGACTTCATTGCTTCGTTGAGTAGAATACAAATCCAGAGCGTTTCGTAGCTCCTAAATTCGTTGTACACAGTTCAATATTCTTTGCAAGTTTTTGGCATCTTTTCTGCTAGCATATTGATGAATCTAACCCTTCTCTTTGCTGGTGTCCATTGCTTATTTCTTCCAAAGTTACTATTGGTCGGAAGGCAACAAGTGTTTTATAATTTTTATTCGCGGTGACGCTTTCTGCAGATCTACCTTGGAGACCCTGAAGCCTGAATTTCCGAAAACTTTTATATACACTGTGAAAGCCCGTTAATCTGAACTGTATCGTACTGTAACGTAACAAAATATTTAGGCTATCGAGGGTTTTACGATTTCTCTCACTTTATATTCATGGGTTATCTTGACTTTGTACATAAAGCACCATAACAAGACAATGCAAAGATATCATATTCCGTTACCAGCACTTGTAACTCCCATATATATGAAAAATCAAATTTTGTGAAGGTGCAATTTTTACAATAGACAATCCAGGAGGCTATGGACACAAGTTGTTCCGAAATAAATCACTCTGGATAGCTTACTTTTAAAAATAAAAAGCCTATTTTCGAATGGGCATCAATGAGATACAACGTATGGGTAAGTATGTGAGACCCTCCTTATGGTGGTAATATGTTGTTATCGCAGGGTTGCGTTAACTACACAATACCCATATCTTTGCGTAGATTCTTTAACTTAGATAAGGATTTTAGATAACTTAGAGAAGGATCTATTGTAACTTCTATTCCCTATTTCGAGAAAACGAGAACTACGCAGCAACGTTCCGTTGATCGTATATCGGGAAATTCCAGACGGAGACCATTTGAGAAACGTAACAGGTTCATTCGGTTTAAAGTTCATATCGAAATACGTAAGTAAAGCACAGCAGTTATAAACTTTGTGCACGTTACTTGCAACAGAATACAGTTGTGATAATTTTAACTCATAAGTTAATTCTCCATGCTCTCCAAATACTGACAACCGCGCGAAGCTTACTGCACTCGCTCACACACGGTAATTCAAATCACGTGAAGGAGTAGTATCAAAACGAAGGTAAGTAAATACGAGTGTGGATGCAAAAACACAGCGTGTAACTAACTGTACACTCGACTGTATAACCTAGTCACGTGACGTCACAATCCACGCTTACAAATATGCGTGAACAATACACAACCAGAATCCACGCATCTGACGTTGTGCGTATTTTAGTACCGCACGCCCATTCCGAACGCTACAAACGTTTTAATCTAAAGACCTCATTTTCATGAAAACATTGATATGAGATCTACGATTATCAGTAATGATTTATGGAACATTGGCGAAGATAATGATCTTCAGAACGGAAATTTGCTTTTCATAAGGGGACCTCAATGGCGCCTCAATTGTCCAGATGTTATGTCCAACGTCTCTGAATCCCCTGGGTGAGGGTTCGACTTCCAAGGTAAGTTTGGTTGTAGGCGAATTTATCGTGGAGTGATGTCATCTGCATCCAAATGACTAACAAATATCCACTGTTATCTGGTCTATCAGTCGCCGCAGTATTAAAAAAAAAATAGCTGTTGATGAAGTGGGAAATTAAGAAAGATCATAGATATAAAGGAAAAAATAACTACTCATATAAAATTGTTGGTTCGACTGTATTATTTTTTAATTGCATTTGATAAAATTACCCTATTGTAAAGTATAAAATAACGCATACATTCCGCCTAGGTACTTCCAACAATTTGAATTACCAGGGCTAAAATTAAAAGGGTTTTACTCTGCATCAATGGTTCTCAACCATTTTAGCTCTGCACCCCCCCCGCCCACCTCTTTACACCTGCATGCAAATGTTGCTCATCCAGCATACGGAAAAAATAAATATTTTGTTTGCCTAGCTCGCGAATATTTTGCATGTATAAAAATGTCCTATTCAATATAAGTGGATTGCTGTTTATAATCAGCATACATGTATTTTTAGAACAAATTTAGATCGAGTTAAAAATGCTAATTTCGTGTATGAAACATTTATCCTTCATCCTCCTTTCGGGGGTCGCCCCCCCCTCCACAGTTTGAGAACTTCTGCCTTCAACCCATCGAATACAGGAGATAGATTCAAGTACTAAGGTGTCCGTTATTCAAAGGTTTCACTACATTAAACTGTTATTATATTCATTCTAGTGTACGTTTAAACGTGGAATTTAAAAAGAAAGGACTCTGTGAATTCCAATACTTTGTAAGCAGCTTTTGTTTTCAATTGTAATTGTAGAACTCTTGGGAAACACTAAAACACGGTAACAAGATGTTAAAGAGATGGTCGTTCGATGGTCATAAATGAGGAAAGCAGCTTTTCACCACTGTACAGGCTTCTTAATTCGAACAGCGCGAAAGTGCAAGTATTTTTTCCTTAAGAAATGCGGTTTTGCTCTGAAAAAAAAAAACGCTGAAGGGAAAGGCTAAAAACATGTAAAAGCTCGAAATTCAATAGAAGGGTTTTATGTGCCACAGTAAAACTAACTTTTTACTTTAACTTCTTTACTTACTAAAACGCAGTATATTCTGCGCTTGGACTAATTTTTTTACACAGAAACGGGACGCAAGGTTGAATTTCGACATTAATGTTATTAGCGCAACCAATCTTTTAGCAGAAACATCGCTTTTGAAAAGTTTGTAATGGACGTGAGAAAATTTTTCGATGCGTCTGAAGGAAATAGCGCGTTATCAGCAGTTCAAGAACAACTTTGAGAGTGATGATGGCAGGAATACGTGCCAAGCATGGCGAAGAAGCTCTTAGTACAACTACACATTTAAGTTATGGCAAGGATAAGTAATGTAAAAGTTGGGAGGAAATTGTGCGAACTAGTGGGCATCAGAACTTCAGATCAAGTTCTGCTCGGTGTACCAAACGAAATAGGGTTTGTTTACCTCTTGCCATTTCTGATAATAGCTAAACTTATGGGCTATCTTCTAATTTTATTTAAAAAAAAAGCAAAGTGTCGATATATTTTCGCTTTCTACATTATTCTTGTTATATTTTCTATGTGCATTCACATTCATTAATTTCAGATAATTTAAAAGTTACATTGTAAGGAAGTTATGCCTTTTTATATGTAAAAGGGCATTGTATTCCGGTCACGTTTTATTATATTTCATTCGCTTCTATTTAAATATTATTAAGTAATTATCTTTAATCAAACATCAATCATTAATTGATTATCAAAACCCTATTTATCTTAAATCTTTAAAATGAAATTTCAGAACGGAACTATTCATCCATCCAGATAAGTAACGTCTTGGCAATATTGTTCACAAGAATGGAATAACGTCTGGAATTAAATATTGCACATTTCTGCATGTTAAACTTACAGTGGGGTAATATATATATGCAGAAGAGATGTCTTACAATTGCATACCGTCTGCCCCAAACAAAGGAAATTCTGATGTACAACGAATTTACCCACTAGCTATCGGGAATATTTATCTCCCGACTTTTTCCTATATCCATGTATCTGAATTTCTTATGAATCTTTATATCAGAAACTACTTTTTACCTTTCCATCTTCGACCTGAATTTGTTTATGTTGTTATCGGACTTCCGTATTTTCTGTTCGTTATCTTTTTTACATATTTTACAGAAATATCGGTTTGCTGCTTCATGCAAAAATGTGAAGCTACTTTATTTCGTGCTCTCGTTAAAAATTAATTTAGGACAAATATTTAAAAAATTTCATATCCTGATGTCTTATTGTTGAGCTATATTGTTTTCAAATAACCATTATTTCAACACAACATTATTACCATTATCCGCAGCAACGTTCAGACGCAATAAAAATGAGAATTTTAATAAAATTTATTAAATTTAAAAGGATTTTAGTCGATTATAAGCAATCTGAGAATAATAAAGGGAACATTGAAATTTTGTTTTAAGCATATAAGCGGCCTGACACTTATCACAGTTTAAAATTCAAATGCACATTATAAAACATAATTATTCCTTTCACTGCTATGACCGATAATTAATAAATTAATCATAACTATCCTTTATTATTGTGTTAGAACAAATAACAGTTAAAAAAATTTAATATATATTTTCAAAGAAAACAAATTTTTATAGTGCTTTTGTGTTCAAACATTTAGCTATTGTGCATTTTTACGTGTATTTTTTTCATTACGTATATTAGCCGTTGTGTGCTTTTGAATGTGTAACTAAGATACATTGTTATATAAAAGAATACATATAAATTAAAAAATACGTAAGAAAGGAAAAACCAAATGGAAATGCAAATAAGATTATGTTGAAAACCCACGGGCAAAAAAACAACAAAACAGAAGAGTAAAAGTAAAAATGAATCTTAAAATTAAATATATTCATTATAAACGACTAGGAATGAAGAAAACTGCTAAGTTATAAACAAATAACCAAATTTTAATTTAAAATACAATACTTTATATATTGAAAGCTTCTCTTTCTAAAAAAGTCGCCTAATTAATCAAAAGTGCTTAAATTATTGACAAAGAAGAAGTAAATGCAAGGTTAATTGGAAAAAATAGAAAAATTGAAGCATTAAAAACATTAAGAGGAAAAGAACCATATCATGAAATTGACGGTAAGTGATGTAATAAAAGATCATTGAGTATTTTATTGAGCAGCCATCAGAACTGCTTATTAAATTAAACGAAAAGAATATTTGACAAAGAAATAAAAAAGGATTTTCCAACTAAAAGCTCTTTCCTTCATTTCAGATAAAAATTATTATTTAAAAATTAAGGTAATATGTCGAACGAAAAAAACACCTAATAAAAAGAACCACGTATATTAAGCAAGTGCTATCTCAGGTAATTACAGTACAATCCCCGTAATTCGCATCCCGTTATTTCCCATATCCTGCTTATTCGTAATAAACTCCAGGTCCGTTGGAAAACTTGGGGTAATTCGTAAAATAACAATGCATTTCGGTCCCTTCGCTTATTCGTAAGTGTTTTCTCACTCAAGAGGAACAAAAACGTCTTACAAATCGTAATATTTCATGTCAACAATCCCGTTTATTCGAAATGAAACTTTTCCCCTTCCCTACAGCTCTGAAGGGAAGGCCTAAGTATCATGGCGGCAAAAATTGTAAAGACAAAGACACCCTCTTCAGAGATTTATACACACCCCAACACCCCTGAAGATTTTTTGATACACCCCTTAATAAACTCTAAATACACAGTGTATTTAGTGAAAATAGCGTAATGAAATCTAATCCACACCCCGTAAAAATCTTGAACAAACCCCCTGTTTATGAATACCGAATAACCCCCTGACTCGCTTGCTTGCCACGAATATGGATAGATCCAATAAATTAAAACCATTAACGATTGGCAAGTCAGCAAAATCCAGATGTATCAAACTTTTACAATCATTTTCGATGGTTTATCCTTCCAATAAAAAAGCATGGATGACTTGTGAATTATTCTATGAATGGTTGACGTCGTTAAATTGTGACATGGAGAGAGAGAGAGACAACAGCGTAAAATTCTGCTATTCATTGATAATTGCATGGCCCACAATGGCGCTCTGATTCTTAGTCAAGTTGAGTTTCGCCTGCTGCTGCTGTTACGCTGGATTGATACGCGCATTGATTGAATGCGTAAACATTCCCTTCCTCAGAAAAAATAATCGAATTTTTTCAACTTTACTTTTTTTCTATATACGTATTATATTTGTTCATGTTCTTTTATTTCGAACCTGTTTGGTGATTTTTAGGATACATATAGGTGCATATACCTACGTACTTTGTATAATTCATATTATGTGTCCATAGATATATATAGTATTTTATCTATACCAGTTTTATTATTTAAAGCCCGTTAATTCGAAATTTTTCTTTTTTCACCCTTGATAAATCGTAATCCCGCAAAATCGAAAATCTCGATAATTCGTAATGAGCTTTGGCGCCTGGGTATTACGAATTATCGGGATATTACTGTATAATTAATTTCGATAGGTGACAACATTGACCCAGTGGGCAAAAATTTAAGGTGAAATATACTTATAAATTTATGGACGTCGAATATTTTCACATTATCTCTTCTTTTTCCTCTCAAATTCTTTACAGGCTAAAATTATTTTATTTCACGGTTTGAGTCTACATAAGAAGTTGAAAGGATGCTGTTATTGCACTATATTTTCGTTGATAGTTTTTAAGGTTGATTAATTTTTCAACTAATTCCTCGTTGCCACTGAATTTTTGGTGTGAATATAGTTATCCATAGTCATATAGTTTAGTCACTTTCGAAGGAGGTGTAACCATAAAATTGATTGCCGTATTTTAAAATTTTAATCGCTGAAGCTTAAAAACTCATTTCCCCTTTTCATTATACTCTTCATAATTTAAATTTATTGGCTAAAATTTTCCACTTCGTATCGTTTCATAGAAAACAAATTAAAAATTTTAAACTCTTATAAATAAATACCTTAGCCACTTTAGGCACATTTTAGGCGCGTACCGCTTTCTTAAAATATTTTTCAATCTAAAAATGGATTTTTTTCACTAAAACTTAGTCTCAAAATTAATTGAATATTTCGTCCGCGGAAAATTTGTAATATCTACCTAGCTGCATTATTGATGAAATTGTAAAAAAAAATATTTCATAATAACTCCCTGTTCAATAATTTCTAAAATAATTTGTAGATAATCTATTATTTAATTTCTAAATAAATTGACTTTTAGACGAAAAACCATAAAAAATATGGCCATGCTTTCAAAAAACTTTAAAATAGTAAACATTACATTAATTTACTATAATGACCGAGACCAAAACCCATTCAACGAAAAACTCTAAATTCAGAAGAATATTATCATACCTTTCCGTGAAAATAACCAGTTTTGGAGGCAAAAATAATATCATTAGCCTTAGAAAGATAGTAGCAGTATTTTAGTATATTATTAGGAATTGAATATAACCGTTTAATGATAATCATAAAGTAAGACTCTTCTAACGAGCCCTCATTTAAAGGGTTTTCGGGTTTAGAGCGAGAAAAATTTAGATTTAATGTAGTATAATATTTAAATTAAATATGATTCAATAGTTTAAGAGAACAGGATTTTTGCGTAATCCGGATTTAATGAGTAAAATAAAAACAATATGTTTTACCAAAACGTTAAGAATTTAAAAAGAAATCAGAATTCGAAAATTTTGAAAATAATTAAATCTCTGAAGTTAAAAAAAATCAATTAACGTGGACGGCATTTCAACACCAGCCCGTGACTATAATGATAGAAATTCTACAGCACTTGCTGTAGATTTGTTTCATCACTTTTGGCACTTTATATTATTTCTTGAAACTTCCGTCCTTTCGGAATATACAGTAAAGAGCTGAGAAATAAATGCTCTTTTATAGACAATGGATTATGCAAATGACTATATATACATATATATATATATTCAATGCGCTGCATACTTTACAACGAATATTTAATAAACTTATTTTCCGAAAAACTGAAGCAAAAGCTGTATAGATTGATTACTGAACATCCTAAAATACAGCTTATTTTGGAAATAATTACTAATTTAAATCCCGCTATATCATATTTTTTTTATTTAGGGTAGTGTACTGATATTCAAGTAGTGATATAATACGTTAGTCATTAAATTTTAGGAAAATTCAAAGCTGAACATTATTAAATGCATTGCATACACATATCTTATCCATACAGACTTTATTTTCAAAGTTTGAAATTTCTGATTGCAAAACGGATTTAGCAAGTTACCGTATATAGCGAAAATTCTTGTTGGTCCTAATCTCCTCGTTACATACGAGTTCTGCTGTGATAATAACATTGGCAATAATAATAATAATAATAGGAATTCCTAAGGCAAACAACATACAAACCACACACGCAACAATGATTACCAAATACCGAGACCTCAGATACAAAATCAAAAACATGTGGAATAAGGAAAGGGTTGACATTGTATCTATAAATATGTCAGGTACAGGTGTGATACCAACCACACTGCACATAAATCAGAGTGTCACTGCATAACATGTTATCTACTGAATTTTTGCCAATGTTGCCAAAAAACGACTGGCAAAAGGCAAAGTGATCAGCCGCCATGTTGTTGTTAAGGCGGGTTTTTTTTTACAATTTTTGTTAATCAGTGAATGGGTTATGGGGAGACCCCCCCCACGCCCCCCGCTTTGGGTTGCGCCATTGCTGGCCATTCGGATAGACTTCGAATACACGTAAATCAGTATAATGTTGAATCACAAAAATCCCGAAAATTTGGAAAAGCAAAAAACGAATACTCACCTAATTCGTGAGGCGAATGTTTGCGCAGCGGGAAAGTAATCTCAAATGCATACGTAATCCATAAAAAAAAAATACGAGTCAGACGCTCAGCCACTTTAACTGCGACAAACAAAACACAGCAAATGTGAAGTAAAAAAGAAAATGGCGTATCACACCCGTTCCCACTTTATCATACAGACGTATATGACGTCAGAGTGAGTGACTTCACAAGCCGATCTACTAAAATTTGGAACGATTTCAAGAGGACAGAAAGAGAGAATTAGGTAACGTATCGTGCAGTAGCACCGAAATCAGGAAATACTTGACATCGGCTCTAACATCTACACTGAACTACAAAAGGCCACAATTTTAAACACATACCGAGCGGTCAGGAAATCCCCAGGCACAACAATTGAATAAATTGAAAAAGAAATCTTGAGTACTTACCGCTGCCCAGATTGAATCTATACCTCCGAGTGCGTGAACACATATACAATAATTATACGAAAGCAGAAAGCTGTTATCCAAATAATGGGTGCTTCGCTTTGGCCCACACACCTAAGAGAATTCACGGAGAAATTTGACATGACATATACTAAAATACATCAGATCTATAAAGGATCCTCCTGCTGAACGCATCATATATTTTGAGTAGATATACGATCAGTTTTCAAGTCTCTATGGGGAACTTAAACTGAATCCACAACTACAGAGTACAACTTTTTTTTTTTTTTTTTTGGCTGTGAACTACATCAAAGCATTGAAAGAAATAATAACTGTATACATAACCTATTATATTTGTCGCATGGTTAGATATTGAGAACAGTTTTAGACTCAACTAATTATGCGTAACTTAGTAGGAAATTAATAAATAGTACATTATTTGTTAATGTTAGACTTTTCCATGTTTCACCTGATGTTTATTAGTGTTCCGTTATGTAAATTTGTATTAATAGAATCGGAATCAAACATCTGTTTCAGATATTCGACGTTCTACCCTGGACTGAATCATGAAACTTTGCTTTTGTGTATGTTTCATCCCTCTCTGTGAGAATAATCACGCTATCGCTACTGAACAAAGTTTACGTTACGAAACGTATAATCATATCTGTAACTTTAGATGATAAATTGCTCGCAACGAAAATGATTTCTCTGGGCCTGTTGCGAACCAACAACTTCTTAACATTCAGTCGAAGGGGTAAAAAGCACTTGATTTTTTATGAAGAGTTTGTGGGTTCAGTACCTACTAGGCGCTGAAAAGTACTTTTATTTGCGAGAAATTTATCATATCTTTAACTCTACATGATAAATTTCTAGCAAAAAAAAAAAAAGATTTCTTAGCGCCTGTTGCGAACCAACAAGTTTTTGACATCTATACGAAGGGAAAAGAACACTTGATTTGTTATTCAGGGGTTGTGGGTTAGGTGCCAGCCAGGCGCTGAAAACTACTTTTCTTTGCGAACAGTTTATCATCTAATATTATCGCATCATCGGTTTTGATGGTAAGTGTTCCACTATTCTAGTCCACAATCATTTTCATTTAAAAAGTCCATATTCGATTCAAATATGGGAGAGATCAAATTATAAATATCCTTTTTTCCTTGAACTATTAACAAAATTTTAAATTAAATAAAACTTCCGCAACCAAATCATTTCCTACTTTAACTTTTTTTTTTTCATTTGCGAAATTCTAGAAATTTTGATTTTCGTGTAAAATACATGTATTCGACCCTATGAGATACTGAGCTATGTGTACAATTTATGGAAGACAGACAGACAAGCAGGCAGGCAGGCAGGTAAGAAGGGCAGATTTTTTCTTCATTTTTTTTTTCAACGAGTCAATTTGTGACTTCTTTTCATCAATGAAATAAATTTAGATAGAAAAAAAAATCGTACACAAATTACATATGTCGTTGAACCAGTCATACAAATCTAACTCCTCCACGCACCTCTTCTTTTAGAAGTAAGGTCAAAAACTAAAATGAATTAATATGTTCTAGTTGGATACGAAAATATTTAAATGACTCTGTTACTGAAAAATTTAATATTAATTTACTCGCATTTCAATAATACTAAAAAATTTTGACCTCATATTTCACAAATATCATTTTTATATTTTAGAAACAAAAGTAGTTCAAATACCATGATTTGTAATTTCTTCAGTACCCATTAAATCCTAATGCTCCTGGAAATGTTTTTAGAAATCGATGTTTTTTATTTTGGAAATATTTTTATAAATTTTAGGCAATGAAATAGAGAAATTATTAAAAAGTAAATGATAAATCCATGCGCTCAGGCACGTGTGATATATTTTGCAATCAATACTGCTAAGATGTTCTCTATTTAACAGGGAATTCCAACTTGATTTCTATGAGAAATGGGCTGAGTATTGATGTAATTACCAACGCGAACCACTATGTAAATCCTAAGATGAGAAAAAAGTAAAGCTTACAAGGTTAAATTTTATTTAGTAAGCAATTTACAATACAGTAGAAGCTCTTTTATTCGGCACATTCTATAATCCATTATCGATCGAGCTACTCGCGTTCGGGTTTTTTCTGGTGGATTCGAGCACTTGTTGACCTTAACCGCCAGGTCGGATGATGCAGAAGATATTGCAGATGAAACTAAAGTCCCGTGGAAACGGTCTTCTGATCCATTAAATATACAGTCGAACTCAATACGAGCACGGCTAAAACGAGCAATCTGCACGTTAAGTTTGGTTCACACTTTTACGAGCATAAAAGTAGACTCTCGGCTAATACGAGAAAATATCTGTCTCGTTGTGTTTCCCTTTTCCATGCCATTTTTTCGTCTTTTCCGAGGAAAACGGAGGAAAAGAAAACATCGAGACACACAAGATGCACAAATGAATATGCCAAGTAAACATTTTCAATAACTGTTGAGGTGCAATTAAGTGAAATGAGACCATATGTGTATTTATTTACAGTGTAATAAAAATAGACCCCATATAGGTAAGGTTGAAAATTCTATGTTTATTAAATGATACAATTCTAATTTTGCACTAAGAAAATTACCCAAATTAATTCTAGTAATCATTTTATTACGTGTGTGTATTTGAAATTTGTATTCCTTTCACGGGTTTTGCAAGTAACGGTTAATACGAGAAACTTTACGTATTCTTAACTTCTCGTATTTTCCGAGTTCGACTGTATTTATAGAATTTTCCGAATCTAACAAAATCTATAACTCTGCATAAT
>QLNU02014802.1:10994007-11013204 GCA_006491805.2 Dysdera silvatica | reverse complement strand
CACATGCATACAATAATTTATTTTTTATGTCATTGAGTATACTATTTTATATATGGGGCGACGGATTCAGAGAAAGATTTTCGGGGGAAGTAAATGTAAAATAGATTATGACCCATTTATAACGAGCCTGCGTTTAACGAATGTCTGGATAAAGCGAGGAAAATGTGAATTTTGTTTTGTATAATGATTAAGCTCAATACAATTTAACCGCTTTTAGCCAACAAGCCTTTTTTTAAAAAAATCAAATAGAAAATCAAATTTTAATAAAAATTCCGTCGTCATATACGGTTGGTCATTAAAATTGGCACTCGTTGTAACCGATTTTAACCGCATTTTTATGGATATGAAATAGGAAATTTCTCCCATTCTTCCCTAGTGGATCCGCCAATTACATATGGAGGAACTTGATGCTCCTAACTTCTATATAGAATACATTTATACTCCTACTTTTGAAACGCTCAATATATAAGCTCTCTTTGTTTCAAGATGCTACGCATTCTAAAGAAAAAAGAAGTTAGGCATATTGATAGTTTAATTACTAAAAGTATATGCACATTTCTTTTTTCCATTTTAATTCATTTAAATTTCTGCTTGTTTTTCATTTAACCCCACTTATATTACATCACCGCCTTACTCAAAACGATTACGTTTTTTAAAGCGATTTTAGTTTAAAGCAGAAGAGGAGGAAGCAAACTTTCTAAGAGTTGCGAGTTTATTTATAGTGAAACAAACTTGAGGAAAATTGTAATAATTTATTTTAACTTTCTAGAGCCGGTTCCAAAATTGTTTTTCAAAATGAATAAAGTACGCTGTTGGCTCTTTTTCTATGTTCTCTAGCTAGAAACAGGAGTTTAGCAAAAGGCAAAATGAATTTTTTTTCCGCCGCGTTCTTTGTTTTGGTCGAAAAACTTTCATTCACGAAACAGTATCCATGAATTTGGGAAAGTCAGATTTTTTGCTCCCTTTATTCTCCCAAGACCTATGTGGTAGGTTCTTAAAATTACTTTTTGAACGTGATGTATTTGCTTTAGAGGCAAATAAATCACTTGAGGCTCGAGAGCCTTGCATTCTGTTTGCATAAAATACTTTACGGTAATTGATTCGAGTATTTTAACTCTCTTTTCGGAATTTTGGTCTAAAACGAATTGATAAATAAACCGTTAACTCATTGGAGAAGACAGAGAAAATCATATGCTTATTAAATACAGGCGTGTAATACATAAACATTACATGATAATTAATGATAATTTTTATGTTAGACAATGGGTGGTAGTTTTTTTAAACCGGTATAAAATAGTCACAATATTTGTGTATTTCTCAATTTATAAGTTTGAAAACAAAAAGATAATTATATTATCTTATTACTGTGTCAGTGATCACAATAATTTTAATTTTTAATTTGAAATAGGAACTCTGCTAAACTATTCAAGACAAGGAAAAGAATAGATAATTGTATATTTAATAATATTATGAAAAAAATTTATTCACTAATGTGTTAAAAGCCTTTTCTGTATGTCTTTTAAATTTCCAAAATAACCAAACATATTGCTACAAAGTAATTATTTTCAAAATTATGAAAACGTCGACAATTCTGTATATCTACATTAATCTAATTTGCTGTTTTATGATAGAGTAACGATTTAACCCTTTGAGGCACAGGATTTCAGAGAATAAATAGACCCATGTTGCACAGAAATTTTGTTGCTTTGATGGCATTACCAACTACTTTACGTAACTGAGACTAAATATAAACCGTGCGCATGCAGCTATTATAATATTACGAGGTGGGTCTAAAAATGTCCCACCATGCATTACCGTACATCAAAAAGGTGGGACATTTTTAATCCCACCGTGCCAATAAGAGTTAACAGTGAGAGGTAAATTAAATGAACATTGGGAACTAGGGTAGTTGAAATATAATACACAGAATATTCTACAGAAGTGTTTTCTGGGGAAAGTCTGCTTATATCCTATTCTGTATGAATATTCCAACATTATATAAAAAAACTGTTCGTTTTTGTTTAAAATACTTTCATAAACGATAAATGACGCGTTTCAGAAGATCGACTACTTTTACTCAAATGGCTGTAGATATAGGGAACTAGGACTTTACCGTTCTGAACAACTCTAAACCTATCAATAGAAAATACAATTTACATGTAATTTATGTCAAGATTTAATACAATTTGACTGATTATTGTATGAAATGTCATATAATTTTCAATTTGTCCGAAACAATAGAATTCCGATCTTCTCATAATGATGAGTCCAGTGTTCGTGTGTTGCACGTGACGTGTAAAAATGAAATATCCCCAAAACCCTTTTAGTAACTTTAACAAAGCTAACTTTTACCAGGAGATTTCATAACAGCAGTTATTTTGACATTGGCGTAAGTTTAAAAACGTTTCACGACGTTTCCTGATCCAACTGCTCCCTTTGTCAAGTAAAGGCAGAATTCTGCCTTCACTCTCGAAATAATTGTTGTCATTTAATAACTTTATGCCTCAGAAACGAGTGTATGTATGTTAGTTATTAAATTAACTGAAAATGCTGGGGGTAAAAGAGTTAAAAATTCGGTACCATATGGAAAATTGTGGATTATTTTACATAACTTCAAGATTTTCTTAACGGGTTTAGCACACATTTGTGCAACTAATTTTATTATAGAGAACAAATTCATAATAGCAATTTGTTTACTTTTCAAATAATAGAGCTTAGTCCTGATATTTGAAAACAGTCAAAAGAAGGAAAGCAAAAATTGTTTTCATACTCTGCGCTGCGCTGCGCAAATCGTTTATGACGACACGTCAAACGTCAACTAGTCCAGTCATGCTGTGGTAAAAATCAAAACCTAAAGACTAAAATGAAATCTTCACCGTTTCATGAAGAAATTGTTTAAGCAATCGGAGTATTTTTGAATACAATTCAACAGAAATTCCCCAAGAAATGCTCGAATTAATGATCAAGTACAGTAAAATCTCGATAATCCCATTCCAGATAACCCCAATTCGGATAATTAATTTTAACTATAAAGTTGGAAAGAAACTACATTTACCTAAAATCACGTTTGATTATACGCTTCTACACTATTTTATTAATAGTAGAAAGTTTAAACGTATATCTACGTATTAATTATTAATTTTACTGCTACGGAAATGTATAGCAGTTTGGCGCAGTATAGCCCAGATGCTCTTGCGCCATAAAAATCCAAACAAACAATACAGACGTATTTATATAAATCGAACACTACGCAGATTAAATCAAACAACAATGTCAATCAATCAACGTTTATTGGCGTAGTGATACCAACGCCGATGGTATGGCGTGATTAGATGGTGAAACGTTCGAAAGAAAATAAATATTTCTGCCTTCGGTGGGACCTGAACCCACGACGTCGTGGGGTCTGTCTCCTTTCTTTTATTAAATACTTCAATTTTTTTTAGGTCTAAACGTTTTTAATAGTAATATACATTAATGGATGAAATACAATTATAACTTTTTAACACCTTAGAGCCCTGCGGTGGCGCAGTGTGGTAACGCGTTCTCCTAGTGCGCCGCTAATCCGGGTTCGACTCCCAGCAGTGCAAAAAGAACGCTTACTCAGAGATCTCATAAAGATCGCACTGCTCACTGTAGTCCGGGGTTTGGTTCCCTAGGCCTTAAGAGGTTCGGATTCCTCGGAAAACAGTAGGTCCCGGCGCAGCATGACCACTGTAGTCTTTGAGCCGTAAAACCAAAAAACAAACACCTTAGTAATCTAGTTAAGAAGTTAAATATTGAAGTTAACCCATTTTCGGCCAACTTTGCGTTAATGCAACATTATTTTCGGGAATTTTTTTCTATTTCCTAATTAATTTTTTTTCCCCTAAAATTTTGGCATATCATATTCAGAAAGATTTGACCTTACTAAAAATAATTTTTTGAAAATGAAAAGAAGTGAAATTTCCTGCTTTATAATTCTTTATTTTTAAGTGTTTTGAGGGACTTTCAAAGACCCATTTTTTGAAAAAGTATAGTAATTACTAATTGACGAATATCAACGTTCTTTTCTTTTAAACATAATCTTTCAGATGTCAACAGTTTGTGAAAAATGGAAATTACAAAAAATGATAATTATAAATACGCAATATTGAAGAAAGAAAATAATGTTGCATTAACGCAACATTGGCCGGATGCAGGATTGGCTTATCGCTGCATCCTGGGGGGGAGACCTTCGGTTCGGTTACGCTTCTCCCCATTTTTTTTGAATGTTTACTTTGACTAGCATTATCGACAGCTAACAATAGTGACAATGCAATCTAACTTTTGCTACTTTGTTTCCTTTGTTCTATAAACATTTATATATTTCAGAATTTGACGTTTTCCAAGATTTTTACACTGTAATTTTTTACGGTTATAAAATGTAATAATTAGTTATTTGATTTAATACCCATTATGAACAAAGAGCTTTTATTTATTATGTTTACTGAGGATTTTAATATATATATATATATATATATATATATAATTAAATAGAGCATTCCTGAAACCTTCCCACATGGGCGTAAATTGTTTCATCTCAGAGCAAATCACTGGTAACCCGAAATATATTATCAAAAATACTAAAATATACCCAAATGTACTTCAATTTAATTTAAGGGGGAGAGGGCAACACTCTGCCTACTCCTTGGCTACACTCTGCGCCTTAAATCTTCCCGCCCCGCTGTAATTATAACTCGTTAGTTAGTGCACTTTCCTTGTAGTAAAAAAAAAAAAAAAAAGACTCTCTTTGAGTTTGGGGCCACATGCTGTGATTTGGTTTGGCTTAAGTAGTTTTACGCTCCAAAGGTAAACCTTGCGATTACGTGAGACGATACCGACGGCTGAACGCAACATCTCCGGAAAACAAAACGCTATTCATTTTTGATTGTTTATTTGACTTTTATTAGTTAATTAGGAATTGCATTAGCTAATTAGGATTTTTTAGTTACTTAAGATTTTCATTAGTTAATTGGGATATAGGAAATTTTCATTGCTGAATTGGAATTTTTATTAAATAATTAGACTTCTATTAGGTAATTATAATTTTATTAGATAATTAAAATTTTATTAATTGGATTTTTATTAGATAATTATTCAGATAATTATGGGAATATCTGTAAAAGCATTTTAAATGACATATAAAATTTTTCTTATGTGAAAAATTAATTACATATTATAGAAATCCTGAATTTTGTACTTATATGTAAACTAATATCATTAACCGCCAACGTTGCGTTAACGCAACACCCCCCCGCCACATGCATTATATATGTTTTCAACGGGACATTATTGCTATGGTCATAAATTAAAAACTTATGAATTTTTATGGAATTTCACCGTAAATTTCTATGCTTGGCCGTTAATGAGTTAAGAATAATAAGTTAAAGAATAAGTATAAGGTTAATAAGTTAAGATAATCAAGAAGTTAAATGCTATATTTTCTAAATTACAAAATGCGATTCAATCACTTTTTTATAAACGAAGTGACATTTTGCACCTCCCCATTCATGAATAGAAACTCCACTGGTTTTACAACTGCAATTCTCAATACATAGGTTCTCAACGTAGTCAAGATATTTACGCATTTAAACAAATTTAGGCTTAAAATCGCTCTTGGCAATTAAATAAGTCCTTCACTTAGAGTATAAAATCTGTTAAATTCTAACTCAATCGCGTTAAGTAACTTTGATATCAGAAGAATACGACCTAATGCTACAGCAAATTTCATTGGTAAGAGAATTATTATTTCATTGGTAAGAGAATTATTATTTCATTGGTAAGAGAATTATTATTTCATTGGTAAGCTATAGCCCTTCAAACTGCTTAATTAGGGTGTTCTAAGGAATATAATTGTCACTTGTTTTCTGCCATTTGCCAACTATCAAAGAAGGCACTCGCTCCTTCTTAGATGCTGGTTCAGTGTGGGAAAATTGATTACATTCGCTTTCACAGCGTAATTATGCAAATCATTACTGACATAGCTCGGTGGATGGGTTAGTGAAGACGTAATGAGGAGCATGGCATTAGTCAGATGGTAAATGACTTCAGAATGACAAAGTGCACTTTATGGAATAACACCGTGATCAACACAAATCTGTTGCAGGCTGTAAGTTAGAAGCAGTCAAATCGGGACAGTGGGGTTGAAATGTTCTCGTCTCTGTCCTCCGCGTGCTTTGCTCTAGTGCCCTTTGAACTCTCTGAAGCCTTAAATTCAAGATTAGTGCACAAAATCTATATATTTATAAGTAATCAGAAAATCAAATCATGTTGTACATAAATAACTGCTGCTAGGAATTATAAGTAATAAACTTCTATAAGCAAATATATATACAGTAGTGGACAAAATTGTGGAAACCCTTTGAAAAAAGATTATTTTAGAGGTTTGATGGCTAATAACACCACTTTTTTTTGTACCAATACTATAAAATTATATATCATTGGAAAGGTAATTTAATCAAGATTGTAATGCAATAACATTTATGAATCGTATTTTAATAGAACAGCATTCATAAAGAAGAAAGGTGATATACATAGAAAAAATGAGATATACAAAAATGTTCACCATACCAGTTAATACTTAGTTGGGTAACCTTTAGCCTTAATTACGGCCTTACAACGCTTTCCCATGGAGTGAACCAAGTTCTTTAGTTCTGCAGCTGTTATAATATGAAACCAAGATTGAATTATTGCTTCTGTTAATTGTGTTTTATTGCTGGGTTGCTTCCGACTAACAAGCTTCTTTAGCCGGCTCCATAGATTTTCGATGGGGTTAAGGTCTGGGCTATTTCCAGGCCATTCCAGCAGTTGAATATGATGATCTTGAAACCATTTTTTGCACACACGAGCAACATGACATGGAGCTGAATCCTGTTGAAATATAAATGCTTCATTATCTTGGAAAAGATCACATGCAGAAGGCTGCAGCTTGGGCTCAAGTATTTCATTTATGTATCTTTGGGCATTTATATTCCCATTGATCACGCAAATTCTGCCCACACCTCTTGATGTTATACAACCCCAAATCATAACACTAACTGGGTGTTTCACGGTAGGTGTAATGCACTCAGGATGGAAATCTTCTCCAATTCTTCTCCATACGTATTTTACGCCATCACTACCAAACAGTGAGATTTTGGTCTCATCACTCCAAATTA
The DNA here is from genome assembly GCA_006491805.2 of Dysdera silvatica. Taxonomy (NCBI): domain Eukaryota; kingdom Metazoa; phylum Arthropoda; class Arachnida; order Araneae; family Dysderidae; genus Dysdera; species Dysdera silvatica. Next base: position 11,006,029 of record QLNU02014802.1, on the reverse strand, counting down.
CACTGTCCCATTGTTCCGTTGTCCAGTTAACATGGGTTTTAGCCCAGTTTAATCTTTTCAACCTCTGTTTGACAGACAAAAATGGCTTTTTTCGTGGAATTCTTGCATTTAGACCACATTCATGCAGTCTGCGCCGAACAGTCCTTGCACTTAACTTCACATTGCATTGCGCCATTTCACCTTGTATACACAGAGATGATTTTTTCCTGTCACCTAGGCACTGTCTTTTAATTCTTCTATCATCACTTGCTGTTGTGCACCTTTTTCTGCCTTTACCAGTCTGGTTTTGTAATGACTGAGTCTCCTTATACTTCTTCAAAAATTTAGAAATGCCACCTTTAGTTAAGTTTCCCCCAATATTTCTTCTAATTTCTTCATAACTGTAGCCTTGTTCACTTAATATTACTATTTTACATCGCTTCCTAGGTGACCAGTCAACTCTTTGCGCCATTTCTTTAATTTTATTACGTTTTACAAGCACACTAAATCAAAGAGCACAAAAAAAAAACAACCAACTTGATAGCAATTACAGAACACACTGATAAATGTCCTGTAACCTGTTGGCTCATTGCCAAAACAAGAGAAAACATGATTGGCTCATTGCCAAAACAAGATGACACCTGATTGGCTCTGTAAACACTCATGCTCATTGGCCACATTCAAATGAAGGAAAGCTACTTCATATAAATGTAAGCAAGCTGTGCTTCTTTTTTCTGGTTATTTGGCTATAACTTTTGATAGAATACAGATAATTGAACAAATGTTATTGCATTACAATCTTTATTAAATTACCTTTCTAATGATATATAATTTTATAGTATTGGTACAAAAAAAAGTGGTGTTATTAGCCATCAAACCTCTAAAATAAACTTTTTTCAAAAGGTTTCCACAATTTTGTCCACTACTGTATATTTGTATTCCATATTCATTTCAGTTGCCAAAAGAAACATGTTTAAACCATTAGAAACTAAATACAATATTTTAGAAATCATGCTGGTATTGGTGTTCATGATTATTAAGTTTCTGTCATCATTAACTGCAAGTTTAATTGCATTTCTTCGTTTGGAGAATCCGATAACATTCTTGTAAGAAATATAAAATGTTAAAAAGAGTAGAACGATTTTTTTAATACCTAAAAGTAACAACCAGTAACTACGCAAAAATATTACTCATTAGTAAAATAAGTGTAATTTACTTAGTATGCAAATGACTAGACTAGTAAGAAACATACTGTTAATTAAGGTCTTACATCAAAAGACGTGTTTTGCAAGCTCCTTAAGCTTGTTGTCCATAATTATTGCATACACAAAAATTTGTTTAACACCGATGCAGTAATTTGATTATATTAGCACCCATAAAATTATATTAGTCAGATTTGTAAATTAGTATCAATTTCTGTGGGTTAAATCAATTGAGCCTGCAGAAATAAAATTCAGCTTATTTTGAAAAGCATCACACCAATCTTTCATTTCAATCGCAGTCGCAGAATAGCATGTAATTATTTATCATAATAAATAATATATATATAAAAATTCATTGATTGTACAATTTGAAATAAATATCGAGATTTTTAGTCTTCGTAAACAACATTTAATAAGGGAACCCCTTTCGCTGTTCACTGCACTTTGAGATCAGACCTATGGAAGATGATAGTGCTTGACTTCCTAATCACGAATATGTAATCATTTGTCTGCAAAAATGACATGACAATTTTTTATGAATATTTGAAGTCCAAAAATGACATTTTTACGCCAGGTTTGATATTTTTTAATCGCACTGTATGTGAGCAAAAACAGGTTTGAAGTCGGTAAGATTATGAAGGATCATCGTATTTAACGGATAAAAATAAAAAAATATGTCTCAGCTAATTTAAACAGTATAAAAAAATTATACTTATATACTTTATATACTTAATTATAATATGAAAAATGAACTTTTAGCATAGATATTTGGCGAATTTGGCGACAATTTTGAAGAGTTGGCGGGACATTTAAGTTTCGCATTCCACTACTGTGCATTCGCGCTCAGTTGGCGCGTGATACCGTTAGCAGACGGGTTAGTCCATTGCAGTTTAGGGAAGGCCGTCTTGGAGGAACTGGTTTTTCCCACATGAAAAACCAGTTTCGGCAAGACGCCCTTCCCTAAACTGCAATGGACTAACCCGTCTGCTAACGGTATCAGGCGTCAGGTCTGCGCGAACGCACAATAGCACCCGTCCGCAAGTGTAACGTCAATATAGTTGTACGAGTTTCCGATTGTGAGAAAATGAAAAATATAGTGAACATAATTCAATCTGTTTTGAATTTGGTCGTTAATAAATACGACACGCTTCCGTCGTTAATAACTGACCAAGAACTTAAGGAAAGTCGGGAAGTATTGTCGAAAATCGAAAACATAATTTTTAATAACAATGTCAGTGAAAGTATCAGTTTAGATTTTGAAGACAATTGTGATTTCCGTATCGACGAAGAAAGTGATATTAGTATAGTCGGTGACGAATATTATAACTGTACTGTAAAGGGCGATCAATTGGCAAATGAATTCAGTTTAGAAAATATGCAAACAATTGTTCAGTATTTTGACAGTTGTCAAAAAAATAAATTCCAGAAAACAAACAGGAGATATCCAACAGTAAAATACCCTACTTATATTTCGAGGTTTAGAAAATATATATCAAATATGGGCACAAATATAGAAAAGTATAAAATAATAAAAAATGAAATGTTAGCCAGATTTACAAAAGCTAGGGAAATTTATTTACCTGTTCATGATATAGATTTGAAAAGATGGGCGATCCTGAAATCCCAAGAGTTAGGATTTGAGGATTTTAAATGTTCCGATAATTTTATAGATAATTTTAAGAGCCGAAACAAAACAGTTCAGTGGAAAGTAACAAAATATATCACTCAAATATACACCCAGAATATGGGTAATATAGAAGATAGTGCCATAGAATTTATTTTGCATACGAGAAATATTACTGCTAATATTATCTCCCAACAAATTTTTAACTCTGATCAAAGTGGTTTTAATTATTTTCTTCCAAATTAAAGGCAGCTATCGCATAAAGGTGAAAAACAGACATTTTCTTTAATAGGGTCTGATTTTGCTAGAACACATTCATATACAATAACGCCAATCATATCAATGAATGGGGAACTGACAGGGAAAATGTTAACATGTTTAAGAGTAGTTGCGGTAAAATTTGGCCCGAATGTCAAAAAGAATTTATTTCAACGTCCAAACTTATATATTACATGCTCCAAGTCGGGAAAAATTGACAAAATCAAAATGAGAGAGTGGGTAGAATGTCGTATGAAACCCATCATGCCTCTTCCTCCTTATGTTTTACTAGTTTCAATAGGTCTGATCTCAAAATGCAGTGAACAGCGAAAGGGGTTCCTTTGTAAGTATCTGAATTCTATAAATTTTGAGCACCGTGATATTAGAAGCATAAAATTTCATTCCGCATTCCACATTCATTATACACTTCTGACAACATAGGTGTGAAAATTTATAGCACAAATATATTTATAGATGAAAGCAAAGAAGGGGATGAAATGACAGTTGGACGTTATTTGATTTAATATTGCAAGATCTTACACATGAGCGTTCGTCTAGCAGTCATTGTGTTCGGCAAATTAAATTCAAAATTAGCCTCTAAGAACGAATAATTGGCAACATGAGTGAAATTACTATTTTGCCCCTCTTGGGCTATTTTTGCCGCACCTTCCTATCTCCCCCCCCACCTCCAATCAATGATAGGAACATAAAAAATGCTACATTCAATATACGCCAAAACTTTTGCATTGACAACAAATATGTTGAAAAACAAACTCATAAATTGAAACATAAACATTAAACAATATTAACTTATATTGAAGTATTATTTCTTCTTGGTATATAATAAATCAAATTCAATTTTATTGAAATAAATTTTAATTTTAGAAAAAAAAAAAAATATATCGAACACTGGTATTTAAATGGAAAGCATGACGTCTAGCTTTCTTCTCGGCAAAACATCTGATTATACCATCATACAGGTATCCATTTTGTTATATTATACTCAATACACAAAATTTTGCCGTCCTAGTCTATCGCCTAGTATAGCCTATTGGGAAATACGGCACTGATAGGCAAAGGTCAGTGAAATAAACATCATAATCCTTTTCTATACCTTATGTTTTCCTTGTTTATAGATGATAATTTTTTATCCACGTAATAGTAGTAAACAATTGGATCAGAAGATCTTCAGAAATTTAAATTTTTTTTAAATCAAAGCAGTAAGTAAGTTTTCTTTAACGATACAGCCATTTTTGTTTTTTATTACTTAAAATTTCCGTGAGTGGATGCGCGTGTATTTTGTATTTTTTCCTGTTTTCTCAAAGTTACGTGAGTGCATTTGCTGAAATCGTGACAAAAGGAGTAAAGTCACGAACAAAGCATAAAACTTCTTCTTGCAACTGTAAGATGGATAGCTAACCACGTACCTTCGATTCAGTAATAATTCGTTGTCCCCCGCAATTTTGATATCTTTTTACCCTTACCAATGGCAAATGGCTTTTTTAAACCAACCTCTGCAAAATAAATGAGCCACGAATAATATAAAGTATAGAAATAAAACTATGGATCTATTATATAAATACTATTCAATAAGTGAATTATACGAGTGCACATGTAAAAATAAACTAATATAAAAAAAATATTAACCTTGTATATCAATAACAAAGAAATAAGGTTTGCTTCATCTAAGGTATTGGATGCAAACGACATGAGGTATGTATAGTGTGCATACTTCATGTCCTTTGCATTGTTTATTTCACAAGTTTTATCTAGATGTATATTGCAATTTTCTCAAATGAGGCCCATGAAAATCCCAAAAAATAATAATACTTCTTGCTCATTAATTCGTAAAAACGACGCTCAGTCAGTTCTTAAGTTATTACAATGGTTTTCCACGTCCCTCTGCTAAAGATATACAACAACTGAACTCTTTAAAATAAGCATAATTCAGAAATATGAAAATTTACCCTCTCTCTTGTCAACATCACCGCATTCTGGAAGAAAATCTCGTAACAAGCTTCGGCTTTATATTCTCTTCCATTTCTAACCTCAAAACTTAAAATAATTTAATATAGATCTTCTCTTACATTTCTATAATTTTTATACTGCTCAAGCTATGTATCACGAAATATTGTATATCGGGTTGAATAAAAATTTATTATTATTATTGTACACGGTGGCAAAAGAACAATACGAACTCCAGTCTACCCATTAGTGTTACTTTGTTGGGAAGAATAATAGATTTCGATATAAAATTAGGCGATTTCGAAGCAAAATCAAGCAATTTCGTTGATTTTATTTTTATTATCACAACGAAAATCAAAACTTTGTATTTTAATTTACGTTTGCAAAAGAAAAATATGAATGATCTTTCTTTTTCCTGCAGTAGTGGATCAACGATGCTAAAAATATTAATTCTTCAAGTAATTAATTTCACAAACGACAAGCACCTCCATTATTGTTTAAGAAAGCAAGTATTTGAACGCTGTGAGCCAATGAAATTAAACGTAACCTTTCTTTTCAATTCAGTATAGAATTCATGCACAATTGTAGTACGCTTCAGGCTTTCATAAATCTCTTGTCGTTTGCTAATAATGTTTTATAACGTGTGATACCTCTCTCTCTAGAAATTTCTAAACAAGTTGTAAAATTCAAAACTTGGAAATTAACTGACCTTAAGATCACTACCTGGAATATAAATTACACGCACTATAACTTTCAAAAACCAAACGTCCATATATCTAAATTCTCTATACATCGGAAGTTTGATACACCGGGTTGTTTGAAATGCCCGTTTACTACACAGAACAACTATGGAAATTATGTATGGAGCCATTGGTAAATGAAGGTCCTACTCTGTACAGTTTCATACAATAAATGCTGCTTTGATACCCGAAAATTAGAAACTCTAGATCTAGAAACGTTTTAATCAGTATACTACACATCACATGTACAGGGTGATTATAATTAAAGTTTCACATTGAAACCCCTATAGAATGAAAACTACTGGACCAAAAGTTATCAAACTTGAAAATATTGTAAAGGTAGTCATGGGATATAATATTCTAAAATGATTACCACAAGGAAGAAATGGCGCTGTATTCTGTAATCAGGACCAAAGATTTTGTCTTTGTGAAAGACAGATATCCCAGTGTTATAATTGAACCATTCTTCTTTTTTTTTGGAGAGCAATCTGTGGCGGGACCAATTACATGCTCCGTAACTGCCATTGGTTATGAATCCATGCTAAGAAGTTTCGTGGCTCCCGATATTCAACTGCGTAGCTTCATTTGTATACATGACGGACACTACCTCATATTGGTAAATGTGTAAAACCATTAATTGGACAACATTTAATGAACGACAGGGTCATTGGTCGGCACTTTCCTATTTCATGTCCACCTCGGTCACCAGACTACAACACACATGACTTTTCGCTATGAGGTTATCTCTAAATCACACTTTTTCGTGATATGAGAAGCTTGAAGGAGCTGAAAACTGCGATTCATTGACATATTCATAACATTTTTTGGCAGAATATCAAATCCCATGACCTCCTTTACAATATTTCTAAGTTTTCTAATATTTGGTCCAGTAGTTTTCATTTCATAGGGATTCTAAAGTGGAACTGTAATCATAGTCACCCAACATTTTGCCTCTGTCTCCTTATACACACATACGCACATTTATTATTCCTATATGTAATTCTTACATTTATCACTAATTTTAATAGCCATTGTGCAAATCAACATAGATCATGAGTTGAGAAAATTATTATTATTATTATTATTATTATTATTATTATTATTATTATTATTATTACTTATAAACGGAACATCTCTCCATGTATGAGGCCTTGAAAACAACAATGGTACAAGTCCATTTTTGGTAGGTAGGTAGGTAGCATGCAAGGATTTCAATGGGAAGGGTGGCCGCCACGAAAGGGCTTTCGTCCAACGAACCGCCAGTTTCTTCTTGGCCAACAGTACCGTTGTGCCATCCTGTAGCAATTAATTACGCTATGTGTTGCAGGGAAAAAGGTAACCCCAGAAGATGGACTTCCATAGACTTAACTCAAAAATTTCATTATTGTGACTTATTTCGCTGTTGTTTTTAACGCTTCATATATCATAGAGAATATTTCAACCAAGAAACCAAGAATTCCACTTGTGATATATTTACCAACACTGGATAAAACTGTTCGCTTTTATTAACAAGCTATCTAATATCTTCACATGAGTAAATTTGTCCTGTTGCCATTTTAAGAAACATGAATGATAGAACATAAAGCTAAATTTCTAGTCTTCCAAAAATGTATTTTTGAAAATTAAAATTTTCACTCATCTTTCTAAAACACTATCCTTTTAATATCTTACACAGAAACCTAAAACAGTAATTTGAAAATATTTTAAGATTCGCTTTTCGTTAAAATTTTACAATCTAGAGAGTATTGTGATCAATAATTTATATTTTCTAACATCCTTCGAGCTTTACAATAATATTTTATTAAGAATTCGGATATTGATTATTCTTATGAGAAACTATATTGTTTATTCTTATGGGAGTTGTCTGATAATTTAAAGTTCTGAACAATTTTCATGATTTTATAAATTTTCATATTTTGCTGACATACGTGTTACTGTTTCGTACGTATAAATTTATAATTTTTATCAAAAATGATATAAGCTTCCTACATTAAAGTTACATTATATAAAAATAAAAGCATTTTCGTGATCGTAATACTTACATTACAATATACACGTAACTCCCTCGTTAAATGACTGAAAAACCTTTAGAAAACCGTGATTACCGGCTTAGTTTCCAATTGCGCAACTCCAATACGAATAATGCCAACGTTTTAATGAAAAACTCGAAAATCTGCTTTCTTTGTAAAATAATCATCTTGCTCTTAGGAAATATTTTAATATTTCAAGACTTTCAGATATTCTGCAGATTTAGAAGTTGCTTCCTGTCGGAAAATATAATTTATATTCTCAAAATAAATAAATTCTGAAAATAAAAATTCCTTCATATACGCATAATTAGTTTAAGACGATATAATAAATTATATACAGCAAAGGCGATTTCTTCTTCTTCCCATAGGAAATCTCTCGCAAATGAGCTAAATTTATTAGCGATATTTAAGAAAATTTTTGATTCTGATTACAAATGTATAAAGCTTTAAGAAATACTACTTCGGAAAATGACTTTTCTCGGGATTTCAAATTGCAACGGAAATTTGTGGAAAAAACAACTTTTTTTTGAGAATTTTGTAAAGGAGACCACAGCTGATTTCAATTTTATTTTTAAACAAAAATATTATAAACTACTGTGCATCCAATTTAGCTAGAATGATATTCAGGAAAAGTAGGAAACCCATTCAATTTTAATTTTAATACATTCAGGAGATTTCAGCATAAACAAATTTTAACAAATTTATACCAAGAAAACCGCAGGTGACTTCAACTCTAATTTAACACAAGAAACAAGAAGCTATACTGCATCTAACGTCGATAGAATGATACATGAAGACTAGCGAAAACATATTCAAATTCGATTTTTAACCCTTTGCACTCGAGACCTTTCTCTCTCGGGCGAACCAGCAACTCGAGACGTTTCTCGATGTTCTTGGTGAATTTCTTACCTCTAACTTAAAACGATTACACTGACAAATTAATGTATAAAACTTTTATATTTTAACATTTTATCTATCTTTACATGTAATAGTAGATCGACTCACTGTGCTAAACACTCGATGATTAATATATTACACAATAGGCACAGTTTTTGGAACGAAAATTTATTCGGCTTTAAACGTTTTTCGAAAGCCTTGAGCTTTCATCAAAGAAGTAAAAAATCTAAGCGTACATCGCTCGTAAGGGCGAGTGTACGATTGTTTATTGTATAAAGGGTAAGGTTGTGGGTGATGTTGGTGGATTGGCGCCTTCTATCGGTCGAGCCAGATGAATGTGGACTATAAGGGGAAAGTTGGATTGTGTTAAATTTTTTTTTTTAATTAAAGTATATGACAAAAAATTATTGGTGAAATTTTAAGAGGAGAAAACGTGACCACGCCGGATGGATATTGGCCGTAATAGATAAATCGTTCACCAGGTGCTCGGTGTTTTGATGGATTAAAAAGGTTTCAAAAAAATTTTTAAACCTGTTAAATTATTTATCAAATGCACGCTAGAATGAATGAACTGACCCCACTACAAACAGCTAGTATGAAGCTTAGAGTTCCTTCTGAAATGCATTATCAAAACTCTGAGAGCAAAACACTTGAACAACGAAAATATAAAAAACCGTTAGTCGTATTCAGAGGCGCAAAAAAGTATAATCTCGACGATTGCAGATCGTATTGCTATAATTCGTCGAGAAAAAAATCCCCTCACTTTTTTAATAGGCGGCACAGAGAACGATTAGTGATTGTTCGGGATGGATTTGAATTTATTGAACAAACACGGCTTGTTCTTGTAAACAGAAAACAAATGAATATTACAAACAGACACTTAAAAATAACTTGATGTCATTTGAAAATTTTCTTTAAGGCCGAGAAAAAAAATTTCTTTTAACAAGATCATGCACGGGGGCGGATTTAGAAGTCCTTCGAGGGGAGGGGCGATTAATGACTTGATTTTCGAAAATGATACCTCATTGGACCTTTACCTTGTACCTTTTCAATGTTAAATTTTCATTCAAGGGGAGCGATCGCCACCCCGCCTCCTAAATCCACCCCTGTCAGATCCATACATCGAAATCAACAAAATTGTGATTCCAGCAGAACAATGTTGCAATTGTAGATCGACTAGCATGCAGTCGTTATAACCCTATTGAACCCTTAAACCCCCTTAAATCTTATTTCAAACATATGGGGGAACTCTAGAGTACAGTTTATGCAGATGGTAAGCAGTGTTTCTTGTAGAAGAGTTAAGAAGTTCTGTTGAGAAAGCATGGTATACAAGCAACTTTGTAGTTCTGAAAAACCTCGTTTCTTCAGTAGAAGAAAGTCTCCAAAGTTATGCAAAAAAAAGGGTAAAACCTAATAAATTTAAAAGATATTTTCAAATTTTTAAGAGGTAATGCCTGAGGTTTTGAGACAGACAATTTTTTTCATATTAATTAAGGTATTAAATAGATATCAGCTATTTTGGATTTATATAATTAAGCAACATGTGTTGAGCAATAAAATAGATGTAATTAATACATATTAAATTAAAAATACAATATGATCAAAATATATTTTGATTATATTGTATTTTTTCTTGAAATTTAAATATCTTTCGTGACTAAAATTTTTGAGACATATCTTATAACATTACAAATCCTCTCCAATTGCATCGGGAATTCGCAATTGTATATTATATAAATTTGGAAGTAGCACATAAATTTGAAAGTAAAGAGTGTAAGACCACAGTGAAACAATTCCGGAAATTTCCAATTGCATGTCGGGAACTCTACAGACTTTTTACACATAATTTTCTAAGAAATTCTTCACATAATTCCTCCCTCTTTCCTCTTTTAAAAGAACTTTTGTACAAAATCTTCTCCTCTTGAAACTTACGTGGAGTTTTTATGATTGCTGAAACGTAGATTGGAATGTAAGAGTTAGTTTTTCGGTATTTGGTAGCGGATACCGTATTGACCTGCCTACGGCTACGAAATAGTCTAGTCCAATATAACAATTTCACAGACAATGCCTACACACCTGGTACCCTGCATCCAATCTGCATTTGTATGCGAAAATAAGGCATCAGTTTTGCTGGTAAAGAATAAACTGAAATTCTCCGAACAAATAGTAGAAAGCTATCGCTAACAACTTACAATGTCAACTACACTGATAGTTTAAATTTACTATAATTACATACATGCATTTGGCATTTTTTTAAGTACCTATTTTCCACATTAGTAACGTATTAAAAGCTCATTTGGCATGTCTAGAAATACTCTCAGTTCTAATTATGCACTAATGGAATAATAAACCTTTAAGATACTTCATTATGTAAAAAGATTAAGTGTTATTATATGAATAATGTAGTGATATTATAGGCTTAACGCGCCTTCTTGTGTATTAATGTGAGTTTCTAAGTTCACTGCAAAATCCGAAGCTGGGCATTACAAGCATAAAACCGTAGTTTTGGCCCTTTTGCCACTGAAACGCATTAATATTTTGTGCTGAAAGTATTTAAAATTCCGGTCATCAAAATCATACATATTTCATGCTAATAAGCTGTATCTTCTACAGCTTTTTAACGTACATTTATGGAGTGGAAACCATTAGTTTCCTAAATATAGATCTTTGGAACGAGCATAATTTAAAAAGAGAGGATCAAATGCAAGACTCTTTAAGTTAATTTTATGCTATTCTCCTATTTGTATTTATAAGTATCCAACTAAACTCTCTCTTTCTCTCTCTCTCTCTCTCTGTAAGTACTTGAGAACATGAGTAATTTTTATTTGTTCACACAATTTTTCAAATATTTTGCTTTCGTGATTTATTGTTTACTGTAAATTTTATAGGTCTTTTAAAATTATCCCCAATTTAATAATAATTAATAAATTGATAAGTTAACCAACTACTATTAATTGATATTACCATGGGATTAAATTATATGTAAGAGCTTAAAAATGGACTTAACTCATTAAAACACAACATGTGAAAAGTTTTAAAACTGATTTTCTATATGATATAACATGAAAGTATAATTTTGCTCAAAAATGTTATACGAAATCGATGGATCCAGATTTTAGTAAAAATATTCACACGCACATTTTTATAATTTATTTACTAGGCACTTCATTTGCTATCTTTTAATTAATGATAATTTAACATTAGTATAACATATATTAAATAATAGTGGCTTTTATTAAAATCTAGTCATGCTAATTTTAAATTAAAATGATCATTATTTGTGTTATTTAATTACATTTTTAAGCTTAGTTTATTTCCTATAATTAC
>QLNU02014802.1:10977529-10993907 GCA_006491805.2 Dysdera silvatica | reverse complement strand
TATTGCTCCCATTGAAAAATCCCTGAAATTCAGCAAAATCAGTCCGGAGCAAAAAACTGTTTTTCGACATTGCATTACGGAAGCGCTGTCTGCCAACAACAAGCCTACAGGCAACTTATCCTCCAACGATTTACGTTACTTGCGGAACCTTCATAGTAACAAGGACTTAATCATTACCAAAGCAGATAAAGGTGGACAAGTGGTACTAATCGACCGGCAACAATACACTGATGGTGTAGACAAATTGTTAAAAGATGGTCCTTATACAATCATTAAAAAAGATCCGTCGTCCGTTCAGATGCAAAGAACCAAGAAAGCCATTCACAATAGTTCCGTTATTGATGTTCGTACTAAGAAAGTCATTACACCATCCATAGCTAATGTCGCCCGATTGTACGCTCTGCCAAAAATACATAAAGCCAACATACCCTTCCGACCGATTGTTTCAAGTATTGGCACAGCCACATATGCTCTTTCAAAACATCTGGTGCATTGTTTTTCCCATCTACTTGAAAACAATTTCTTTACAGTCAAAAACTCGTTTGAATTTACCACGCGCCTTAAAAACTGCACCACCTTTTCTTCAAAAATCATTTCTTTTGACGTGAAAAGTTTATTCACTTCTGTACCGTTAAAGGGAGCTCTTGACGCTTTGGCTAACTGTATGAGGGAGTTCCATTACTCAGATTTCGAACTTCATGAACTTTTACATCTCACCGATCTGTGTGTTAATAATACAGTTTTTTCATACCAAAATAAGTTTTTTAAACAGATGGATGGCCTTGCCATGGGAAACCCCCTCTCTCCCTTACTTGCGAATATATATATGCACTACGTTGAAACAAGGATTTTAGACCTTCTCTCCTTCGATTGCTGGATCAGAAACGTTGACGATGTTTTCGCGATCTTGACTGATCCGAATGTAAATCTTGAACTGGCAGCCAGAATTTTGAACTCGGTTGACACCTGTATCTGGTTCACCTTCGAGGAGGAGAAAAACTCGAAATTGGCCTTTTTGGATATGATGGTTACGCGAACGGAGACCGGTTACAAAACCAGCATCCATCACAAACCGGGTGCTATTTGCCTACCACCACATGCCAAATCCGCACACCCACAATCCCAAAAGATGTGCACTTTCCATTGGCTTACCTCCCGTGCTCTGAAATTGTTTTCTTCTGAACAAGCGCTCTCCAAAGAGCTTACACATTTGCAAAACATCGCATCAAATCGGGGATATCATCCGCTGGTGATCGATCTTCAGTAAAGAAACTATCCAGAGTTCCCAAGTTCACATCCACTTTGTGCCAAGAAATGGCTCTTTTTCGCCTTTTTCACTTTTTCGTTTTTGATTTAGTGGCAACAAATCAGTTTGGACGAATTTTCTGACGATGGTGGACGCTTGATTTTCCACCGAAACAATTGTAAAATGTCTCTCCTGCTCAAATTAAACTGCGTTTGTGTGTATTTTTAATTAAATTTAATAATATCATGAAAATATTACATATACTCATTTCCATTTATTAAAGTTACAAACGTACAAAATATATTTCACTTTTACTGTATATTAGCGGAGAGAGAGGGAGAGAGAGAGAGAAGATACCTCAAAAACTGAATTAATTAATTAATTAATTAGAAAAAGTTGACCTATTAACAAAGCAATAGGTTATTTTGTAAATGATTTCAGAAGAACATTTCATCTGATTTCTTCACTTAATTCAAAAATATATAGTTTTTCGTAGTTAAAAATTAATTGATGTGTAAAAACTGTAGCTTTATGTGTGCGGAATAGTAGAACGTCACTTTTGGATTAGATAATTGTCAAATGCCCCTGGTTACATACGACTAATTTTTCAAATAAACCTCAAAAGATTTGAAAAGCTTTTGTGGGTTTTCCAACAATTGAGTAATTATCCGTTTCCTAATATTCTAGCGTAGCATAATTTAGCATCGTCTAAATGATGTTATCACGGCATTGCAGCTATAGAAATTTGAAAAAATCGTCACACTCTCTAGAAATTTTAAAAGGAACGACGCGCAATGAGTCCTAAGAGAAGAGGCGCTTCTCTGACAAGTTTTAGCCAAGATTTCTTTTCTGACACATCTATTCTTTCTTATTTACACATGAATCTTTTATATTCCACATACTCCCATACCGGAAATTGATCAGGTAATGATGGATGTAACGCGGCTTATCACTCTGTCCTTCCAAAAGGTTTCAGCCTCGCTTAAAGAACGGCGCTGATAAGATTTTGTATATCCGCTCGGTTCTTTTCTTAGGACGGATATTGCCTTCCAGTTTCAAAATCAGCAATGAGACTTGCTTGTTAGTCCAAAATGAAGCCACCAATGCCGCCGGCCAAATCTAGTTTCTCGCCAAGAAAAAAATTAAATTCTGCATTCCAAATCTTTTGCCTTTATGGCGGAGACGGCTTTTTATTTATCCCTGTATATGAAGGCTACAGCTTTCGCCTTTGTGTCTGTAAATTTAATAAAGTGAGACTCCTGCTGGTAATAGATAAGCAATCATTCAATGGCAAAATAGATTTAAACGCATAAAATTTTATTATTTAAACCGGAAATTTCGCAGTTTTATCTAATCATGCGTTTAAGAAAATTAAAATCCGTAATATATACCTCTCTTTATAACATACTCTTGCCCAATATTAAGATTATATTCAATGTTATTTCAATGGGAGGAATATATATTTTACTCTTTAATTATTGATGTGTTTATTTATAAAAAATCATTTTGCAGAAAATTAAATAGTTATGTACACTCTACAGAATCACAACAAATTACATTGTTTTAAGCATCCTATAAAGGAGAATCCACGATTCATTTAATTGAAACATTACAAAACTCGTAGAAAACTGGTTTTTGATAACAAATTTTCTCGCACAAACATGCAAAATTATTAGAAAATGATTGTTGACGTTTAAGTCAGCAATTTTTTTTATCTTAAATCTGTTTTTTACTGATTTTTGTTTTCTACCTTTAATTTATGTACCATTTTTGATCGTGGATTCCCATTCATAGGATACGTGAAGAAAATTTTTCTTTTGTTGTGATTCTGTTAAGTCTTTGAAGCTCTTCAATTTTTAGAAAGATTATATTTTATAAATAAAGCACATCGATAGTTAAAGATCATAATATATATTTCTCTCTCCCATTGAAAGAACATTGAATCTAACTTTATTTTGGACACGAGTTTATATTGCAACTTGGAAGTTAAAATATATATTTCTCTCTCTCCTATTTAAAACATACATTTTAAATATTCCGTGAAAACTGTGCTCTATTATTGAAGAATATTTAAATTTATTGGAAAATATTTTATCACGCTCTAAGTACATTTTAGTCAAAATATAATTCGGGATTACTTCTCACCGATTTTTATTTCTCCGGAAAATTTCTACCATTTTAGGTTTCTAACCATTTGATACCCGACAGTGTTTTTAAGCTACTTTGTGGGATATTATACTACTTTGTGGGATATTATACTACTTTAGTAGGCTTTATACTACTTTAACAAGCTTTATTTCAATTATCTATCAAAACAACAAATACAAATAAAAATTAAAACAAGTAATTCAGCTTAAATCATTAAAGAAAGAAAATTAGCTAAGGTCGATATTTAAATTTAGCTGGTTTCAATTAACATTCATTATTTTCCCTCTAATTCGCGACCCTCTAATTCGCGACCCTCTAATTCTCAAGTAACTCGGTAGGTTTTCAACGTTAACAATAGCCATCATTATTTCATTTACGGAAGATATTTACTTTACCATTTTTATTAGGGACAGACAGACAGGCAGGCAGGCAAGCAGACAGACAGACAGACAGACAGACCATAATCAATGGCGGGTTCAATATTTATTGAAGCTCCTGAGACGATACTGGGTGCAATGTAACCGTAACTACTTGAAATTATCAGTCAAAAATGAACATTGGCTGGAAGGTACAATAAAAATTTCTAAGATGTATTTTCGGCACCTTTTCAACATGAGATGTTGGCTTGCCTTCTAAATTTTTTTCAATTTATGAGTCAAAATATAAGATAAGGAAAGTAAGATCACCGCGAGCAGGGCGACCTTTAGACGAAATTTGTTTTAGCTGCCCAGCATAAGTTGAGGAAGTCAGAGAAAAGGAATAAAGCTCTAATGTTGAAAACACCATTATCTTCACCAAAATGAGCAACTAGAATTAAAAAAATGTATAATGCAAAAAATGACGAAAACACACTTCGTCTACATGCTTCTATAACGAAGCATTGGCTTTGCTGGTTTCTTATAAAAAACAAAATTTTTTTTGCGTAAAGGATAATGGAAATGGGGGTAAAACCTTACATGTCATGTCACGTGGTTTCTAAAGCCAAGAAACTGTAATATCCTCCGCCTTCATAAATTCTGATAACCGAAACTATGGCTGAAATTAAGGTACAAGCCAATCTGATGACCTCAATAGACTTGTCATGACTAAAAATTTTACATTAAATTATTTTACGAGGGAAAAGGGGCCTTCTGATCATATATTTACTTTTAAATGGGGATGTGATGGATGTGGAAGTTCTAATCGTTACAGGCAGCAGGTTTTGAAAGGATTTTTTGACGATTCCAGTATTTTAATATCGTTTTTTGCACCACTTCAGTTAATCTGAGAAAATACTGAAGATCAGGAGGAAATTTTTTGGCAAAATACCCGGACGTCATCAACTAAATTTTGCAGACCAATTAAATTTCATTTCGTAACAGAAGCGGAAAAAAAGATCGTCAACGAAACGATGCATATAAGGAAACAAATCAGCAAATTCCGTCACAAAACTAAAAATATTGAAGCACACAGTTTCTATAAAATCGTAATTTTTTGAGATAATGTTTGATGATTAGGTGTGTAACTCTTTGGCATCAAACTGCCCGACTCAGAAATGTTACTTCTGTGGGGCCACTGTCAAAGATATGAATAATTTGGACGAGGTAATAAAAAAAGAATGCAATGAAGAAACTTTTCCATTGGGCTTTTAACTCTTCACGGGTATAGCAAAATTATGGAGTGCCTGCCTATTTCACATTTCATACAAACTCAAACTTAATAAGTGGCAAGCTCGAAGGCAGGAAGAAAAAGACAGCGTAGTTTCTAGAAATAATGGCATAATTAATAGATTCAGTTCAGAAACTGGTCTTCTTATAGATTGTCCTAAGCAAGGTGGTGGAAATACGAATGACAGAAATACTGCTCGAAGATTTTTTTAAAAATGCTCTAATTTCATCACATATTACTCTTATTGATAAAGAGTTGATTCATAAATTCAGTATTGTCCTTCAAGCACTGGCTTCAGATTATGTTATTGACCTGTTCACATTTGAAAAGTACGCATTTGATACAGCAACATATTTTGTAAAACTATATAAATGGTAACCTATGTCAATCACAGTACACGAAATATTAATGCATGGGCCTAAAGTTATAAAGTATTTTCTTTTGCCAATTGGGGAACTTTCAGAAAATGTTCATGAAAGTCCCCATAAAGAGTTCAAGAGGTATATGGAAGGATTTTCAGGGAAAGATTCCAGAACTCATACAAAAGTGGATATTTTTCATAATCTTCTCGTTAAATCTGATCCCCTAACAAGTAGCATTTGGCTACTCCTCACGAAAAGAATCAAGCTAAGTAAAAACGCCAAAAAACTTCTCCACTTGACAAATCAAACATCCCATAATCCACGTCTAACGAATAACAGCAGAAGTGACAATAACTGTGACAGTGACAGCAGTGGTGACAATGATAGTAGTAGTGACATTGAAAGAGATTTTGAAATGGAATAAATTATTATAATTAATCTGCATTTACCGTATTATAGATATCCTCTGTATAAAATACATTATTTCTTTTAGTTAAATACTCGTAATATGTAAATTTCAGTCAATAAAAATACTCTTAAGTAAAAAATGGTTATTAAATATTATAAATTAACTAAATTTTACTGAGTGCTTACAAGTTAAATACTTCCAAAGGGATTTTCGCATTGGCGAAGACGTAATGGGCAATGAATGATGGCGTATATTACGCAAGTACCAGTTAGTTTTCATAAATTAATCTTAATTAATTATAATGTTCTGTCTCAGATAATTAATATTAATTGCGTAAATAAGCATATTAACTGTTAGAATTGCTTTATTTTTTAATCACTGACTTTTGACCCGCTAGATTCACGAAACGTTCCACTGTGCACCCGTTGGAGTTCGCTGTTATAGATTATATATCATATATGGATAATATATATAGATATATTTAATTTCAGTTTGAATATAAATATATCCAGGGATGATTATAATCTCCTATGATGGCCCTCCAATGCATTGGTTTCAAGTAAGGCTGAATTTCTAAACAAAAAGCGCGGGAGCCCTAATATTAGGATAAATTGATTAAAAAATCGAATGGCTACAAAAGAATCCATAAATCATATTAATTGTTTATATCCATTTTTCTGGACAACAAAGTTTATGACTTTAATCAAAAATTCATTCTTTTTTCATGAAAGTGTCTATTTAGGGGTTCTGGCTAATACTCAAATAAATCGTCAAAAATAAAGAAATTCCGGAGTCTGGTTCCGGTGGGCTCCCGTCCAATTTAAGCTCTAAACTCTCAAGGTCTAAAAGCTATAAATCTTACCTCAATGCTTCGCTTACAGTCTTTCTTTAAAATTTTCCCTTTTCAAAGGAACTATGTATTTTCTAGCGAAAACCAAGCCCCCTATCTGGTGACATCAATGTCCCTACGTATCATTGATTGACAAGTGTTCACCTTTAGCCCTTATTTTAAAGGGTTGGAGGCCGAAATGCTTAAATGATTGAAAATGGTTGGAGTATGAAAGAAGACTTTTTGAAATTTTCTGTAAAAAATTTACACAAACGTATTACACATTAAACAATTATAAATATCTGAAAGTTTTTCACAGGCATATGCTTAAATTTAATTCGTGCTTAAATACCCGTTAGCGAATTAAGCGGAATGTTAACAATGAATTTTTAAAGCTTAAATCTCTTTTTTTCCAAATCACGTAATATAAAGGCAACCCATGCATCGCTGGTGTAATATAAAAATGTTTAAAGATTAACTTTTTGCCCATTTTTCAAAACTACTGCAGCCAGAAAAAAAGGTCCAGCAATTATGCTTTTCAGCAGCGCAAAATAAAGCAATAACTTTGACAAATGTGATAGATAATGTTCCAGAAATGTTTTCCTTCGACAAATAATTGGCCAACTTCTGAAAGGTCAGGATACATTGGATAACTAATGCGTAAATCATCCTGCCAGTCGACGTCAGTGAAAGCCTGGAACATTGGATTCGCAATCATCGGACCCAAAAAATTTTAGAGGCAAAAGCAACGACGTGGATAAAACGACGCTGGCGAAACAAATAATCCTCAATATCAATGTCAAAATTCAATTAGCAAAGTCACAGAAGTAATGGCTTAGCACAACCTGACAAATAACGATTTCGATAGATGTCATAGGTGGCATAACATTTCTTCTTCGTTTATTGTGCCCACCATGCCTAACTGTTTTAAGCATGTTGGTATCTGGCAACTTCATACTGTCCGCTGGAGGCGAAACGTTGTCTGCCGTTCCTGGATGGGGCGCCATACAGGTGACTGGACACCACCCCATGATGCCTTTACGCGTGACCAAGCGCACTTGGATGTCTAACCCAAACTCTAGAAGGCCGTGGTAATACCCACTGGACCATCGAGTTCAATACCAAAATCCCAGCGCTAAGATTAATGCTGTGTGATTAACAACTTTTCAGTTCTAAAATTTTGAAGATCTCTCGCTCTACAAGAATGGAAGGAAAACTTTTCTCTCATCGTTTTCTAATCCCAATGTTTTCTGCTGGATATTTGCATTTAAAATTCATGATCATGGAAATTAGTATTGGGTGTAAGTAAAAGCTGGCTTACTGCTTTCCATTTCGGCACCCGCAGTGCGTTATTCGGCTAGTACTTTTAAAGGTTAAAATTTTGCGTATTCTTTAATTGCTCTAAGACCATATTAAAAGCTATTTGTCCGTGTTTTGGATATAAAAAATATGACTCTTTATATTTATATAATTTAAAGGATGTTGCGTTTTACCTCCAATGAAAATTTCTAGCAGTTGCGAAGTGACGCTTATCGAAAATATACAAGTTCATTCAAGATTAAAATTTTCTACATGAACATACAATACAGTCATATCAGTACAATTGCTATTTAGTGTCATAGGCGTAGTTGAAACAGGCAAAAAAGAAGAAAATGATGCAAACGCTCAGATGGTCAAAATTGATGTATTTATAATTAGCAAAATAATTTGAAGTGATCTGTTGGCATTTGCATCATATTCTCAGCGTTCTCAGCATTTATGGAAAACAATCATTTGCGAACTCAAATTTATTTTAATCTTGCGTGCTTGTAATGATTATAAAATTAGCTACGTTTTGAATAAACGAAAACCATAAAATTTTGTGTAATTTTGCTATGTAAATTAGAATTTTTCATTTGTGCGTAATTTGCCTCGTAGTCTGCGAGGGCATGTTACTCCCACCCAAATACTCATAATGTATCATTCACCTCTGATTTTTGTATTCCTAGGAAGATAAATATTTTAATATGGGTTTGAGCTCACATTCCCTCTAATTCTAACAATAGTTTTTCAGTTTTCAGATGGAATGCTTTTATCATATCTTTTGTGTTACGATTAAAACCAGATCTGTTGAATAATAGGTATGTTTTCTGCAATCGTACATTACATGGCAGTAATACCTAATAGAAATATTGCGTTGGTTACATAATTATTTAGCCATTTTCGTGTTCATTTATGACGTGAACCCTTTCTGAAATTCAGGCAACGTTCCTCCTGTTCCAGTATTACGCCAACATTTGCAGGAGATAGTGGTGTAGGTACTTTATTCTTATATTTAAAATTCCCAGAAAATTTTTAAATTTAAAACTCACAAAGTTCTTAATGGCGTCTAAATGAACTCGAGTTCATTAAGTTGGAAGGAAGATCCTGGCAAAATAAAACAGGAATTTACATTCTACCTGCGTTGATCACGCAACAACGATGAAAGCGCAGATTACGTTAATTTTAACAGATTTTCTCTTTTTATTTCTTCGACGATATATTAGAAAATTTACGCATTTCATTCAATAAATATAAATATTTGATTTTCGAATCTACCACTGATATTTTATACATTTATTCATTGCCTACCATTTTTGCTAGTAAATATCATTCTACAATATTATATTTTATTCTACAGGTTAAGCATAATTTCGTGCTTATACAGATAGGACTGAAGTCTCATACACATCACGAGAACCAATGGAAACATCGACCTTATTACTTCATTATGGTCAAAAAACGTTTTACTGTACCCTCGAGATTTATAGACAATATTTCATAGCCACTGCCTTGTGGTCTAGTGTTTACGAACAACCTTCTCTTCCTAATCAACAAACCATGTTTTTCTGTGGGATTTCAATGCATTGAAGGTCTAGACTCCAGACGAAACGCTTGGATATTTGCTACTGTTTGTCCTTCTCCGTAAAGCATTCTTTGTGGTTTCCACAGATTAGGACTCCCCTCTCCTTCAACACTAGCTGATCCTCTCTCCATTCATTGAAGCAACTGTATTCAGCGAAATCTCCTGTCTGCGCTGTATTCGTTCTTTGTAGGTACGGGGCGTTTTCTTTAATACCTCGTCACTACAACCCCGAAATGAGTCCTTCAATAGGGTTAACGTTCCACGGAAGTTTTGAATGAACTCTCACTCTCTATTATCTGTCATTGTACTATCCCTCTTCTGGGAAAACAGCGCCGCATCAGTAGATAACTTTTCCAAAGCCTTACGCAATCAACAACACTAAACTTTTACTTTGATGAAAAATATTCCAATAATACCAATCTGGGAAGCATTAAGAACTGCTTCGAAGAAAGACAATGGAGTTTTTCTATTGCCATCGACCAGAAAAGAATGGTTAAGATGGTTGTGCTTGATAGTGCATGAAATAAAAGAAATAAAAAAAATCCTATTTATCCCTTGTGAAAGTTTAAATCTGTTTGATTTAGTATGTCCATGCTTTCAACTTAATGAGAAGTAAATCAAATATATTGTATATATATTTGATTTAATATATTGTTTATATATTGAATATATATATATATATATATTCCATCTTCAATTTTGACCGACCACAATAGAAAAACTTTATTGACTTTTGTTCTGATAAAGGTGAATCACTTTTTACCGCCGAAACAATTATAAACATCTCAACTTAGTTATAAATATGAAAGACTCTGAATTCCTCATCTAAATACATATATATTTTTTTTTCAGGCGAACACATATGTACATATTATATACCATGTTGTACATTTTTCTAATATAGAGATACACTAATAAATAGCAGGTTGTATAATCAGTAGATGTATAGCTTCTTGGGCGGGGATGACAAAAGACAAAGCCCATGCTGCCCAGGATTTTGTTAAAAAAGGTAAACAAACACCATATCGGCAAAAATTAAAGAATAAATTAATTCAGTAATTAAATATTACAAGTTTTATATATCAGCTTTCCAACTTAACCGAAAACTTCCTGAGTAAACGTAAATCTGCGGAACTTGTAAACAAACACCTTCCAAACTATGAAATGTCACCAAAAACGGCAGCTAAATAATAACAACTTCGTATGGAGAAGGCTAGCTGAAAAATCCTGTAATTAAAGTGTAATAAAACGTTGCAGAAATGTAAAAAAATACTCTTTCATAAGATAGGTAAGTACGCTTACGAAATTATTGATTAAAACTTTTCTTTATTCTTTGCTTCATACCAAAGGATTTTATTGAGCAAGCAATAACAGAAGTCAAATCTGCAGATCATTTCAAAGGTTTCTTAATCACCTAAGATACGTAAACGTTTAATTTAATTAAGTAACAGTTAAAAATCTCATTGGCTTAAAATAAGAGGAAAAGAATATAGATGGGATAAAATTACTGAAGAAATAGATGCAATTGAAAAGATTGTTGGAAGATTAAATGATGTTCTAGGAGCAGTTAAGTATTAGAAATTAAGAAAAAAGCACGCTATCGAAGTGTGTATAACTTGACAAATCTGGCTGTTTTTATATACTTTTGATGACCTTTTTAATCAAAAAAAGGTTAGTTTGGAATGAAGATAATAATAAAAACCAATTGTTTAATTATGATAAAGAGAATAGGGACTAATTTTTACATTATTTTTAAAGTTTCCTATGTTAGAAAAAAATAAATGTGTTTTAATTTAAGAATAAAATAATTCAAAAATTAATTAAGAAAAATGGGCATGAATTTTCTTTCTTCTAGCACCATGATCCGTTTTTAATGTTGGTAAAGAAGAAATCGATTATAATTGCATCCAAAGGACTGTGAACATTTAGTCCTATGCTCGATAATCTTTAGCAGCTTTTTTCAAATCCTAATATATGTGTGGTTACACTTATTCGTTCTAAAAAATTATTTATAAACATATTCATTATTTTTCTTCTGCGTTTTCTTAAGAAATTTATCTTTTCTTAACTCTGAGTAATTCTAATTTAAAAACTGTCGCAATACTATAGGGCAGTTAGGTAACTATCGCTGATATTATGTCCATTATCAAGAAAAATTTTTCCATTATAAGAAGTTCTGACGCTGTATAAGGCATAAATTGTCGTTATAAGCGATATATATATATATACCATATAAAGGAATAGGACAAATTTCTTGAAATAATTTCATCGCTAGGTGCAGTTAGTCGTTATAAGCGATTTATACTCTCGTGGTAGGGATTATTTTAGATGAGGACTAAATAATTAAGCAATTATGCTCAAGAAATTAAAGCTCAAGAAAATTATGCATTATGTTCAAGAAAATTAAATGATAATGCAATATTTACTAAGAGCAAATAATAATCGACGAAATAATTCCAAATATATTGGAGCAATGGGAAAATTCTATGAAAAAGTACATGGGGAAAATAATAATCGGGAATGATTTTTGTCCAGAGGAAATTTGTTTATTTTCGGAATAAATTATCTTTATTTTGAGGATTAAGTATATACAAACGATAGAAACAAACATAAGCAGTAGGTCGCACCATTTCTGTCAACATTCAACACCACAACTATGTGAAACGGACAAAATGATATTTCTTGATATTTTTCTGATGATATTAACTTCTTTTAGGACGAAGTCTCAAGAGAGGGAAAGTAGAATTGTTCGAGCCAACGAAGTTTCCAAATCTCGCAAATCAGTTCCAATTTCAACCTTGGTTGAAAAACAATAACATGTCACAGTCATAGCTTAAATTAGACGGGAGCTCACCGAAACCAGGCTTTGGTACTTCTCCATTTTTGGCGATTATTAAAATATTAGCCGGAAACCCTGAATAGACGCTGTCATGAAAAAGTAATAAATTTGAGATTAAGGTCATGAATTTTGTTGTCCAGAAAAATGGACATAAACAATTGATATGATTTATCGATTCTTTTGCAGCCATTCGATTTTTTAATCGATTTATCATAATATTGGGGCTTCTGCACTTTTTTTTTTGTTAGAAATTGAACACTGGTCACTGTGGAATACTTTTGGCTCTTTCATGTTATAGCTGGTGCCCACATCGGATACCATTGTTGTCAAGGTAAGTTAAAAAGCATTCCTCCTGTGTGCGCAGTAGGGACAACCCTGAGTCGTTGAGAATTGGAAAAAAGTTTCTTTCTATAATGTCCAATAAGATGACGTACATAATACTTAACGTCGTTGAAAGTGTCGTATGTTGGCAAAAACAATATAAATCCATGGATTCTGTGGATGGCAACGTCTTTGAAAGTCATAGGGGCCATGCAATGATACAGAAAATATTTCCTTGGTACACAATGACACTGTTGTATTCAGGTGGATTAATGGGGTTATAACACCCACTGCGATGCAAATTTGTGTACACAAATGTATATATGGATGTGTATATCTAGATATAAGGTGTGCCAAAAATGCGTTCGGATTTTAACAAATCATAAAAAATGAAGAAATTGGTGTATCGAGGTGTGGCTTGCACCTTTCGATTTTTCAAAGTGTCGGAATTTTTTGACACAAGAACAAAAATAGTTAAAATTGTCGCCGGTAGGTGGCGCTGAAAGGTATATTTTCCTGAAAATATGCAAATTTTATCGGTTTAAAAGAGGATTGTAACCGACAACTAACTTCTAATCCACTTCTGCCTTTGTAATAGTGTGTGAGGATTGAATTAGTGCTTTGTTGAATTATTGCAACTCATTGAATGACTGAAATGTTGACATTGGTGGAAAAGATAATTTTGGTAAAGTTTTATTATGTCAACAATGAATCAGAGACGCAAGCATTAAGGAAATTTAGAACGATAAAGAAAATTCAGGGACACCGAGTTCCAATTACAGAAATTGGGCTCAGAAAGATATTGCAGCGATTCGAAGAAACTGATCGCATAGAAGATCGACCTTGCAGTGGCAGGCCAAAGTTGTCAGTGGAGTGTGTCAGTGGAGTGTATCAGCAGGGTAGCAACAGAAATGGATGCCCTTGCAGCACAGTCACCTAGCATCATATGCAGGGTACAGGTCGTTTCAAGAACCAAGAGTTTACCACAAACCAGTGTGTTCTGAGTGGTGCATGAAGTTTTAAAGTTATACCCGTACAAATTAAAACTTTACAGGAGCTGCAGCCGAATGACATTGAAAAGCCAAAGGAATTCGCTGAGTGGGCTTTGCAAAAAATCGATGACGATCGACAATAGCTTTTGAATATCTTTTGGACAGATGAGGACCATATTTCTTTACACGGATCCATTAATACGCATAACTGCCGGATCTGGCTCAAGATGATCCACATGCATAGGTAAAAACGCCGATGCATGCACCGAGACTCACTGTGTGGTGTGGGTTCGGTGCATCAGTAATTCTTGGTCCTTATTTCTTCCAGGAACCATGCAGAACCGGTGGCTGGAAGACGTGAACCGTAACTGGAGACCGTTATTTAAAAATGCTGCCAGATTACCTTGTGCCATCCCTGCATGGAAAGCAGCTACCAGACACAATTACGTTTATGCAAGATGGAGCACCTCCACCTATCACAACGCGTGTAAGGCAGTTTTTGGACAGTACGTTTAGTCAAGAACGAATTATAAACCGTTTCTTCAATAACGCATGGACCGCAAGATCTCTGGACTTAACTCCTGCCGATTTTTGGCTATGGGGGGGTACCTAAAATCTCGTGTGTATGTTCGCAGTCCATCTACCTTGTCTGAGTTGAAGTATGCCATACGCTACGAGATCTCTGCTATCGACGCTGACATGCTGCACGGAAGTGTAGATAGTTTTAAGAATAAAACAATAAGGAATATATGGTGACGTTAAGAAATGTTATCCTTAAGATTTAGAGAAGAGGTTTTGGTTTATGATATCTTTGCATCCCGGACTCCAAACAGGATTACAAAGACGATAGCTGACGGTTGTCGGCAAAACAGCATTGAAGAATAAATGGATACGTTAATAAATAATTTATTTTTGAGATAAACATAATCACTGGTCAGGATTGTAGCGTAATAAAACTCATTGCATCGATCTCAATAATTTACGGCGGTTGGCGGATTAATCATGGCGGGCGGCCGGCTGGCCGAACCGGATAACTAACGCACGAGAACGGGCCCTGTCAGCAAGCGCGTGAATATCACGAGAGAGAGAGCTGTCTTCTGCTTGTGGCGAAATCAGGGAAACCTGTTTCTTCCGGGTGTTTCCGGAGAAATTATTTGCAGGAGATTAACCTGTTTGGCTAGAGTGTAGCTACAGCGCTATGTGAATTTAGCTATTTAATAATTTGTGAATGGGGGCAACAGCAGCAGTGTTCTCACCTGATTACAGACTATTCTCACATGTGAGGGTGAATACATCGAACATTTTCAGTTTTCTTTTTATATTTTTAAGTAGAAACGAATACCTTCTGTATAATCTAGATATTTTACATGTATTTTGTTAACTGAGTGCCAAATAGCGCCACCTACTGGCGATAATTTAAACTATTTTTTTCTTGTGTCAAAAAAATCCGACACTTTTACAAGTCTAAAGGTGCAATCCGCACCCTGATACACCGATTTCTTCATTTTTTATGATTTTTTAAAATCCAAAAGAACTTTTCGCACACCCTGTATATACACATGTATATATAGAGTTGTAGCTCTGTAATCCCCCTCCCGCTTATGAGCTTTCCGAGTATGCTAATGCGAAATGAATTCGTTGGTATCCATGTATTTACACTTGAATACCACATCATTCAGACGCCTTATTAATCCCCAAGTGCATCCTTTTATATTGGCAGCTGATCCTCAGTGGAGCGTTTCCTTCCAACGGGTTAATACGTATGTTCACAAACCCGAATCTCTATGGATTGGTTTGAGGAACATGAAACAAACTTGTCTTCATTGCAATGCTACACTCAGTCCCCCGGATATAAATTACTATCTTCGGAATAAGTTGGAAAAACTGTTTGCTGGCAAGGTTATGCAGCCGTGGAATCTCCAGTAACTGCGTGACACACTCATGCCCATGGCATGGTGCACCCTTCCTGCTAAACTTTTTCAAACTCTTACTAGATCCATGACCAAGTGAATTCAGTTTGCTCTGAAGACTGAAAAATGCCCAATGTACTACTAAGTAGATCTGCCTAAGAACGTGGCATCTTACTAGTTTATATACATTAGTATTAAAATCCAATTCTGTATCCTTGTTCTTCCTGAATTTGTGTGGTTATTAATAAAGCAAATGTGACGGTGTTGATCTTGTTATATTGTATTCATGAAAACATTTATCCTGCTTATTTAATTTTTCTTCCAAAATCATCTTGTCTAAGGTAATACATTTTAATCCTAGTCTCTGAAAAGAGAACAGTGCAACATAAACATACCTCAAAGGTGCGTAACTAACAAAATGGTGTTGAGACTTCCAATACTTTTAGCTATGCAAAATTACGTTATCTTAATTGCATGCAATTAAAAACATTATTGTATCAAGAGACTGTTTCATTAGTAATTTGTAAATAACGTACGATGTTGTAGTGTTGCTTTTCACTTTTTTTGTTTGTAATTAGTGAAGCAACTCGAAATTACCTGCATTACGTCAAATAGATTCTGTTTATTTGGAAATCTATTCTCATTTCTCTTTTTTCCTCCTACAGTGTTGTCTTATCCTTGTTTTGGTAGATGGTCTAAATTATCGTTGTATTTTGAAAATGTTCCTCTAAATTACAAATATGGCTTTCATATCGTCCGTATACTGGTAAAACACACTATCAATATTTAAA
>QLNU02014802.1:10962470-10977429 GCA_006491805.2 Dysdera silvatica | reverse complement strand
GGATTTTCGTCGGCCCAAATAGCGAATGCAGTTGTTGATTTCAGTGGAAACCGGGGATAAAAATATAAATAAAATCGTGAAATTCAAAATGCCATAAGAGCAATGGAACGTGGTTGGATAAATCCCATCGAAACGTTAGTTTAAATGTCTATAAAAGTGTCAAACATCAAAAACGACATATTAATTAAAAATAAAATTTCCACCATATATTGTTTTCCACAGCTTTTGAAGAATTTCTTTAATATTTTTCTTACTATCTGAAAGTGACTGAAGTAAAACATGCTTTCGAATGAGTTTTGTTTCATATCGGTATTTAAGCCAAGTACACAACAATGTTCAAATAAAAGTCTTGTAAAATCAATAAAAGTTAATCCCTGATTAATATAAATTAGATTATCAAATACTTTTGTTGGGTCTATCATCAACAATCCAAGGGATTGCCACAGTTGGCGAATAAGTATTTCTAGAATGGTTTGTCAAACGCTTTTGAATTTTTAATTATAAGTGCGAGATTCATCCGTCCAGTTAAACAAGAATGAGAAAGTAAATTTTCAAAGCTTAAAAGATGTGTTCTCCCTGTGTATTTTTTGTAAATTATTTCACTTTATCATTTGTACATGAGATGTGATGAATTATTTCCTCATCTTGATTTTTATTTAATTTAAAATTGTGTTATTTTGAAATTTTTTTCCATCCAGAATATTTTTCTAAATTGTTCTTTAATTATGTGCGATTTAATTTAATTATTGTTACAAGTCTCAGCAAACTGTACACGGCCACCTCTAACAGACCATAACCCAAGAACTTAATAGGAAAAGATTTTTTATTCACCAATTGTGAAAATTTAATCACCAATGTCGACCTGATTTGTTCATCCCTGATCAATAAATGCTTAAGTTTCAAAAGGTATAACATCCAAATTTATTTACGGAAATTGATTACTAAAATCATTGATTGATTACAGTAGAACCCAGCTAATCCGTCACCTATGGGACCGAGAGCATGGTCGGAACGCAAAAAACGTCGGATTATTAGAGGAAGTTTGTTTTTTGGTTTTACGGCTCAAAGACTACAGTGGTCATGCTGCGCCGGGACCTACTGTTTTCCGAGGAATCCGAACCTCTTAAGGCCTAGGGAACCAAACCCCGGACTACAGTGAGCAGTGCGATCTTTATGAGATCTCTGAGTAAGCGTTCTTTTTGCACTGCTGGGAGTCGAACCCGGATTAGCCGCGCAATAGGAGAACGCGTTACCACACTGCGCCACCGCAGGGCCGGATTATTAGAGAAACACTTCATTTACGATTAAAATGCGATACAATTTGAAAACAATGTATACTACGTATAGTTTTCAATTAAGAATATTACTTACCATACTATTACTTTATAGTATTATGTTGACGCATTTTAAATTTAACAATGTAAATAGGAAGTAACATTTATCAAGAAATATTGAAATCAATAAGTAATATAGTTACAGTAATATATATATACTTCTACTGTACCTTTAGTGTTTAAGTGGGATGAAAAAAAAATCTGTAATGTTCTTCTGCTTAGCAGACGTCAATCCTGATTTTGCTGCCATGTTCCTCCATTTTCATATCCACAAAATATCCTTTGGTGAAGAAAAGGAGTTTTGTTCTATGCACTGAAGAGCTGTGTCGAATACCCTCTTAGCATCTGCATGCCATACTCGGTCAGTAGGTTTACAGCTCTCATTGTGTTCTTCTTTTTCGCTGTCGTCTCGGTTACAACGGCAATGATCAAGTCGTCATTTAATTCTTCTTCTTCTTTTGTAGTTCAGTCAGCATCAGCTTGATTGATCCACTCACGTCACTGAGCTAAACATCAGGATGTAAAGCTTGTACGTCACTGACAATTGCTGGTGTGTGTTCACCTTGAATTTCACTTCATTTTGATCACTTTCAACCACCTTTTTCTGCCAAAGTCTACTCCAAGATTTTTGAAGTGTTGATGTTTCATCTCTTCCTAAGCCTCGGCAATTGTGTAAATAACATCCTTAATATTATGAGCTTTCATCGCCTCAAACAGGCCGCTACATTTTTTCTGTATTTTCTAGAGTAGGTCCAATATATTTTCGACGATATCTTCTCTTTAACCACTCCATCACCCCCTGGTCCATGGGCTGGATAAGAGAAGTTACATTAGCAGGAAGAAATACAGTTTTTATTTCTCCCTTTACTAGTTCCTCTTCAGATGGATGAGATGATGCATTATCCAATAACAGTATGGCACGTAGAGGTAGTTTTTTACTTTTGATTCTTTTCAACTGCGGAGACAAAGTGGTCAAAAAAACATTCCTTTAAAAGGTTTCACTCAATCCATGCTGATTTTTGATTTCGATAATACGGTGGTAGTGATGACGCATTAATATTTCTAAATATTCTTTGATTTCCCTATCAAAAACAATGGCAATTTGTAACTACCGTTAGAATTGCTACAAGTAGCAAATTGTCCACCTGTCTTTACCAAGTTTCATACCTTTCATGGTTTCGTTTTTTGCAGCCAGATTTCTTGTTGGAAGCATCTTATAATTTAAACCTCTTTCATTTGTGTTATACAAATGACCAGGATTTAATATATTTTCCTTAATCGGATTTTCAAACTTTGGAATCAATTCGCGTGCAGCTGCTTCATCAGCAGAGAGCTTCTCATCTGAAATTATTACATTTTAAATTCCATGTCGTTTTTTCCATCGATGTAGCCAGCCTTCACTAAATCGCTCGGCGGGATAGCGGCATGGTCGAACCAAGCGGAGAGTCGGACCATCAGAGGTTGGATTATCGGGGTTCTACTGTATACAGCATTATGGGAGTATTTTGCATAAAATCTTTTCTCGGATTAAATACTATCTTGATTAATCTCAATAATTATATTCCGAAGTTAAAAAAACATGCGAAAGCAATACTCATCCACAACTGGCAACACAATAATCACATAATAACATCTGCAATGTTTTAATATTTATTTCTCTCTTTTGTATTCCTGAGGAAATGCGGCCAAATCTGTCTGAAACCTACAACAAAACGAACGCTTTCAACTTTACACTTATTACGTCTGTTTCTGCTTATAAATCTTATCTTCCTAGTCAGTGGCGTAAGGAAAAATGTCATGCATACCCCCTTTTACGAAAATTGATTCGTATATGCAAATATATGAAAAAAAAAGAAAATATATATGTAATAGTGTTGTGTCTTCTATAAGAAATTTACCAGCGATGCATTCCAATATTTTAAACAGAACACATGTCTATTAGTCACCGTTTCATGAGGTAAGATTCGGGCACAAAGCTTGTACTATAGTTTCAAAACTCGTCTAGATTTTATAATTTTCGGATGTTGAGTTCAATTTTAAAGGCAATAAAAACAGCTAAAGTAAATATGCGTAATGAGTTTGCCACAGTTGCAAATAATTCATTTTATTATATATTTTACTTACATGCACCACAACACTCATGCAATAACATCTTCAGTGTTCTAATATTTCTTCTTTCTTTTTTTTTTGTATTTCTGACGAAAGGCGTCCAAATCAGTTTGAAACCTGCATCAAAACGGACACTTTTCAACTTTAAGCTTATAACGTCGGTTTTTACTTGTAAATATTATAGGCCTAGTGCCACGTCGAATCATTGTGCTACTATGTACAATTACACATTATGCTATATATGATTCGCATAGAGGAGATCCGGTTCTATATTGAAATTAATGGAGATTATAATGAATATCGTGGAATATTTTTCCCCAATTCTGATGTTTCAAAAGCTATCGTCACGATTAAATGCTTACAACGGTAAAATTAACATATCATCGATATAGGGAAAATTAACGTATCATCGATATAGGGTAAATCCGGGTTACATGCCTCACTTTTTTTAAAATCGATATTCTGAGACCCATGGCGCACAAACATGAAATTTACTTAGTCATAATAATCGATACACTTTTAAGAAGCATATATATTAGTAAAATATAATTTACAAAAAATTCAATAAGCCGCTATAATTTATTTTTTAACACCCTTCGTTGCGGCATCTCTGCCGAGTATGTCGGGTGTTATGCCGCACCATGAGGCTTGCCGCGCTTCGTATAGTAAATGAATTTACGACGTATCAAATACGTTTCTTCAACAACTATGTTATGAAAAAATAGAATAACTGAAATTGCGATTTTATAAAACATAAAAATTGAATAAATTTAAAAAACATTCGCTGTTTTTATTTTGCACTCATTTTCAGAATCGGAACAAACATGGACAAAATAATGACATAAATGAATTACTTTTTTTTTCAAATAGGCTGGACTAATTTTTTAATCTATTCTCTCTCTCCCACAGTCGGCACAAAGCTCATCGAAAATCGTACATTCTGCGTGAAGCCATCGCTTATTTACATATAGCACAACGTAACCATTCGCATTTTTTTGTTGTGTGATAATAATTTTCTTCATATTCATTGCATGTATTCACATCCAAAGTTTGTGATGACCCCACTTCACTTTCCTTTTTTTTTTACTCATCTCCTTAGGATTAACTCTGGCTTTTTCTACTGCAGTGGAATCAAACCCAGAAACATCATCTACTTCAGAACTAGTACTATGACTATTTGATTCATAATCTAACCACCTTCTTTCGTTATTTCTATTTCTTTCTTTTCCAACTTTCTTCTCCAATCTTTCTTTTAACGGTCTTCTGTTTTCTGCAATGGTTAAGACAAGTGCCTATTTCTTCGTTGCTTTTCCTTTTTTCTTTATTTAATTTTGGAATTGGAGATATTGCATGCAAATATTTCGATGGAATTGTAATATTCTTTTCAGGCAAACCTTTACTCGTGGATGGCTGTGAATCCACAAGGTCTTATGCTTTCGACTCAAGTGCATGTTTATTCCATGGTTCCAGTATCAATAATGACGAAAAAACAGAAAGAAATTTGGAGAGCTTTTTTATGAATTTGGCGGGTTTTTTGAAAACTTTGGTGATATTTTTATGTATTTGTAAGAAAAGAAAATTTTAAATATATTGGCGACATTTGGCTAGGATTTGCGATTATATTTAACGGCATTTGGCGCAAAATAACAAAAAATTCTCAAAATTAAAATTAACATCCGAAAGAATACGCGCGGCATATGTCCCTGATTTTAACTGCGGCATGTATACCAATTTGTAAGGTATAGATGCCTCACCCCACGCCTTCCTGATCTTGAATTCAAACATGGCGAAATAACAATGAAACCTCTCTACACTAAGACTATGCTTCGCTCAAACAGGGGATCCACTGACATCGTTAAAGTCTTAGCTGTAATATACAAAATACGATAGCACACGAAAATATTTCATAATAAACTCTATAACTCACCTTATATATTTGTTAATTTAAAAACAAAAAGGCACAGGAACACGATGTTTTTACCAAACACGCTTCAAATACTAAATGGCGCACATTTGGTATTTTTTGCAGTGTCATCCCACAGCCCGTTTCAAAACTAGAGGGAATGCGCAATCTATATCGCATGTGGCATGTAAACCGGATTTACCCTATAATAAAGTGAAAGTAAAAAAATGACAAATAATGAAATTAAGCTGATTTACTAAATCAAAAATGTAAAAAGTAAAATATTGCCTGTAAGAAAAAATGGAATTAAAATGGTAAATGATTTCGATATATATATTATGCCGGCTTTTGTGTCATCAAAATTAAAATATTGAACTTAAAAAACAACGTATTCTTCCTTTTAGGAAAATTCTGTAACCCCTGTGGTGCCTGATTTATTAAAAGATGGAGTTAATCAAGGTTTGAAAAATGCATGATTTTCTATGCTTTTTAATAATATATTATTGCAGTATTTACTGTACAAACCCTTTGATATGGGAATATAAGAATATAATTCATCTTTCGTAAACGTGGTCGGATAAAAGCACACTTGCAGCAAAAGGTTTAAGGCAAAAGTACTATTTAACATCTTACGGGAAGCAAAGTTTCTTTAAGTACTTGCTTCTTGAAGTACTTTAAGTACTTGAAAAGTCTTTAAGTAACAAACGAACAGGTTACAGAACCTCCACTTAAATTTTTTGAAAAAAAACCCCACAAACTGTTGATAAAAATTATTATAAACTTATTCCATATGATAACCTCCAGTGAAAGTAAAGAAGTTATTTGTTATTATCAGTATTTTCTCCAGCCCAAATATTATAATGGTGGCAGTCAGAGCACCAGTGGTGTGCAATTTGGGCTCATCATCTTACGATACCAGTTATGCCCACAACCCGTTCATCTCCAATGTAACAACTAAATTTTAGTAACGTATAGTTAGATTTCCGTATCACATCGTAGTTGCTTATTGCCGTAAATTTATAAAAAATTACATTTCCTACGAAATATGGATCATATCCAATGTTTTTATAACTGCGCATTGGTAATCTTCTTCTTCTTCCATTAACTGCTTTGCTACATAAATTACCACTTCTTCAAACTACAATGAAAAAATCGATTTGAGTCCTCTTTCTTCCGTTACCATTGGACGTCTACTTTCCTTGAAACAAACAGTTCCCGCTGGACATCTAGCTCTCTCAAAACGAGTAGTTGCCCTTCTGAGATTATATAGTATTAATGGATTTGTTTGCAATTACTCATTCATTGGATCTCTCGTTGTGCACCATTATTCTCAGTTTGATAATACAGGAGCTCAAACACAAATTGAATCGAAAGACCTGTAGCGCACCATTTATTCTGTTGTCCCTTTGAAACAGGACGGTGAAACAATAAAAACTTACTTTCTCCTAATAGTCTAAACTTCAACTCTAAGAAAGATTTTACTTGTGACAAGAGTGTTTGTACACTCCTATGAGTTATTCCAGTTAAATTATAGACGAAGGCATAGGACGTACTAAAGAAAGTTCTCTCGAGGCTATGTAAAGTTCAAAGGCATTTATTAATTCGTAACAAGATTAAATGTTCAGTAAATGGCTAGGTTTCTATTATATTGCAAAAGTTATAAGGTTAGGAGTTATACTATTCGTCTGAATGCAAAAATGACTACTATTACACCTTACACAGGTTTTCTTAATGGTGAGATACATCAAAGTTCAGCTGCAACATTGCTATGTGAATCTTGAATCACTTCTACGCTACACTGCGTCTAACCCGTAGTACTACTCAGTGCTACTGTATATTTAACGAATAAAAGAGCAAAAGTCAACAGAAGTTACGGTTTATATAACCCATGATAACAACACAAAATCAAGGTATGGATCTCATGTATGACGTAATAGCAATTAATACCACATTACACAACGAATTCACAGTTCTCAACTTAACCGCCGCTACAGACCTATTGCACTTCCACTATCTGCAAATACATTGGGAAAATATGATGGCTTTCTTGACTTTTTATAGCCATCAGTACTGTAGAAGTTACGATATATAGAAAATTTCTATTTTTATCCTCTCTGAGTACAAAATACCCCCCATGGTTTTATTTTAGCAAATGCATTCCTTCGCAGATATTATTTCTGTGTATTAGCGAAGAATCTACAGACTGTGCCTTTTCCTATATTTCAGGGCAAAATATTTTAAATATGTTATGCTATATATGCAAAAAGCAGTTTGTGTCCATATTATTTCCTGAAGTTTAAAAATTTTCTTTAAATTTGCAAACAAATTTGTCAAATGAAAGAAATATTTTCTCTCTTTTTTTTGGAATAATCTTGTAAATTTAGTAATATTACTATGAAAAAGAAAAAAAATTTTGAAATTAAAGCCTTTAGATATATAGATGACCTTATTGTTTTTAATTGTTCCGAATTTTTGAATATTTATAAAATTATTTATCCTAAATGTCTCAAAATTAAAGAAACGGGTACACTAACTGATACTGATTTTTTGGATATATATAATAATTTCGAAGATACTTCTAACATTATTACTGGTTTATTTGATAAGAGAAAAGAATTTGAATTTAAAATTTCCGCACTTTCGAATTTTTTGTCTAATGTTAGTTTTGGTGCCCTTCGGAATATTATTATTACACAATTTTATAGGATTAATAAAACTTGTTACAAAGATGAACATATTTATAGAGCTATTAAATTTTTAGAAAATATTCTTGTTTATAATTAGGCTCCAATTAATTTTATACGTAGAGATTTGAAGGGTTTCGACAGATTTAGATTTTATTCGGGTAAGTTTTAAACAGGATGTATAGTTTACTTTGAATTCATTTTATTATATGGTTTGGCAACAGGTTTAGATTGGGGAAATTTTTTAGTATGGCAACACTGCTTTTCCTTATGTTTTGATGGGCGGTTCACACATTTTGTTTGCTTTGTCTTTTCAATTTTTATTAGGCCGATATTTATTAGACATGAGCAGGCCCATGCCGAGAAGAAATTGGTTTTCCTTTTTCCCTTTTCATTTCATTCTTTATATTACTTTTGGTATTATTTTTATTTTATTTATTTTAAAATTCTAATTTTAAGGGGCGTTGGGAGAACGCATGCCATTTTAGAAATACTGGCATTGCTAACATAAACGCTCCTATTTATGTATTGCCAATGGGGGGGATACCCCCTGACGAAGTTCTGCACCTCGGGTTATTTTCAATATTTTTTCTTTTCAATTTTTCATATTCGTTCTTGAGTTTGGTCTTGTTTTTCTGTTATTGGTTTGGTGGTTTTTGTGGTTGTTCTGTTGAAGAATTCTACAAAAAACTATATGAAAGTAACAGTGAATTAAACGAAGACACTGAAATAGTCGAAGGAACAGCTCCTAAAATCTTAAAAGAAGAAGTTTCATTTGCAATAAAAAATATGAAGAAAGGAAGAGCCCCTGGTGATGATGGTATTACATTAGATATCCTAAAAGAAGCTGGAGAATATGTAGAAGACATACTTGCAAAATTCTTTACCAAATGTCTTAACAGCGGTAACATACCAAACCAATGGGATTCTGCAACAGTAATTCTTTTGCATAAAAAAGGTGATAAAGAGGATTTGAAAAATTACCGACCAATTAGCTTGTTACCTGCTATTTATAAAATCTTCACAAAAGTGCTAACACATCGCCTGCAGAAAAAATTAGATGCAGCTCAACCAAGAGAACAAGCTGGATTTCGAAGTGGATTCAGTACAGTGGACCATATTCAAGTATTAAGAGAATTAATTGAAAGAACACATGAATATGAACTTCCATTGTGTGTTGCATTTATTGACTATGAGAAGGCCTTTGACTCTATTAAAACATCAGCAGTCATCAACTCTTTAAGATCAACAGACATTGAGGATGTGTACATTGACATGGTGAAACGTGTGTATAAAAATGCAAGTGCAAAATTTCGGTTACATAAAGATACCAAAACTATCAAAATTGGTAAAGGTGTGAGGCAGGGAGATACCATTTCTCCAAAACTTTTTACTTCAGCTTTACAGATGATTTTTCAGCAGATAAATTGGAATAACAAGGGAATAAAAATAAATGGTGAATATTTAAATCATTTGCGGTTTGCTGATGACATTGTTATTTTTTCAACGAACCCATCAGAACTCCAAGACATGGTACAGGAGCTCTCAACTAGAAGTAAAGAAGTTGGACTCAAGATGAACCTACAAAAAACTAAGATCATGTTCAATAATTTTGTAGAGGAAACAAAAATACAAGTTGACAACATTGAGCTAGAAATTGCTGATTCATATATTTACCTTGGCCAGCTGATTTCAATGGATGGCAACATTATGAAAGAACTCAACAGACGTATTAAACTTGGCTGGAGTGCATTTGGAAGAAACAGTTTTATCCTGAAGGGGAAATTGCCTTTGTGTCTAAAAAGAAAGGTCTTCAACCAGTGTGTATTGCCAGTCCTCTCTTATGGATCAGAGACATGGAGTCTAACAGTTGGAGCAATACGAAAGTTACAGACAACGCAAAGGAGCATGGAGAGGTGCATGCTTGGAATAACTAGGAGAGATCGAAAAAGAAACACTTGGGTGAGAGAGCAAACTAGAGTAGAGGACATCATTGTTAAAGTAAAAGGGCTGAAATGGCGATGGGCTGGGCATATTGCAAGAAGAACTGATCAACGATGGACAACAGAAATTCTGAACTGGATTCCAAGAGACCACCGAAGACCTAGAAAACGTCCTCAAACTAGATGGGTGGATGAAATAAGAAAACAGGTTGGGGTGACGTGGAAACGAATGGCCCAGGATAGACTTGTGTGGAAAGCATTTGGAGAGACCTTCATCCAGCAGTGGATAGATAATGGTTGAATATGATGATGATGATATATATATATATATATATATATATATATATATATATATATATATTCTTTTGTTGTAATATGCTGCAAGTTCGCTAACATGCATTGAAAATTTATTATTTTATTTAATTTATTATTTTATTTATTTTTACTAATTTCTTTAAATTTACTATATATATATATATATAGATATATGTTTTTGATTTATTGTAAATTACAATATTTAAGTAAGGGTCGATGCCGTAATTAGCTTGCTTGAATGTACCAGCGAATAATTGACTTGGTTAATTACAAAGCTTGCCCGTTGACGTATGATATACGAATTTTACAAGCTAAAGATACAAGATAAAAAAACTTTTACAAGATAAAATGACATTTACTGGTGAGACGAATAAGAGTAAAACAGTAACACTATATATCCAGGTAACAAAAAATTCTGCCCGTAAAGTATCACATTCGTTATTTCTCTTTTTATAGGAATATAAATGTATTTTAGTTCTTATTCATTACTTTCTTTTTTAAAAAAATCTATTTAAGCAGGGCTTGAAGTAATTGGTCCCAGT
The DNA here is from genome assembly GCA_006491805.2 of Dysdera silvatica. Lineage (NCBI taxonomy): Eukaryota > Metazoa > Arthropoda > Arachnida > Araneae > Dysderidae > Dysdera > Dysdera silvatica. The sequence goes on along the minus strand of QLNU02014802.1, from coordinate 10,966,599 downwards.
CCATATTAACTGGTAGCTACCCAAATAAACATGTGCTTCGAACATCAAAGTGAAAATGTGCACCAGAGAAATCTTCCTTGCCGGATATATGATTGAAATATACAAAAAGAAACATAATTTTCCTTTATTTTATTAGGCAAATTTTAATTTATGGTGTGTTATTGTTTATTGATTTAATTAAATATATATGAGGATCAGCAAAACCTTTTAAGTGCTTAAAGTTTCTTAAGCATGCATAAAATCTAAAAGGTTTTTCTTCTTCTATATTTCTTATAACATTTATGATATATATACCATATAAAATGTGTAAAAATGGGGTTGAATAAATATTATTATCAAAAATAGCACTATTAAAAATATATTATATTCTTAAATATCATCTCATTCACCCATCTCAATTGGGTTTTCTGGAGAAAAAAAATCTACAAAACTTGCAGTTCCACACTTACTTAGATATTTCTAAAGCCTTTGATACCATACATCATGATATTCTTCTCTATAAACTTAACCATTTTGGTATCAGAGGTCCTAGTCTTGATTTATTTACTGACTTTCTAACAGATCGAAAACAATTTGTTTATTGCAATCGTGTTAATTCTGCTAGTGTTTCCAATCCCCCTGGGATTTCCCCAGGAATCTGCATTGGGTCCTCTTTTATTTTTCACCTACATTAATGATATTTTTCAGATATTTACTATAGCTACCCCCATTATACTTACAGATGATATACGTTTTACTGTTTCTCACTCTTACTTTGATAATTTAATTGAAGACGTACAAACACAAACTTCTCTGGCTTTTAGCTGATTCTCTTCCAAAACACTCAGAGTAAATGCCTCTAAAAGACACTTTTTACAATTCTATAACAAGCATTTACCCTTTTCTCTGTTTTCTCATCACTCTTGAGAATCATTCTGTTCTGTTTTCCAATACTCATAAATTTTGAGTACTCTATAAGCTGTCTTGGACTGCGCAATGTGATGCAGTAATATCAACAATAGCTCAAACGTTGAGTATTCTTAGAAGAACACAATTCTTCCTTCCACTACAAGCCATTCGAACAATATATTTTTCTCTTATTCACTCTCATTTAGTTTACTGTTGTAATATCTGGGCCGAAACTACTCGCGCTAATATTTATAAAATCGAAAAAATACCATATCACGTTCTTCAGAGAATGAATTCTAAACTTATGAATAATTCTGATAATTTCTGGTATTTTTTTCTATCATACCTTTTTCTAAACTTTATCAACTAAGAATGACAATTTTAACCTTTCGTCGAATTGATCTTGGCATTTACACTGACATTATTCATCTTTATCGCCGTTCTGTCCAAGAAGTTGGACTACATTTTCAGCTACAGGCCAATTCACATTATTCATTTAATCATTTCGAATCAGTACAGGAATATGGAATCTCCTTCTCGATGAACTTAAAATTATTCGGGAAGAGGGTCTGTTCAAGATCCAGCTTACTAAATTTATTTTGTTGTTGAGTTAGCTCTTTTTTTGTTTATTCTTAATTGATTACAAATTTTATGTCATATTGTTGTTTAGGGGTGACTGGGACGCGTCAAGCTGGAAATTTCCAGCTTTTTTTCTAGTCATCCCTCAGGTATATTTTATTAGTTTAAATATAGTTTGATATCTGTTAAAAATTGTAGCATTTTAATATATCAGAAAAATAAGTCATATTGTATTATTATTTTTAATAATAATAATGTATAAATCAAGCCCAGAATATGCCTATGTTTGAAATAATCTGTACTGAGGTTGTTCTTACATCACAAGCACACGATGCTTGACTTGTCCACCTCCATCTAATAACAATACTGCTTCACATGCAATCATATGAAATAAAATTTATGATTAAAGACAACATTTGCAGAAACTGACATAGAATTGTTAGACATCATATAAAAAACTATGTTGGTAAATTTTTAAAACTATTACTACGAAACAATTTATTCTGATACGATAATCCTCCCTTTCCCGTATACTATTCTTTGATATCCCTTTCTTACATTGGAAAAGGGAATGAAACCAACGTAATCATTATTTTAAATGTATTTAAAATAGAATTTATGTACTATTTTATATAAAATCATAATTTTAATGTTCTCTTTAACTTTAATGTTTTTAACTTTCATTATAAAAAGAGCGTTTTAATTTTCTATTTTCAAGGATAAAATATAAATAAATAGCCATTAAAAATATATCGGTGAGTATTTACCAACAACTGAACATACGTCGATGAATAAATATATCTCAATAAATAACAGTAGCTAATTGAACCAGGTGTATGTCGCACTAACCTACAAACGATCATAATTTTGAGAGAGAAGGAGAAGGAGGTTAAGCTTTAACCATAAAATGAGTGACTTTTTCTTTTATTTTTCGACCATAAAATTATATGCATACTTGTATATTGCTTCAAGTTCTGTACCAATTAACACTATGATTGTAATATAGAACTCGTCGATCTCTTTAACCAATATAATTAGAGAGTTTTATTAATGGATACGCTGTTTTAATTAATGAACAGCCAAAATTTATTGCATTATCTTTGTCTTCGAAACACTTTTATGGACGTTTATTTAAACTTCTTCACCGTTCTATCTTTTGCAACCTGATCGAAAATTTTCGAGTTAATTTTTTGTCAATTGAAAAAAATCACGAAAGTTCTATTCGAGCAAATTCAATTTATATCCGCGTTTCCAATCAAAACAATCGAAGAAAAAGTACGAAGTCATTTTCTCGGACAAAAGGTAAAGCGATCTTGTGAACAATAGAATTCAAAGCATTTACATTCACAGAAATTGGAACTAAAAAAGATTTGTTGAAAAGGGTAAAGTCATCCGATAGCAGTGTACAGAAACCCATTTTCACTCTTAATAAGTAATTCCTCCTTTTATTCGTGAGTGAACAGTTGAAAAAAAAATAGAAAGGAGAGATAACGAATGTGGTAGTTAATCATTGTATTCGACGTTAGGATGATAATGAGATTTATTTTCTAAAATATAAATTTTTGAATTTTTATTCTTCGTTTAGCAGGTACAACTACTTAAGTCAAGGATCTTCAACCCGCGGCCCGCCAACATGTTTTATGCGGTCCACCGGCTCATGGAAAAGTACAAATTGTTTCACACAAAAATAATGCCCCCAGCTCCCTCTGAGTATGAAATGTAAAGTCTGAGTCAAAATGATAGCACCAGTTACATATTTGCCGATTTTATTTACAAACAAAACAAAATGAACTTAGCAATATAAAATAAAGAACATGTATGTATTACGCTTCTACTCACAAATTAAGAACAATTCATGTTGCCATTTGGATAAGCAAAATCTTCAATAAAAAAATTTGACAACAAAATCCTGAGTCAAAATGATAGCATGTGTCATATTTTTTCATGCATATACATATTAATGTAAGTTTTTTCAGGCCATTTGCAGACATTGCTAACAAATACTTCTTCCTACAGGTGAGCAATGAATTGTGAATAAAATTAGAACATCAAATTATATATACTTTATTAGTAGCAACATTTTATGTTTATAGAAATGAATACGAATTGGTCAAAATGCTGGTACCATGATTCAAAACAATGTAACACTAGAAAAATACATAAGATCAATATCCAATAAAGCGTCACTGTTGTGAAATGACTTTAAACACCCTAGTGGGTATAGATGCCACCAATGCTTGAAGTGTGTTAGCATCAATTTCTTCCCAAGTATATTCTATTGATTATATCAGTGCATAAATAGAGTTATAATGACCCCCCATTTTTATACACAGAACGTGCAAGTATGTCTTAGAAATTCTCCATAAGGCTGAGATCTGGAGAAATCGCAGGCCAGTCCATTACACGAACTTCATCCTTCAAAAACCATTCCCACGTTGGTTCAGCCACATGGATGCTGTGTTATCTTGTTAGTACACGAAAGAAGGGCCTCCCAATTTCTCTACAAATGGCAGGATATGGACTTCGAATAGTGCTTGGAAGTCTGTAACCTCATTCGATCGCTTGGGAGGGTTAAATTTGAATTATTACCTGAGATGAGACCTGCCCATGCTACAAGAGATCCTCCTTGTTGCCTTTTAGAGAAAATCACATTAGACTTCCA
>QLNU02014802.1:10948156-10959329 GCA_006491805.2 Dysdera silvatica | reverse complement strand
CTTTAAAAAAGAAGAGTTATTTAAATATACACACATTCCTTATATCTTACATTGTCATTATTTTCGCTAACGTTTTAAATCCTAAATGTAGTATATAGCCGCATGTCCATTACCAAAAGATCTAAACGACTTCGTTACGTAATATAAATTATCACTGCACATCTAAGAGACTAATGACTTCTAAGAAATCCCCCTTCATAACTTTAATGCAAATCAATGGCTCATCATGTTTGAAAAAGTTATTTATTCGTCTAGTGGTGAGATTTTCTCGCTCTTTCTATGTACTTTCCCTTCCATCTAAAATAGTTGTGTGATATGTATTTTTTATTATAGCTTAATAGTTTTTAAAAGTATGTAGTTTCATAATTTCAACCATTTCGCAATGAAGATGAAACTGCCATAGCCTCGAATGTTTGCTTCCAACTTGTTTATTTATATGCTTCTTATTGGCTGCTTCTCAGACAATGCCAGTCGTAATTTATTGCATTTTTTTCTCATTAAGTATGCACACTTTTTAAAATATTAATATATCTGCTATTATCCCACAGGCCACGGCATCTCTTTTAAGCGAATATAAGTCGTTTAAATTTGCTATCCTTTTGAATCATGCATAGACAATGTGAATTTATCAGACGTAGTTTTACCTTGGCTCAGTTTAACGGTCGTTTTTCTACCAGTAATGCCGTTACGACGTTGTCGAAGACCTTATAACCAATTGGATGACTTCGAACGTGGTCGCATAGTCGGGATGCTTGAAGCTGGCTGGTCCTACTGAGCAATAGGCTGCCACCTGCACCGTACGGACACTGCTGTGCAAAGGTGTTGGCAGCAATGGTTTCTGCGAGGAACTCATCGGCAGAATGATGGCTCTGGATGGCCAAGGCGCACTAATGCAAGGGAAGATTGGTTGGTTGTGCAACAAGCCCGAGCTGACCCAACGGCATCATTGTCCGCCATCCAACGTGCTACAATTTCTTCCATACCACCCGTAGCACCTTCTACCATCACACGGCACATGGCTGAGGCGAGGTTACACTCACAGCGGCTTTTAAGACGTTTGCCTTTAACTCCGCACCATCGACAGAGTCGTCTGGAGTGGTGTCGTAGCCGATCATCATGGCTGCCAGCAGATTAGTATCGCATAGTGTTCAACGATGAATCCCGCTTCAGTCTTGGAGCAGATGACCATCGGATAAATGTGTGGAGGTGACAGGGCCAGCGGTCCCAACCACCCTTTGTTTTACAAAGGAACACAGCCATTACCCCTAGTGTGATGGTGTGATATGCTATCCCATGCGACAGCAGGACGCTCCTAGTCATCCTACGTCCAACTTTAACAACTCAACGATACACTGATGCCACACTGCGACTGTTTGCGTTTTCATGCGGTTTGCGTTTTCCGCGGCCGTCTACGGCCCTTTACAACACGGGAGCCTAGAGCCATTTTTCAACAGGGTAATGCCAGGACCCATACGGTTTTATCTGTGATCTTTCTCCGTGCTGTTAATACTCTTCCTTGGCAGCAAGATTACCAGACATTTCGACAATTGAACATGTACGAGACATGGTAGTATGCCTGACTCAGACACCGCAAAATGCCGCAGATCTGGATCAATAAGTGAGGAATTCTAGGCAGAATGTGTCGCAGGATTGCATTACGAACCTTTATTACTCCTTACCTAGATATATAGAAGCACGCATTGCCGCCAGTGGAGGTTTCACCAACTATTGATTTGAACATTCAATGTGCAATTCCTAGCCATTGATGGGTCCTACGGCCTTGAATTTTTTATCATATCCTTACCCGTGTATGTGCTGGATGTACATTTAATTTCAATAGAAACAAATAATTTTTTCATGGTGCTTCGTCTCGTTTCTTTTTTTTTTTCTTTGCAAAATAGTGTATAAACGGACAACCTATTTTTTAAACATGTTTAATAATTTCTTATTAAATATTAACTTCCAGAAACGTAGTAATGTATTAATTATTTGTCCACTTATTTCCATCATAAATATACTGAAGTGCCAGAAAAACTGGTACAGGCGTGCGTATGCAAATAACGGAGCTTTGCAACCAATCAGCGTAACGCGATGCGGTCGGCAGCGCCTATATAAGACAAGAGATGTCTGGCAAAGCTGTTAGATCGGTTCTTGCCGCTACAATGGCAGGTTATCAAGATTTAAGTGATTTTGAACGTGGCGTTATAGTCGGCACAAGAGAGATGGGACATAGCATCTCCGAGATAGCGACAAAATTTGGATTTTCGCGTACGACCATTTCACGGGTATACCGTGAATATCAGGAATCCGGTAAAACATCAAATCTCCGACGGCGGTGCGGCCGGAAAAAGACCTTGAAAGAACGGGACATTCGACGACTGACGAGAATCGTTAAACGAGATAGACGTGCAACACTTCCTCAAATTGCCGCGGATTTCAATGCTGGGGCATCAACAAGTGTCAGCGTGCGAACTGTTCAACGAACCATCATTGATATGGACTTTCAGAGCCAAAGGCCCACTCGTGTACCATTGTTGACTGCACGGCACAAAGCTTTACGCCTCGTCTGGGTCCGCCAACACCGCCATTGGACTGTTGATGACTGGAAACACGTTGCCTGGTCTGACGAGTCTCGTTTCCAATTGCATCAGGCGGATGGACGTGTACGGGTATGGAGACAACCTCATGAATCCATGGACCCTACATGTCAACAGGGGACTGTTCAAGCTGGTGGAGCTTCTGTGATGGTATGGGGCGTGTGCAGTTGGCGTGATATGGGACCCCTGATACGTCTAGAGACAACTCTGACAGGTGACACATACGTAAGCATCATGTCCGATCACCTACACCCATTCATGTCCATTGTGCATTCCGACGGACTTGGACAATTTCAGCATGATAATGCGACACCCCACACATCGAGAGTTGCTACCGAGTGGCTCCAGGAACACTCTTCTGACTTTAGACACTTCCATTGGCCACCTAAATCGCCAGACATGAACATTATCGAGCATATCTGGGATGCCTTGCAACGTGCTGTTCAGAAGAGATCTCCGCCATCTTGCACTCCTATGGATTTGTGGACTGCCCTGCAGGATTCCTGGTGTGAATTGTCTCCAGGATACCTTCAGACATTAGTCGAGTCCATGCCACGTCGTGTTGCGGCACTTCTGCGTGCGGGGTTGGGGGCTACACGATATTAGGTAGGTGTGCCAATTTTTCTGGCACTTCAGTGTATATTAAATATGGCATGTTTTTCTTTAATAACGTTTTCTATCTCTTCATTCGATATATATGTAAGCCTTTATCTCTATTTTCTTCCATCCCGTCCCTTAAGTGCCTTCGATATCGCTTTATAGATATATGCAGCTAGCTCTCCCTCGTTAACGATTAATATATCATTCGTAGCAAAAGGATTCTTCAAACACTTTTTTTATCCTTTTTTTGTCTTCTCCGAAGCAAAGATACGTCTTTTAGTTTTATTTCCTATTGTGAATAGACAAAGCTACGTTCCATTTTTCTATTGTACCTGTAACTTGATTATATAAATAGGTATAATTACGTAATAATAAAATATCGATATACATTAAAATACAATAGAAATTATTACTTCCGTTAGAAATAAACATCTGTACTTGCGATGGCATTTATTTTAATTAATTATTGTCTATGTGATTAGTGATCTCAGAGCCTTTGCATTTGGCAGAAATGACACACAATTTAATCTTTAAATCTGAGGAATACTCGTTATCTGTGAACGAGAATAAATTTCAATCAACCTAATTGCATTTGTGGTTACACATTCTTCCATATGATATTTTTGATGTGACATTGATATTTATAACCTTGAGTGTTAACTGGTGATAAGGTTAAAAAAGTAGGAGAGCAGAAAGCTATAGCTTGTTACATGGCTCTCCTCCAAATGGATAACATATTGCACAGATCTGAAATAATAAAACAGAGAAACTACATTTTTAATGCGTATAATGATCTTTAATAATTAAAAATGACTAAAAAATAGATGCATTTCGAGTCAGGCAACGTGCTACCCTTCTTCAAGAGAAATATATTGCAAGAAAATAAGCATGTGTTGCACGGGCGACCCAGAATTTTATGCAGGGGAGGGGGTTGCATTCAGAAAAGATTCTGATTGAATAATGTCGGTGGACTATAGTTTCTTGTGGATTCAGTCCTTCTTTCCTCCTTTTTTCCTAGGCGCAGGGGGTGCAAGTCCACCCCGTTGCACACCCTCGGGGCGGCAATGATGTGTTGCCATTCTTAGGAAGCGTTGTTTCACGGTGAAATCTTCTGAAATCGAAATTCAACTATGAGCGCTGGTATTGGGTGTTGTTTCTAGCATCAGAATGGCCCATGATTGACTGAAGTACGGGGTGGATTGCTTATCGTTCACAATATTTAGCGAATTAAGTTTAATGTGGTCGGCCTCTAGAAAGTCCAGTTCAGGGTTAGACCTAGGCTGACAAAAGATGATCGATTCATGGAAAGTAAACCTACGATTATTTTCCCAGCAGTAGAAGGCTATGGAGGATTTATGGAATTCGGAATTTTTTTTATAGTTTTGATGCTTTCTTAAACTGTGCTTTAAGTCTCGTTTAGTCTGGCTAGTATAGGAGAGATGGCATTCGCAAAAATTTGAAAAATTCCCCAGCGTTGAATAAGCGAGAAAACGTCTTTGAACTTGGAGTGGAAATTTTATTGTAGAGGGAGAAAGTAACCCGAAAATGTGATTGCTGCAAAATTTTGGCCAGAGCGAAGCTCAGTTTCGGGGTTAAAAGGGCAAGGCGACCATACTAGAAAAATTGACAGTGGAAAGGTTAGAAAGGATTGTAAAAGAGGATATTTGTTGAAATTAGCCAAAATGCAAGTAGTAATATTGTGGTTGTAACCGCTACTTTCGGTAATAGATTTCAAAGCTGCCAATTCTTTAGATACAAACAATGGGGTTTGAGCAAATTTGAATGTTCCGAGACAATAAAGTGTAAAATGCAGCCATCTTTTGATTGGCAGAATGGTAACAGCTTTTAATGGATAGTAATTAGTTATTTTATTCCTCGCTCATTATCTTAATCGACATAATACTGCTTTTATTCCTCAATCTAAAAGAACTGGTTTGCTACATAGTAATCTTGAATCAGTCACAGCTAGAATTCATTATAATTTAACTCTCGATATCCGCCATACAGGGTGTTCCGAAAACACCGAATCAAAAGTATATAGCCGTGATTCTTGTGCAAAATGGACCATAATGGCCCTTTACATGGGGCGGTCGGAAATGAATATCCACAGAGTTATGACTATGAACAAATAACAAAACATGATTGGATGAGAAACAAAGTTAAGCCCATGAAGAATGGAATCCTGCAATAGACCGCATCTGGGCCGTATTATCAAGAAACTGGTTATCTTATTCGCTTTGCATATATAGCCACAGTATAGCCTAGCCCTTGGCGCAGTATAGCCCAGATGCTCTTGCGCCATAAAAAAGCCAAACAAACAAATATCTCTGGAATGTGGAAGTTAAAATTTGAAACCAATGAAAATTATATTTGAAAGTTTGACCTACCACTTGAATTTAATTTCCCAAATTTCGCCGTCGCCAAACTTTGGCGAGAATGGCGAACCTTTGGCAAACTACTTACGATTTACGTATCGAACCATTGAATTTTTGGCCATTTTATTCCCCTCCCCCGATAAGCAAAAGTTAACATTGAAAATAAACTAACATAGGAAAATAAGCACAACAGCAACAACCTCCGAAGTTGCTTACATAATATTTGAACGCCCCCTATTAAATTTTTTCCATGGTAAATGGAAATACAAGTCCTGCGACCCGGCCACCATGCTGGCGCCTATAGTCGTCATTATTCAGAATCGATCAAGACATAAGCGTACGGAAGTGGGATTCATGTGGGCCATAATCTCCCGCAATTGGGAGAATATTAACACTAGGTGCAGGGGCGGACTGGGTTCTCTCAAAGGGCGCATAGCTTGGATTAAGTGTATGACGTGAGCCCTATAGCCCATGAGGGAGCAACGGACCGGGGTCCGATTGGCTGGCGGCTCAGTTCGCCCCTGAATAGATCTACCGAAAGCTATGATATAGAGGTAAACCTTCTCATTCGAACCAACCCCTTTTAGGAATTTTCTGGGTACGTTACTGGATCAAGGGTAATTTTTCGATACTAACTTTTATTATCAAGCTATTTATTCTTTTAAAAAATGTAAAACATGAGCGAAAATAAAAGATAAAGATTCTTCGGAGCATAAAAGTTTATGATTGGCAGGTGGAGGGCATTGACGGATCCAGTACGAATCCCAGAGGTGGGGAAGGTGTCGATTTGTATGAAAGTGCGCAAAGTAATTTTAAACTGCATAGGGTGGGGGGCGTGCGAATAGTGCAGTTGGTAAGGCGTCAGCGTACCGATCTTGCTAACGTATACTGGGCGCAGTGGTTTTACTTTTCAGTACCGGGTTCCCTTGGCCCCACAGGGTCCCTGTGCAATTCACCCTTCGTAGCAAAAATTGAAACACTCCTTCGGTAAACTTCTTTAATCGGTGTTGCGAGTCTCGAGATATTTATTTTTCAAACTAAACTTCTTGTTTAGAACCAAGAGGGCTCCCACATATCTTGGAACTCTCTATGTTCGTTATGCGCCAATTATAAAATCAGGTCGCCAATCTCAGCAATCATAAAAAATGCCAACACGCCCGGAAAGCTGTTTGACGAGGCAATGTAGCAACCCCGCGCTGGAGTTGAAATTTTCGGGGGAGACAACTTCATGGTTTGTAAGCGCCATTGGTCATTATAGATCCCGCCTCTGCTACTCTAAATAAAAGTATGCATAACTCCGTGGATATTCATTTCCGACCCTCCGACCCCCCATGTAAAGGGCCATTATGGTCCATTTTGCACAAGGATCACGACTATATACTTTTTAGACAGTGTTTTCAGAACACCCTGTATTAAAAATCTCGGTATGTTTAAGTGATGTCTAATTCATTTTATTATAACAAATCGTCCATAATTGTAAAACTTGTTCAATAATATTTATCACCATTGTGGGTTTTTATATCGTCTTTATTTCTTAAGTATGTAAGTTGAATTGTTTTTTGCTTTTTCTAATTGCGCAATGTTACCTGATGATGGAAGATGATTTGATTTTAGATTTTATTGCACTTTCACTTTGCTTCGTATTAACTGATTATGTATTATACTAGAGCAGTGGTTCTCAACTGGTGGTCCAAGAAGGAGTCCGATGTGGTCCGCGAGACGGATTATCATTTAAAAAAAAAAACTGAAAAAATTTATTAAAATTATTATTATTAAATATAAAAATGAAATTGATTGCATATTTGTAGTATTTTACAATCTGACGGAATTTCATAAAACGGTTCGTATTAAAAGTAATTCGTCTTAAGCGTGTTCATCTTAACGAGGTTTGACTGCATTATCATTAAATTTTTTTTTCCGTTTATTATTTTTTACAAACACATTTCCCCCAAATAATAAAAAATAGATGGATGGATGGATGGATGGATGGATGGATGGATGGATGGATGGATGGATGGATGGATGGACGGACGGACGGACGGATGGATATTATAGAATATAATAATAAATTGAGCACAATAATTTTTAAAAAATGGGCAAGGTTGTGTGTATATATATATATATATATATGTGTGTGTGTGTGTGTGTGCTTTCTATTTATGAGGCAAATTAATATTTGCTGCACGGATAGAAAGGCGGAAGGGGAGGGCTAATTCACCAACCCGTCTAGCCAGCGTGGTGAAATTATGGCTAATTCCTCCATTATGTTGACACACCAGAAACCATGGCCCCTAGTCTCCAGGTGCTGGAGTGCTCCTGATCAAGGCAGCGGTCAGTGTGGCATGAAAGCAGGGGGTGCTAAGAATCACTGGAATGGCCCAGGCTGCCGTTTGTTATTGACCTTGGCTACGTTTAATGGACGATCCCTTGCTTCTGAAGCAAAACTTCAGGAATTGGAAGAGGAACTAGACAAGATCAAATGGGACATTGTAGGACTCAGTGAAGTTAGAAGAAAAGGTGAAGAGTTGGTGGAACTTAAAAGTGGACATTTGTTTTATTATAGAGGAACGGAAACTGGAAGAACAAGTGGTGTTGGCTTCTTAATCAACAAAAGAATTAAAGACTACCTTCTTGAAGTCGAAAGTACGTCAGATCGAGCAGCGAGGCTCGTTGTTCAACTAACCCAGCGATACCAACTTCAAATAGTACAGGTATATGCACCAACATCAAGCCATACCGACGAAGAGGTTGAAGAATTTTATGAAGAAATCAAAGAGTTACACACCAAAGGGAAACAACATATCAAGCTCATCATGGGGGATTTCAATGCAAGAATTGGACAACAGGAACAAGGAGAGACATCGGTTGGTAAATATGGATACGGGTAAAGTGTTCAGATGAAACTTAATATTTAAAAAAAATTATCTTTTAAGTAAATAAAAACAACAACAAAAAGTTCACCGGTCGACGTGTCCCATTTTTCTTATTTTTATTCTTATGTTTTGTGTGATTTCAAGGATACTGTCTAGTTTTGTTTTTATCCCCCAAGGAAATATCAAGAGAATTAAAACAAGAGGATCGTTTACGTCTGATAACAGTAAAGTATCCATATTCAACATCTGAACATTGATATTTTTTATATATGAGTGAAGATTGTACTATTTGGGAAATTACGAAGATTGTTGATGATTTTTGATTTGTTACAATGAATTTTAAATAATTGTGGTGATAAATACGATAATTAATACATATTTTTTACATGATAGCATGTTATTATTTTGAAATGTAGGTCGGTATTAATACTTCTCTCATATGTTAATGTGATGTGATTTTCAATTTAATTAACTTCATATAATCTTATAAACTTTAATTAATTTCTACCCTTCTTTTGGCATTATCAGTTTACTATCTTTATTCTGGTATCATTTTCATTGTACTTAAAACTAAAACAGTCCTCATGGCAATGTGGATCCTATATCTGCAACTTATCTATCTATACCCTTTGCCATCAAAATATCTTCAAGCTCATTCTCGTCTCGCCTTCTTCCATCCATCCCATATATCCACTAAGAAACGTCGTAAAAATGCCAGCGTAATTTCAGTCTAGCTTAACAGTACTCTATTGAGAAAACTTCAACGGTCATCGGCTATCACTTATGGCCTAAATTTATGAAAAAATACCAGAGCCAGGCCACACCAGATGAACACATGGCACGAACATGTGCAAGATTGGCGGGTGAGAAGGAATGACTCATCCGCCAAATGGAGCCAAAGAAGATATCGGCCAAGGTTGGTGGGCACGTTGCCCATGTTATCGAATAGCCTGTGGATAGGCTCTTGGCTAGATTTTGGCTTCATTTAGTTTTCGAGTAGACAAAATATTTTCTTCACAAGCTTGAAAGTTTGCAAGATCTGGCAGACATATCAACCACCTAAAAGTATGAAGACGTAATCTTCTAAGCGGGCTATGCCCCGTAGTAAATATATATTTTTCCTTTCTTCCCTTCCTGTGCCCCTTTACGCTTTAAAATTTTCATTTTTCTTAGTAACTTAACATATAATATTCTGCAGGTTTTTCTTCTTTTAAAATGATTATATTATGGGAGTCAGACCCCGTAAAAAAGTTAATGGGATTAACAATTTGAAGTGGAAATTCTTCCCAATCATAAAAAACATCAATTAAATTAAAATCATACTGCTGCTGTTGAAAATTTAATGTCTAAACATTTTGATAGCTATTATTTTTAGTTATAATTAAAATTGTTTCTTGAAAAAAATATTATCCTGTGGTATACTCAATTAAATTTTTACTTGTATTATTGAATGTTATATACATTTTATTAAAAAGTAATTATCCAAACAATTTGATACAAAAATGTTTTAGAATGTTAAAAAAAGATAATATTATTGCTAGTTATAATTGAAGATTTACCTTGGGGGCATTATTTTAATTATCGTGTAATGAAAGACTACGTTACTTGTAATGAAATCTTGTGTTTTATTAAAATCAGTTCTACTAATTTGAGTAATTATTTTTCTTTTTGAAATTTCTTTTAAAATACTAAGTGCATGCTGAAATGGTAAATAACTAAGTTTTTTACTCAAATACTATTTTAAATGGTTGGCTGTAATACTCGTATTAATTAAATTAATAATTGTTTAATTATTCGTTTACCCGGAAGCACCGTTCTCGGGAGTTTGCGGGTTAATAATCCAATGTTGATATCCACTAAAATTCGACACGAGCCTTTATAAATTATTAAATTTTATTCTTTTAACATGGATGTTTTAATGTAAGTAGGAATTAACTTCCTAAGTTCAATTTAGGAAATCAAACCTTTGTAGATTTTCATGGGAATGAACCTAGATATTCAATTTACGAGAATCGAACGTGGTAATAATGGATGTTTGTAAAAATATTATGTGGTGTAATAATCTCTGGCCAAATTGGAAACTTAATAATATAAATAACCAACTATATCTCAAATAATTCTATTACTTATTCAATATAATCAACACTATTGTAATTGGTTAACCATAAACCAATGTATTAATAAATAAATAAAAATAATAAAAAATTTAATTAAATTATATTTTCATTTCAAAATCATCCTCACGTAAGTTACTAGTTTTCATCAATAATTACGTTTTCATAAATCATTAGTTTTTTAAGCTTAGTTTTATTTTTTTTGTGTAAGAACAAAGGTAAATAGATGATGAAGATGGCACTTTGTAAAATTAGTGTCTGAAATCCAAAACAATTACATATTTCATAGTGCCTTCTTTTCTAGAAAGTAAAGTGCGTTTTCAGTTTTTCTAGCTATTTATTTATATTATTTTATTTGTATTGTTTCTCGAACTTAAGAACTCGTATATGTTGACTTTGCAAGAAAATAAATGTTTTTTAACCTGTTCGTTAAACCACATTTTTTTCAAAGTTAGTAGCTTGACCACTGGGCCATCGCGATTTGCTTGGCAATTACTACTTCCCAACTTTTTCTTATTTAGAGTGGCAACAGAAATTTACTACTTCATGCCTCTTGAGGTAAGCAGATATATTTCTCTCCTGTCGCTTGTTGATGATACGAAAGTGATATGATC
>QLNU02014802.1:10926446-10948056 GCA_006491805.2 Dysdera silvatica | reverse complement strand
TGATAAATATGATAATTAATAGATATTTTTTTACATATAACATGTTATTATTTTGAAATGTAGGTTGATATTAATACTTCTGTGATATGTTAATGTGATATGATTTTCAATTTACATAACTTAATATCATCCTATCAACATTAATTAATTTCTACCCTCCTTTTGGCGTTATCAGTTTACTATTCTTATTTTGGAATATTTTTCATTGTACTTAAAACTAAAACAGCCCTCATGGCAATGTGGATCCTATATCTGCAACTTATCCATCTATACCCTTTGCCATTAAAATATCTTTAAGTTCATTCTCTTCTCGCCTTCTTCCATCCATCCCATATATCCACAAAGAAAACGCCATAAAAATGCCAGCACAATTTCAGTCTAGAATAACAGTACTCTATTGAGAAAACTTCAACGGTCATCGGCTATCACTTATAGCCTAAATTTATGAAAAAATACCAGAGCTAGGCCACACCAGATGAACACATGGAACGAACACGTGCAAGATTGGCGGGTGAGAAGGAATGACTCATCCGCCAAATGGAGCCAAAGAAGATATCGGCCAAGGTTGGTGGGCACGTTGCCCATGTTATCGAATAGCCTGTGGATAGGCTCTTGGCTAGATTTTGGCTTCATTTAGTTTTCGAGTAGACAAAATATTTTCTTCACAAGCTTGAAAGTTTGCAAGATCTGGTAGACGCATCGACCACCTAAATATATGAAAACGTGATCTTCTAAGGGGACTAGGCCCCGTGGTAAATATATATTTTTCCTTTCTTCTTTTACTGTGCCCCTTTACGCTTTAAAATTTTAATTTTTCTTAGTGACTTAACATATAATATTCTGCAGGTTTTTCTTCTTTTAAAATAATTATATTATGGGAGTCAGACCCCGTAAAAAAGTTAATGGGATTAACAATTTGAAGTGGAAATTCTTCCCAATCATAAAAAACATCAATTAAATTAAAATCATACTGCTGCTGTTGAAAATTTAATGTCTAAACATTTTGATAGCTATTATTTTTAGTTATAATTAAAATTGTTTCTTGAAAAAAATATTATCCTGCGGTATACTCAATTAAATTTTTACTTGTATTATTGAATGTTATATACATTTTATTAAAAAGTAATTATCCAAACAATTTGATACAAAAATGTTTTAGAATGTTAAAAAAAGATAATATTATTGCTAGTTATAATTGAAGATTTACCTTGGGGGCATTATTTTAATTATCGTGTAATGAAAGACTACGTTACTTGTAATGAAATCTTGTGTTTTATTAAAATCAGTTCTACTAATTTGAGTAATTATTTTTCTTTTTGAAATTTCTTTTAAAATACTAAGTGCATGCTGAAATGGTAAATAACTAAGTTTTTTACTCAAATACTATTTTAAATGGTTGGCTGTAATACTCGTATTAATTAAATTAAAAATTGTTTAATTATTCGTTTACCCGAAAGCACCGTTCTCGGGAGTTTGCGGGTTAATAATCCAATGTTCCTATCCTCTAAAATTCGACACGAGCCTTTATAAATTATTAAATTTTATTCTTTTCACATGGATGTTTTCATATAAATAAGAATAAACTTCCTAAGTCCAATTTAGGAAATCAAACCTTTGTAGTTTTCATGGGAATGAACCTAGATATTCAACTCACTAGAATCAAACCTGGTAATAATGGATGTTTGTAAAAATATTATGTGGTGTAATAATCTCTCGCCAAGTTGACGACTTGATAATATAAATAAACAACTATATTTGCAATAATTCTACTACTTATACAATACAAGCAACACTATTGTAATTGGTTAACCATGAACCAATGTATTAATAAATAAATAAAAATAATAATAATAAAAATTTTAATTAATTATATCAGTATTACAAAATGACCCACCACGAAAGGAATGAACGTGGCGATCAACTCATCGAATTTGCAGAAGCTGAAAACCTTAGCATCATGAATTCATTTTTTAAGAAGAAACCGCAAAGAAAATGGACATGGAAACACCCAAATGGGGGAACTAGTGAAATTGACTATATCCTGGCAAACAAGAAATCAATTATTGAAGATTGCAGTGTACTGAACAGATTTAATACTGGAAGTGATCATCGAATGGTGAGATGTAAAGTGCACTTAAATACTAAATTAGAAAGGCAGAAGCTCATTAGGAAACAAGTAAGTAAGAGGGTGGATTTAAAGAAATTAAAAGAAAATACCGAGGCATTCAAGTTGGAATTAAAAAATCGCTTTTCTGCACTGGAAGGACTTATTGAAGAAGTTGACATCTCAGAAGCAAATGAAAACATTGTTAAGACAATAGTTGAAACTGCTGGGGAAATTGGTGGTGTAACCTGTAAAAAGCACAATAGCAAATTATCTGAGAAGACGAAACAGCTCATGAAAAGGCGAAGAGATATGAAGGTGGACAATCAAAATACCAGTTCCAGGATTGAGTACATAGAACTTTGCAAAACTTTGCGCAAAAACATGAAAGAAGATATAAGAAAATTCAATTGTGAGTTAGTAAGGAAGGCCATTGAAAGCAACAAGAGCCTTAGGGTTGTTAAAGGGAGTTTGTCTATTGGGAAGAAACACATCATTGCATTAAAAGGAGAGGATGGCACTGTAACAAGAAATAGGGAAGAAATACTTAGAAGAGTTGAAGAATTCTACAGAAAGCTGTATGAGGGAAACAGTGGATTAAACGAAGACTCTGAGATAGTCGAAGGAACAGCTCCTAAAATCTTAAAAGAAGAAGTAGCATTTGCAATAAAAAGTATGAAGAAAGGAAGATCCCCTGGCGATGATGGCATTACATTAGATATCTTAAAAGAAGCTGGAGAACATGTAGAAGACATACTTGCAAAATTCTTTACCAAATGTCTTAACAGCGGCAACATACCAAACCAATGGGCTTCTGTGAAATTAATTCTTTTGCATAAAAAAGGAGATAAAGAGGATTTGAAAAATTATCGACCCATTAGCTTGTTACATACTATTTATAAAATCTTCACAAAAGTTCTAACACATCACCTACAGAAAAAATTGGATGCAGCTCAACCAAGAGAACAAGCTGGATTTCGGAGCGGATTCAGTACAGTTGATCATATTCAAATATTAAGAAAACTAATTGAAAGAACACATGAATATGAATTTCCATTGTGTGTGGAATTTATTGACTATGAGAAGGCCTTTGACTCTTTTAAAACGTCAGCAGTCATCAACTCTCTAAGATCAACAGACGTTGAGGTTGTGTATATTGACATGGTGAAACGTGTGTATAAAAATACAAGTGGAAAATTTTGGAAAGGTGTGAGGCAGAGAGATACCATTTCTCCAAAGCTTTTTACTTCAGCCCTGCATATGATTTTTCAACTGATAAATTGGAATAACAAGGGAATAAAAATAAATGGTGAACATTTAAATTATCTACGATTTCCTGATGGCATTGTTATTTTTTCAACGAACCCATCAGAACTCCAAGACATGGTGCAGAAACTCTCAAATAGAAGTAAAGAAGCTGGACTTGAGATGAACCTACAAAAAACTAAGATCATGTTCAATAATTTCGAAGAGAAAACAAATACACAAGTTGACAACATTGAGCTAGAAATTGCTGATTCATATATTTACCTTGGCCAGCCGATTTCAGTAGACGGCAACATTATAAAAGAACTCAACAGACGTATTAAACTTGACTGAAGTGCATTTGGAAGAAACAGTTTTATTCTGAGTGAAAAATTGCCTTTGTGTCTAAACAGAATGACCTTCAACCAGTGTATATTGCCAGCAGTGGCGGCCGGTCGCGAAATTTAAGTGGAACTGCGTGAAGCTAATTCCCCAAAACACATTAACTTACGGTGTATACCCACCAAGAAACCAGTTTCGTTCCTCGTTCAGTAAATAAGAAAGAAATTTACAGTAACTTTGGGTTTTGGTGAATTGGCTTCACGCAGCTTCACTTAAATCTCGCTACGGGCCGCCACTGATTGTCAGTCCTCTCTTATGGATCAGAGACATGGAGTCTAATGATTGCAACAATATGGAAGTTACAGACAACCCAGAGGAACATGGAAAGGTGCATGCTTGGGTTAACTAGGAGGGATCGAAAAAGAAACACTTGGGTGAGGGAACAAACTAAAGTTGAGGACATAATTGTTAATGTAAGAAGGCTAAACTGGCGTTGGGCTAGGCATATTGCAAGAAGAACTGATCAACGATGGACAACTGAAATTCTCAACTGGATTCCAAGCGACCACCAAAGTCCTAGAAAACGTCCTCAAACTAGATGGGTGGATGAGATAAAAAAATTAGGTTAGGGTGACGTGGAAGCGAATTGTTCAGGATAGATTTGTGTGGAAATCATGTGGAGAGACCTTCATCCAGCAGCAGATAGATAATGGTTGAATATGATGATGATATAATATATATCATCATCATCATCATCAACCGTATCTATCCCACTGCTGGATAGTCTCTCAAATAATCTATCGCCACTAATATTTACTTGCATCAGGTTGGTCTTCGGTCTCTTGAAATCGGTTCAAATCTATCGATCCATCGTTGATCGAACTTCTTACTGCTCGCCATTCAGTCCTTTACTTTAATGTGTTAATCCTCTACTCTGGTTGCTCTCACCAAGTGTTTCTTCGTCTCTCAGACCATTCAACATGTGCGTTGTCTGTAACTCATCGGCCAGACTCCTTAAATCCCTGGAAAACTAACAATACTAGTTGAAGACTTTTTCTTTTGAACGCCAACAGCAATTTCCCTTCAGGATAAAATGTTTCTTCCAAATGCACTCTAAGCCAAGTTTAATACGTCTATTGAGTTCTTTCATAATGTTGCCATCCATTGAAATCAGCTGGCCAAGGCAAATATATGGATCAGCAATTTCTAGCTCAATGTTGTCAACTTGTATTTTTGTTTCCTTTACAAAATTATTGAACATGATCTTAGTTTTTTGTAGGTTCATCTTGAGTCCAACTTCTTCACTTCTAGTTGAGAGCTCTTGTACCATGTCTTGGAGTTCCAATGGGTCCGTTGAAAAAATAACAATGTCATCAGCAAACCGCAGATGATTTAAATATTCACATTTTATATTATTTATATTATTTATGTATATTTATTTTTTATATATATATAAAAGTTTTCCTCGCCCATTCTTGGCGGAAACAGGCTTTGGGACGGGCAGAGCGCCATGTTCCCAAGCCTCTTTTTACATCACTTCTTAATGTGCCATGTCTAGAAACTTCCTGACAATGTGACACGTGTTTAGGATTGTGGCTTTTTGTATTTCAATGTAGGTGTTTGGGTCAATGTTGAGTATCTCCAAATTCGTCGCAAGCGTTTTTGGTACTATCCCTGTTGCTGAGATGACTAACGGGATGATGAAGATCTTTTCCATACCCATGATGGCACCACGAGCGTAGTAACGCTGGCTTTTCTAATATATATATATATATATATCCGAATTCATGTTAATATAAAAATATTATAAATGCAGTTTCATTTAAATAATTGTTTATCCAATTCCAAGCATATGGAAATTATAAGCCCCTTCTTTTAATAAAACTTTTATTAAATTTATTAAATTATACACGTGCTTTTGGGGAACTTGAGCATTCTTTGGTAGATATATTTAATAGAGCGGCTCGAAAAAATCGAAATATCTTAGATCTTTTTGTGGCACTACGTAAAAATTGTGAACTCTCATCATTAAAAAGTGTGCAAATCTTATAATTCTGAATTGATATCTTCTGTCGTCTCAATGGGCCGAAAGTTGTGAAAATTGGACCAAAAAATGCTTAAAATTCAAAATGAATAAATAATCACAGATTTTGTTGATCCGTTTGCGGTAATGTTTAAAAGTTACTATTTTTTAACAACAACAAAACTTTTTTTAACCTATACAAAACTTTAGAATTATATGTTAATATTTTCTGCCGCCCCAGCGGCACCGAATTTTGGAAATTGAAGGCTAATTTTAAATAAACACACATTACACTTACCTCATTTTAATGTAAACAGAAACTTTATTCCATCTCTTTCAGACGTAGAAATTAAAAACGCATTATTGCTTGTAATCTTTTTTGGACTCAAATTTTGGCATGTGTTTTCTGGATTCTAGTGTTGCTCTAATAAATCCATCCCTATTCTGTGGTCCAACTGTTTTTTCAGAGGCTTCAGTGATTAGTTTTACAATTCGCTCAACTGTTTGTGTATGAAGGATATTTAATAAAAACCCAGCCATACATTGGCGCACTGTCCTCTATCATCTTCAGAAGTTCATGAGATCTGATCTCTCTAAGAATTGAAGGCAATATCACATAACAAGTTTGCCAGTCAATGAGATCTACGTAGTCTGTAGCTCCAATGTTAACAGCAGGAAAAACGAATCTGCGAACACAATTTCCATCTGAGCCATTTTCCCTTGCCTTGATAATCCGCCTAGCTGCAAGCGTCCTAATATGGCATCTCTCATCAGTTAACATGGCCAAAAGCATGTTTTCTGGAGTCGCAAAGTAAGCGCTGCGAGAAGTTACTGGTTCGATTATGTCAGGATACTTCTTAGTCAAGTACCGAGATGAGCTGATGAAATGCCACAGATGTCTAATACCGTCCTTTATGGAATGATGAATCTTAATTCGAAACCATGAAGGTGTGTAAACAGAATGAACACAACCAAAGTTAGCAACTCATTTGATGGGTCTAATGTAGATATATAAAACATCAGTATTCAGTTGGCAGTTGTCAGCCAGCGGGCCGAATTCAACGTTGATGGTTGACGCTTAGCTAGATCTGAAGAACAAACGCCAGAACTCATCGCGGTTCAAATGTTTAAGAAGTATTTCTGATTAGAACTTAGGGCGGTGGGATCAATGCCTGGCAAGGCACATTCAATTCTATTAAAGCAACAAGTGGAAGCTTTTCGCATCCTTTTATGTTCCGTCTAATGTCTCCGGTATAAGACTGGGAACAAGAAGGCTTGCCGTCTATGTACTCGTAGTGTCGTAATAACAACTCGTTGAAATGAAGTAAGCAGACAATCCATTGGATTGATCTCTGAAGTTTCAATTCAAGCCTGCGAATTACACCATTAAACGCTCCAATGTTCACGACCGTACCGTCACGCCTGAGAACAATAAGGTTGCTAAAATCATCCAATAACGTATGGGTTGCGTATTCGTAAATGTTGTTGGCTATATCAAGACTAGATCCACTTTCTGGTGTAACATGCCCCATGTACGTGGAACCGGGCTCAAATACAATACAGTAATGCTCTTCTACAATTGTTCTTTGGAACTGCTTGTTCTTGTGTATTTCTGTTAAAATTTTGTCATGCCGCCCATCAAAATAAAAGCCCGATAGAGTAAAACGATTTTTCTCTCATTTTGAGACCAATTCTTTTTTAATTCTTGATTTTTCCCTCGATATTTTACTTTTGTCTGTGACGAGGCTGGTGTCTGATTCAGATATTAAACCCAAATCTTGCATAACACTCGATGCAATAGCAGCCGTGGCTCTGTTGGACACACCATATCTGTGACTGACAAGAGCTGTTTTATCCAGGTTTAAACTCATTTACGTGCTCAAAGTGGGCTGCTGAAGAAATTTTCTTACACATGTTGTGTAAGACGCGTCTGTAGTGCCCTCCTGGTATTCCTCCGTTTCAGTCATGAGACGCCTATTTTGCAGAACGAATATTGTCCTGTTCCTTTCCATTTGGCGTTTCTTGAACTGTTTTATTTCTGGTACATCGACACTTCCGATGAACGTTTTCTTTCAGTTCTTTGGTCAATGAAGAACGCCTGCTCGTTTGCAGAAACTTTGCTTTCTTTCGGACAGATATACTCCGAAAAAATCATGCATTTGCAAGCAGATATATCAAATAGTTTTTTTGCTTCCATTTTAAAGTTCTCAACAATTTCTCGAGTAGTCTTGCTTTTTTCACACGTTTTATATTTTTCATGATCGATCGATATTTTCCATGGTATGAGAGTATCATATCACAAACACATTTATATGAAATTGAAGGAACGGATGCATGGAGGTATAAATTTTCAATCTTCAAAGCAACAGTTTCTTCAATAACTGAAAAGCATAGTTCCTTGTTTCCATCAGTTTCGCAACAGATACGCCATCTCTCGTGAGCGCAACATCTTATAATTCTTATATTCTTCATACTATTATAATTCTTTCATCTTCTTATATTCTTCATCTTATAATCCTCATACGTTGGGAGCATGCGTAAACAATCCTTCGCTGCCACCAAAAATAGGGCATTGCAACATTTGCCGACATGAAAACTTTGACTGCGATGATTTTGCCATTTCTAATATTGACCAATATCTCGTACTAAAAATGACAATGAGATACGTAAAATTAGTAGACAAATTCTTTAAAAAGTGATAAGACAAAACATTACACACAACATGCACGACTGCAGTTGCACGTGCAAAGATCGCCCGCTAACTGAAAGGATGCTGCTACTGCTTTATCAACTAGACGTTTTAAAACAGATTACAACACGTAGAAACCGGTTCTTGTGGATCAGGTAGACATGACGGCGCCAAAAAGTCGAGGAGGCGACAGAAGATATTAACCTATAGTTCTAAATTACGAAAGCAGTAATGCTTTTGTAATTTGTATGTTTGAAAGTTTGAATAAAGTTTCCGCATTAAAATGAGGTGAGTGTAACGTGTATTTATTTAAAAATTTGCCATCAATATCCAAAATTCGGTGCCGTTGAGGCGGCAGAAGATATTAATGTATAATTCTAACATTTTGTACAGATATTTTTGTTAAAAAATAGAAACTCTTAAGCGCCATCGAAAACCGATCAACGAAATCTGTGATTATTTATTACTTTTTGAATTTTAAGCATTTTTAGTCCAATTTTCACAATTTTCGGCTCATTAAGGCAGCAGAAGATGTCAATTTAGAGTTATAAGATTTTGCATACCTTTTAATGATGAGAGTTCACAACTTTTCTGCACTACCGCAAAAAGATCTAAGACACTTCGATTTTTTCGAGCCGCCCTAATTCCTTTTGAGCGCCTTATTCCAATAAGCGTTCTAAGGCAGTATTTTTTTTATTTTTTTTTTGTGATCATATTTACTATTTTTATTAAATTTATTTACTTTTAGGTAATTTAAAATTAAATCAAAAACGTTTTGAGAAATATTTTTCTTTTAAAACTATTTCAGTTTATTTAAATGGAGGCAAGCAAGTGTAAGTATACATAAAATTTACCTTTTTAGAACCTCCTTTTTTTCCTCATAGCTATTAAAGTAAAATTTAGCCCACTTTCATTGTTATCTCTTTGCATTAATAACTAACGCTCTTCAATCACAAAATCGTTTAGGCCATGTTTACATTGCCCGCATAAAGACTTCTGTTTGGAAAGGATATAAAAATGATAGGCCGTTTTCGTAAACAAAAATGTAATTACGTTCCTGTTTCCGAAATTTGAAAAGATTTAACTTTCTTTTTTCTTCCTAAATTTTATTTTTAAAGGGAAAGAAATGATATTTTATTTATTGTTTATAGTTATGCTTTATTTTTTATTTTCAATGGAGGCTTCGGATCTATATTTTGCTTTCTATCGTACGATTTTCTTAATAGCGAATATTTATGAGATCGATCAATCGTTTACAAAGAATGAATAAGTTATTTCTACGATCTGTTTCTTTTTATATCGCACCCTTTTCCATACAATAAATTATAGAACGCTGCAACCTAATTAATTTATAAAACGTTCTTTTATTATTAAATGCGTGTTCCTTGAATAGTTTGTAATGAACAATTGCTTTTCTTAATTTTTAAACGTCCCTGAAAAGTCCTGTCACTGTAATTTAATTACATTAATAACATATATTTCGCCG
This sequence comes from Dysdera silvatica, assembly GCA_006491805.2. Lineage (NCBI taxonomy): Eukaryota > Metazoa > Arthropoda > Arachnida > Araneae > Dysderidae > Dysdera > Dysdera silvatica. The sequence goes on along the minus strand of QLNU02014802.1, from coordinate 10,938,167 downwards.
CATTTCAATGACTTTACTATATCTCTTAAAGTAATGATATATTTGTTTGTTTGGATGTTTTATGGCGCAAGAGCATCTGGGCTATACTGCGCCAATAATAATATATTCTCCTATACTTCAGAAGCTCTGTCGAGCTCAATCGTAGATGTCAGAGATTTCTACCTGTAAACCAAATTCCCCTCGAAAAATTGAACAAACATGCTCCGATAGCTTTGAATATTGACCATTATTTAGCAATTGTGTTAATCCTGCGAAGAGTAATAATATAACCTTATATACGGAGAAAAGGAGCGTTGTTCATGTGCCTCGGTGGCCTGGCTGAGTAGGGAACTCCGGTTCCAACGAGGGAGACCCTAGTTCGACTCTAGTCCTGGGTGACGTTTTTTTTTTTTCTCATATACTTTAAAAGCTCTAAGCGTGGGTGCCGGAGGTTTCTACCTATAGAACCATAATATTTACGTATTTTCAAAAACGAAACTTACACAACCATAAGGAAATAACATGAAACGTTATTGTACCTGAAATGTCATTAACGTTGAAAGCATTGCTTCATTGCACTCTCAATACTTTCAACCTTGGGTTAAAAAATATACATATCCCCTTTTCAAAGTAATGGTTAAGAAGTAAAGAAGGAATTATGAAGCAAGATATAGATATGAATATATATACTATAATATAGTAACACATACTTATCTGTAATAATTCATTCAATAAGTAAAAATATTTCGCAGCCACAATTTCAGTTCAAGGTATTCGAAATATTTCAGGCAGACAGACCTAAATTGTTCACGGAGTAAACGGAGTACGGAGTCACGGAGTAAATTGTTCAGGTAGTATGAATTATCATACTAAAATATGTTATAAATGAAGAGACAATTTCTTTACGGAGAAAGACCGTATTTATAGTTTCAAAAAATATCTAAGGAGTGCACTGATTTTATTATTAATGAACGCGTGGTCTGTTAAGTGGAGCGCAACAATTCAGAAATTGTGAGAAACTCAAGTAGCTTTCAAAACGATAATATGAATCCTATTGGCGCTGAGTTGGGTGGATTATGCAGTGGGAAGGGTGGCCGCCGAAGAAGGCGTTATAATCCCAGGTGAATCTTACTTGGTGGTGGATTGTGCTGAAAGTTAGATGAGAAGGCGGCGCTGTAATCGAAGACACGTTTTGACGTCAAATAAGCTGACAGCCAATGGGCGAAAGCGGGATTGTCGGCCTGTACCAGCGTAAAGGGACGCATAGCTCGCACTAATGTCGTCATCTAACGTCAACCAGGAACCATCCACAACCAATCCACCCCAAGGAGTAATTAAAATAGATGGAGATGTCACGGAAGAACACCCCGGGCCAGGCAATGCTCCTACAAGAGCCCACAGGACACCGTTGGACGGGTGCATGCCCCTATCTTATTTAAAGAGAAAGATGCGCCTTGGTAGCCAATGGGAAGGGTCTGAGCACTCTTAACCGACCCTTTTCCTACGCTATCGTTTTGTAATAGGATGTTTTTGTCGAATACGACAAGTTTTATTAAAAACCGTCCGCATTTTGTACATGTATTCATTTTATTGCCTTCGAACTTAATAGTGATACGTAATTGCTTATATCAGATTTGATCCTTCAACATAGTGAAAGGATAACTAGCGAACCTTTGCCAATTGTAATTTGTTTTGCCCGCTTTATCGAAGAGAGATCAGTGGCCTATTCTGCTATCAAAAGCAAAACACAGACTTAATGCATGCAAGCAAGTGTCCACCGTAAAAAATAGGAAATATAAACGTTTGATAATTGTTAAAAATGAGTTTAATTTCATTAATAGTTTAATGACACCTTCTAAGTTAAATACAAGTTGTAATTTATCGTTTAATAAGAATTATTTTTCTCTATATTTAATTACAAACCTAGTACTAACCGCTTTTACAAATTGGCGCGTTAATTTAAGTTAATTGATTATTAATAAACTTTAAATATTGGGTGAATTTAAAACTTAATAATTTTGATTAATGATTACGTAGAAAGTGGAAAATGACTAAAAAAAGATATGATATTTTATTTATATAAATATGTTACCCGAAAATTATTAATAACTTGTCATGCTGAGAATCATTAATAATTACCTTACTTGATAATTATTAATGCTTCAATGTAATAAAAGGAGTTGCGATGATAAGCTAAAACCAGCATAAAACCAGCGTAGCGATTTTTTACATTATTCATGGAAAACCGAGTCCAGAAAACAGGGTTTTCTGGAAATTTAATTTTCAATAAACAGTTCCTTTAAAACATTGAATATTCCATTGATTGATTGCTCTGAAGAGCGAATAAATTTTAGCGGAGAAAAATTGCAAATATCCTCGCTTCATTCAAACATTTACGTCTTTATTGCGGCAATCATTCTCAATAATTCTTTTGGAACATTTCGACGAATATGAAAGACGTTTTCCATTGCTTCGACTTCAAAAGTTACTTATAACGTTCCTTATTTACGGACCATCAGATCCAGTAATTTTCCGTTTCCGAAAGTTTATTAAAGAATAAATTATGCATTTCCAGATTTCGTTGAAAGAGCATTCATCATTTTCGATTTATGCTTTTTCTTTCAAATTTCGAACTCTTCTTAATCGTAAAAAACGATGAGCGGGTTGCATTTGGGAAGGCCGAGATGTTTGAAACGAAAATCCATAAAGGAGAAAGTTAAGTTCAGCATTATTAATGCTATTATCTGAAATGTTTACCTTATTTCTCGTCTTACCAGTAAGCCATGTAAAATCTGTCAGATGATTAATTATCAATAATGTGGTAAATTAAACTTAATCCAACTTTGTTTCTGAAATATTTTGCAATAACTTTTTACTAATTTATTTACTTTCGAAGATGTAAATTAAGCAAGGGAGATAATTTTTAATCAGAGTTAAAGCTCTGTCGCAAATGCTTAGTATTTAAGTACATTGAATGGAAAATAATTAATTTCTATTCTTTTTGCCCCTTCGTTACTCAATACAATTTTCCCGATGTATTTTTGCATATATTTAAATTTAATTATTTGATTCTAATTTTATTTTTTTGTAATTTTATTAGAAAATTATTCCCAACCACTCTGAAGATCATATAAATTATACCATATAAAAATTATTGGAGAGGGCAGAGTAATATAAACCATCAAAAAATTTGCATAAATAACAATAAGTTTTATTTATTTTTCACTTGTACAGTACAAATATTATGCATTATATAATTTCTTCTTTAAATACGTGTAAACAGTTTGACTCTAGAAGGAAAGGTCCTAGGAAAATATCTTCTTGGACTTCATAAACATAGTACTTCGAGTATATTAATCAAAGACAACCATGTTAATACCACCAAGTTAAATACAAAAAGGAATCTATGTAATATTAGTACACTACGATCCACCAGGTCATTACTACATTATAAATTTAATTTGTTACGATGGCTAAATTAAAAATACCCATTATTCAAATTGAAAATTGAAAATCTATGTATTGCACTCCAGCCCAAAAGCATCATTTATAAAATTCTTGAAAATAACAAATGTTCCTTTTAATAAAATTTTTGGATTGCATTTTACTTATCAAAAATCCGGCTTTTCTCCATACGCTTGCGAAAATAAATATCAATGGCATCTCAATGCACTTGCTAATGTGTTTTCGTTTCGTTTTTTTTATATATACGCATTATAGATGTCAATATTTCCCCAAAGCACTGTTATATCCTTCAAATAATTATAAACCATAAATAATGTAGAAAAACCAGAATAAATACTGTATTCTAAAATAACAGTTCTCAACCTGTCCTCTGTGGAGCCTTCGGTGCTTTGTGAAACCTTCCCAAATGCTCCAGTCGTAAAAAATTAAAAACCACAGGATTTTATGCTAAAAAAATTGAAAAAGACCAGATTCATAAAACATCCCCGCTGGTCGCTGAATCAAAATTTTCCAGCTAAAAGGTGGTCAAATTCGCTAGATTGGCAACATTACGCGTCTTCATGCATTCACATGCGAGTTTAGATACCATAGCTATAAGGGTAACACGTTGTGGATTTCAAATAGCTGCTTCGAATTTGTTTTCAAATATTTTGCCTTATTTTATGTTTATTGTTACTATTTTTCGTTTGTGTTTATATAGTTAGAAATTCCCCATTTCTCTGAAATTCGTAAGAAATATAGCAAAAAGGCATATAAAAAAAGTATATGCATAATTGATATTTTCAGAAAACGATATTTAAAACTCAAGTTTTCAATGACTTCTATTGGGAAAATTAAGTTTAAGATTCAAATTTAATCAATTTAAAATTCGAAAATAATTCGGTCTTTAAATTTATATTAAGAAGAATTTAATTTAATACAATAAAATTTCGACTAACAACTTGGAAAATATAGTTAAGTAAAACAGCCAAAAATACATATACTTGCTTTTGGCATAACGGTGACGAGGGTGCTCGGCGAATAATTTTTCTCTTGAAAAGTTCTTCGTTGAGAAAAATGGTGAGAACCGAGGTTCTAAATGTTCTTACGCACTTTTTAAAGAAAATTGATTGCTAGTGCAACTACCTCATTTAAAGGAGAAAGTTGATTACCTCTTTAAATGCTGCCATAAATAGAAAGAACTTTTAATGAAATAGGAACGTGTCGTCATGGACGACGTTAAATGCAGGGGCATCTCGAAGTTGATTTTGAACCCGGCCAGCCTGTCATGGATTGCTTTTTGACACCCTCCCCTTCCGGCAAAAACTGGAAATTTTCACAAATGCACAGTAAAAATATATGCATATACCCTGCAACATTGGCCAAAAGTCTGAAAGAATTTCTCTAAAGATGACTAAAAATTTCTCTAAATTTGTCTCTTTTTAGAGAGATTTTCTACTGTTGGGTCAATTTAAAAAAAAAAGGTAAAATTGAACTTGAATTCAGTTTGAATTCACCCCCATCCAAACGGGGCCTCAAGCAGCCGCCCGGTCCTCCTGAAATTTAAGGCTCCCCTGATTAAATGTAATGTTAAAAAATCCGATGTGAGGTTGAAGATAAGCTGCCGAAGTTAACTCCATCAAAAGTTAGTGACGAATGTGTTGGAAAGGAGGATAAAGAAGAAAAAAATATTATAACGAAACAATACGAAGTTTTACCAGGAGACTTCATAACAACAGTTAGCTCAACACTGGTGTAATCTGTGGCGGTTTTAGCGGGTGGGACAGGTGGATCTTAGCCCACCCAAATAATTTGGTTATTTTTTTGTGAGAGATAAAAGGTTTGAACGTTTATGAACGTGTGAACAGGCTTTTTTTTTAAATATAATTGCAATAGAGCTGTTTTTAGATACAATTTTTATATGAAGGGTAAGTGTGTATTTATTGTATATAAAGGCCAGAATATATGATGTGATGTAACGTTTGATCCTTCGCGAGGACCTTTCAAAAGTGTGGAAACAGTTAAAAAGGGATATACAGACTGAAACGCTTTCAGATTTCATTTTAACGCGAATGCAAAGTGAACTAACAGGGGAAGCCCACAGTGAGTGCCGCCGATTTTGATGATTTTTTATGTGAGTAGAGACAAAATAAGGAAATACGTGTCTCGGCATTCATGCCAATGCAGCTTATTTTCGGAGATATGAATTTTTAAAGATTTTGCATACTATATATGAGCTTAAAACACAACGCCCTCTGCAAGCCAATCGGTAGCCTGGGCGGTAAGTTGTTAGTTCTTCACGCCGTGCTTTTGTGTTCGATGCCCGGGGAAATCATTTTTTTTTTTTAATGTATCCTTTTTATGTATTTATTTATATATTTTTATTAGTAAAAATACTTTGCTTACAATCGGATTTTGTTCATAAACTTACTTTAATAAAATTCATATTTACATATTTAATTCTGTGATACTATTTTTCGCAGTTATAATTTTTACACGAATTTTAATTTTTAATTGAAGAGTTGTAAAGGTACAAAAAGTTTAGGAGTTAGCTGTAAGTTTTTATGTGAATATAACTTTTATAAAATTTGCGTACTCATTGTCAACCTGTGAAGGGATGAAATTACACCAATAACGCAGTTTTGTTTTATTTAAGGATGGAAAGATTTTTTTCTGAAAACTTTTAACAATTCCATTAAATAAAAAAGAAAACTGCGTTAATTCGTCTTATTTTGTCATTATTAGCCTTTGCAGTCATTCACTATTAGCATCTATTACGCCTAATATTTTTTTAAATATATTTATCTATTGACAAACGCATTTTTAGTATGTAATATTTTATTTTATAACATATAAACATCATTTTATTTTATAACATATAAACATTTTATGTGTATCTCATTTATGTGCATTTTATTTATACAGAAACATTTTATTTTATAAAATGCAATCAATTTTATTTTAAAACTGACTGATGTGAACATATTTTTTGTGTATCACTATCGGAGGTGTCGGAATTGTATACTGGTACACAATTTTGGATGATAATTATCATAAAAACAATAAAAACATAAAAAAATTCTACAACGTGAGCATTTTATAAATGAATTGTTCGAACAACTGATTTTCTTTGTCTAATATCATCTGGAAAACAAATACCATCTACATTTTCAAAAACGCTTCTTTCGTTTGTTAACTTTGCAACAAACCAAGAGTACTGTAATGTATTCTTAAAATTCGGCGCCGAAAGTTGATTATAAATAAGTGAATGGATCTTCAAAGCATCTATCTGCTCGCGTGTTTAAATGACTATTTTCTTGTAAGATTTCAACACAATTTTGTAACCTTTTAATGAAATTTTTTACTTGACGGAAGAAGTACACATCACGAGGTTGACAGTATGGGGTACAATGAGGTGGAATTACTTCAACAGTAGAAGAAGAGGTGCCGTCGTCATTTGTAAAAACATTATTAAAGTGTGCTGGATCTACTTAACTACATAACAGGCTGGATGGCTACACCAAAACTTTTTCTACTTTTCAACTTTTTGATAATCAACAATTAAAATTCGAGTAGAAATTATCACTGCCAATAAGCATACAATTAACATAACTACATAAATATGAATTTTATTAAAGTAAGTTTATGAACAAAATCCGATTGTAAGCGAAGTATTTTTACTAATAAAAATACATAAATAAATATGTAAAAAGGATACATAAAAAAAAAGTGTGATCGATTTCCCCAGGCATTGAACACAAAAACACGCCGCGAAGAGCCGACAACTTACCGCCCAAGCTACAGGTTGGCCTGCAGAGGGGGTTGTGTTTTAAGCTCATATATCGGATGCAAAATCTTTAAAAATCCATGTCTCTGGAAATTAGCCGCATTGGCACGAATGCCGAGACACGTATTTCCTTATTTTGGCTCTACTTCCATCAAAACATTTCATCAAAATCGGCGGGGCACTCACTGTGGGTCCCCCTTGTAACTCTGGTTTAAATAAAAATTGTAATAAAGGGCCAACACAGCCAAACTTGACTTTTCCCGCCGACACATGGGTGATAAGTATAGATCATTTCACAGTACTTGATATGAAAAAGCAGGGGAGGACTGGGTCCTTTCAAAGGGCGCATACTTTGAATTTTCGGAGGGCCTGAGTCCTATAGCCCATGAGGGCACACCGACCCGTAGGCCGGTTGGCCGGCGGCCTAGTCTGCCCCTTATGAAGAGTATGCATGGATTGAGTACTCGGTTAAGAACGAAGAAATATTTTGTTCTGTTGGCCGCCATTTCTCATTACCAAAAATAAAAAAAAAATTACTATTTGTAAATAAGTTGTACTCAGACTGGAAACGAATCTAGGATAAAAGGGCCGATGGAAAGAGGGGCACAGAAAAAAAGGGCTGATGGAAAAAATGTCCGAGGAAAGAATGGCCGATCATAGAAAAAGGGGGCTTCCACAAATTTCATAATTTTACTTGCAATTGAAATAACTGCAATGTTCACAGCTGCAACCCTCTTAAAACGATTATCACCAGGGATGCATCGAGGGGTGCCTTTATCTCGGATGCTACTAAAGTCACATCTACCAAATTTTATAGACAGATAGTACACATGAGTGTCTTTATACATGACAACATATCAGAGGCGTATCAAGAAGTGCCGCAGCCTCCCATTATTTGTCTCGGCTGCTACTGAAGTCACATTATTTACCAAATTTCATGGATAAAGTACACATGAGTGCCTTTAACATGCAACCTATCAGGGGCATATCGAGTGGTATCGCATCCCCCTATTATTTATCTCGGCTGCTATTGAAACCATATCTATTAAATTCCATGTACATTTCTGTATCAAATCTTACTGATTTGTGTAGTTATATTTTCATGATAGCAATATGCAAATCGAGAGGGTTTGATAAGGATGATTTCCTTTGATGTACCAACTAATTTCTATAGCTATTTATTAAGAAATTTCATTTAATAATTATGCATTTCCTCAATTAGGAAATTAAAGACCATTCTCATACTTCTTTTTCCATAACTATTTTGCCATTGTCTATTTTATCCAACCCATTTTTTCCGCTTACCATGATTATCCAAATTGTATGATATACAATTTAACTGTTAAATGTTCTATTTTTATTGCCGTAAATCAATTTTTTTAACCTATTTTTTTCTATAATGAAGAAAATACGCGAGAAAGGTACAGACATGAACATAAACATTCACATGGATCGTGCAAATGCTTAGGTTAATGTATTCAGAATGCAGTTAAACCTGTGTAAATCAATATAAGGGCTATATGAAATATTTCTTTATTTCAGCCTCAGCTGAACGGAGTTTTTCCACCATGAAGCTTATTAAAACATGCCTACGAGCAAACATGGCTGGGAAACGCCTTCATAACTTAGCCGTTATATCCATAGAGAGTGATGAGGGCAGCAATGACTTCATGATTAATCCTGACACAGTAATTGACAAATTTGCACCTCGAAAGGGATAACGACGTCAGTTTTCGTTGTAAATATTCATTAAATGAAAGAATATGTTGAAAGAAATAGCGAAAATGGAGATAAAGAGGATAATAAATAGTAGGGAATAGAAAGATAATAGGATAGTGGAGAGCAGAGATATAAGAGGATAGTAGAGATTGAAGAAAAAACAGAAATAGAGATAAAATTGCGAAGAAATATGAGAAAGTATTAATTGAAAATATACATATTTCCATCATTTCAGAGCCCAAATTAGCTTTGTTAAAATATTAAATGCAAGTTGATTCGGAAGCGTGTTATTCTTTTTTTTTAATTACGTATTTTATAGTACAATTTAGAGTATAACCATGAGACACATGGTGTAACTTAACTATGTATTTGTTTATGTAAAATAAATATCGAAAACTATACATGTTAAAATATCATACGTTTTATCCGGGAGTCATTAGACATTGTCTTAGAGATAGTTTCCTTATTCGGAGGTTTATGTTCTCAATGGTGTCCGTTAATGGAGGTTTTACTTTATATTTGTTAAAGCTAATGTACGAAAATGCCGCCCCCCACCTCTTCCGTGGCACCCACTGCAGACAGCCCCACTTTTGGCACGCCACTGGGAAGAACCCCTTCTCCAGTTACCCCCATAAAGTCCCACCCATAAAAAAAAATTCTGAAACCGCGCCTGAGTGTAATGTTTAAAACACGACGTTTCGAGAGCCAATTGCTCCCTTTGTCAAGTGAAGGCAGAATTTCTGCCTTCACTTGACGAAGGAGAAGTTGGATTTCGAAACGTCGTGTTTTAAGCCTTACGCCAATGTTTATATAACTGTTGAAATATTTTAAACTTCAGGATCCCTCCCCACTTTAATGTGAGGCGGAGTCAGGAGATGTGATGACTCCATGTCTTTCAAAGAAGCCGTAAGTGAAAGTAATAATTTCACAAGGCGAGGCGTAACCAGTTAGATGCCATGGACGCCCACATGGGGGGCAGGGAAGCTCGATCCCCCCCTAGTTGTTCAAAAATTTGATTTGCAAGGTTCTGTCGTGCATTTGCTTTCAAAAGTTTTACAGTCACATTTTAAAATAAGGTACTTTTTAGCTCATTACTAATTGTCAAGCAGTATCAATTATTTTTGTAGCATTTTAGTATCTTGTACATTCACTAAAATTTTTGACAGTCTTGAGAAGGAGGTAATAATTTTTCTCAGCCCTCTCCTCCTAGAAGTACACATATGGGTGCCACAATTAGACACTGTTTCCAGTTATGCGTTTGAAATGCAATTTCACATTACATGCAAAAGATTGATAGTCGTAAATTTTATTTTAGAAGATCTATCATCGTTATTTGAAACAGCCATGACCAACAAGTTCTTAAGCGACTGGTTACCCCTTTTAAAAGAGAAAAATTTAAGAATATTATACCAATAATATATTCACAATGAGGACGGCGTCTCTTTTTCTCCTAAACAAAAATAGCTCTAGTTTGAGCTAATAATACGTGGGTGTCAAATTTATTAATAATAATAATATTATACCAACTTGATTGTTAATAGAATACCATTGTTATATGTAAATATAAGCTGAAAATATCATATTTCTGACTTAAAACTGTTATTGTCAAATATAGATTCTCGATGGTACACCACTGCCTTCTGATAACCGAAATTAAGCAGCCATGGGCATGAGGTTACTCTCGAAATTGGCTGCCTGCTACAGGCTGAGGTAGTGTTATTTGCTTGATATGGTGTCTCTATGATAAATGCGGTAACTTCGCCGTTATCTGACAGTTTGGCTCTTGGACACTAAAAGGCTCAAGGCATTGGTTCAAAAGTGATTCATAAAGGCATAATTTCATATTTTGGGCTTTTCAAATACTATGTTTACATTGATTTCACATATTTAAGAAAGACGTAATGCAAAGTAACAATCCGTTGAACGGTTATCTTTAGTAGGTATCTGCAAAGCAGTTTAATAATATAGGAAATTAATGGATCATCTTATTTTCACACCTCCATACAATCGTTTTACTTTTTTAAACAATACAAAAATTTTATTTTCCATGTTACAGGTTTGTCAATCCTGTACATGGGGCAAGAGTAGCAAAACCTAAGGTTAATTCCCTCTCTCCCTATACTGGCTTAAGTTTCATTTCTTATAATTAGTATTCTTAATTTGTTTTTAAATTCAGTATCTGATGTAATTTTTTTTATTTCGTTTGGTAATGAATTCCACGTCTTCATACCATAATAGTTTATATTACCGGAACCCATGTTTGTTTTTATTTTTAATTTTCAAAGTTTTCCCTGATGAAGTATTATTTTACATTTGGTTTATTTTCTATATTTATGTCCTCAATGTACTTCCCTTTTCTTATTCTATTAAATATCATTATCAAGATTTTAAATCTACGAATTTGGTCTATCTTTATCATATTATTTTCAATTTTCATTTCTTCAATTTGTTGTTTTGTTTTTTGTGTTACATTATTTCAAACTCTAATTCGAATATTCAAGAAAATACTTATTTCTATACTTTTCTAAATATCTAGTGGTTTGTAAATATTTTTAAAGTATTTAATTTAAAAATTTAAGATCTTTTTTGCCATGTGTAATATTTTATAAATACTTATTTTAAGAACTTTCTAAATATTAAATGATCACTATAAGTTAAGTGAATTTAAGAAATATATTTGTGGTTTGTTCTACCTTTTTATCTTTTACTGTCTCAATAGCAAACATGATTACTCACTTAAGTAATTAACCACTGTAATCACCTCTAAGACAACGCAAGCTGCTTCTCACTTA
>QLNU02014802.1:10903591-10918917 GCA_006491805.2 Dysdera silvatica | reverse complement strand
CATAGAACTTTGTAAAACTCTGCGCAAAAGCATGAAAGAAGACATAAGAAAATTCAACTGTGAGCTAGTAAGGAAAGCCATTGAAAATAACAAGAGCCTTAGGGTTGTTAAAGGAAGTTTATCTGTTGGGAAGAAACACATCATTGCATTAAAAGGAGAGGATGGCACCGTAACAAGAAATAGGGAAGAAATACTTAGAAGAGTTGAAGAATTCTACAAAAATCTATACGAAAGTAACAGTGGATTAAACGAAGACTCTGAGATAGTCGAAGGAACAGCTCCTAAAATCTTAAAAGAAGAAGTAGCATTTGCAATAAAAAGTATGAAGAAAGGAAGAGCCCCTGGCGATGATGGCATTACCTTAGATATCTTAAAAGAAGCCAGAGAACATGTAGAAGAAATATTTGCAAAATTCTTTACTAAATATCTTAACAGTGGTAACATACTAAATAAATGGGATTCTGAAACAGTAATTCGTTTACATAAAAAAGGGAATGAAGAGGATTTGTAAACTTACCGACCCATTACCTTGTTGCCTACTATTTTTAAAATCTTCACAAAAGTGCTAAAACATCGCCTGCAGAAAAAATTAGATGTTGCTCAGCCAACAGAATAAGCTGGATTTCGAAGTGGATTCAGTTTAGTAGACCATATTCAAGTATTAAGAGAACTAATTGAAAGAACACATGAATATGAACTTCCATTGTGTGTGGCATTTATTGACTATGAGAAGGCCTTTGACTCCATTAAAATGTCAGCAATCATCAACTCTTTAAGATCAACAGATGTTGAGGATGTGTACATTGACATGGTGAAACGTGTGTATGCAAGTGCAAAATTTCGATTACATAAATATACCAAAACTATCAAAATTGGTAAAGGTGTGAGGCAAGAAAATAACCACTTCTCGAAAACTTTTTACTTCAGCTTTGCAAATGATTTTTCTGCTGATAAATTGGAATAACAAGGAAATAAATGGTGAATATTTAAATCATCTGCGGTTTGCTGATGACATTGTTATATTTCCAACGAGCCCATCAGGACTCCAAGAATGGTACAGGAGCTCTCAACTAGAAGTAGAGAAGTTGGTCTCAAGATGAATTTAAAAAAAATTAAATCATGTTCAATAATTTCGTAGAAAAAACAAATATACAAGTTGACAACACTGAGCTACAGATTGATGATTCATATACTTACCTTAACCAGCTGATTTCAATGGAAGGCAACATTATGAAAGAACTAAACAAACGTATTAAATTTGCCTGGAGTACATTCGGAAGAAGCAATTTTATCCTGAAGGGAAAATTGCCTTTATCTTTGAAAAGAAAGGGCTTCAACCAGTGTGTATGGCCTGTTCTCTCTTATGTATCAGAGACATGGAGTATAACTGTTGGAGCAATACGGAACTTACAAACAACCCAAAGGAGCATGGAGAGGTGCATGCTTGGAATAACTAGGAAGTATCGAAAAAGAAACACTTGGATGAGAGAGAGAGCAAACTAGAGTAGAAGACATTATTGTTAAAGTAAAAGGGCTGATATGGAGATGGGCTGGGCATATTGCAAGAAGAACTGATCAACGATGGACAACAGAAATTCTCATCTGTATTCCAAGAGGCCACCGTAGACCTAGAACACGTCCTCAAACCAGATGGATCGATGATATCAGAAAATAGGTTGGGATGACGTGGAAGCCAATTGCTCAGGATAGACTCTTGTGGAAAAATCATTTAGAGAGGCATTCATCCAGCAATGTATAGATAATGTTTAAATATTATGTATTATGATAATGATAATATATATATATAAATTCGATAATTCGTAAAGCGGGAAATCGTAAAACAGAAACTACCTGTACAATAAAATCTAACTGTAAATAAAATTTGACTGCGTAAAATCTCTGAAATAGAAACTGTAAAATCTAAAGACTCTAAGTAAAGTCTATAAAATAAAAAGTGTAAAGTAAAAACTCTAAAATCTAAAATCTAAGTAAAGTTAAAATACTAAACATTTCTTTGATTTTAGGACTAGGCAAATTTCCATTATATAATAATTTGAAAATTAGTAAGAAAATGAGTGCACATAAGTATATTAAAATAAGCCATCAGTGTTTATATTCCTTTTTTCATAATGCCTATATTTCTGAGTATATATTTGTTTTTTCTTTAAAAGTTTTTTCCTAAATAAATAATCTCTTCCTATAAACGATATTTCTACATATCTTAAATTTTCTTCCTCTCAAATAACGCAAAATTTCTCACACTAATATTTCCATTAGCAAATGCCCAAAATTTCTGAGGCAAGGTATTAAAAAACTACTCAACTTTCGTTTTTTAACGCCAAGAGGTTTTTTATTCGGCGTTTTACTAAACTGGAACAACTTTGCAAAAAAGCCATCGGAGTTCAAAGTTTTAAAAATGCACCTGCAGGGTTTAAGCAACAACATCCATTTTTATTCCTTAGCGCGCGCCCTAGTCTCTTTTCTTGCTTACAGAAAATATTGTATAAAGAAAGGTTCTATCCTGAGCGCAAGGATGTTTTACGAACGAGAAAGGGATAGAATTTTTATGTAATTTCCTCTGTTTTGTATGCCGCATGATTAATCACAGGGTCCTTTTCAATCCCTCTTACTGTAATTTCTATGAAACATAACATGTTTTAAACTTCTTAAACTCGCTCTATAAAAGGTACAACAGGGTGTTTTGGGAAGGGAAATATTACCTCATTTTTCTTGGCAGGTCTAAAAATATGGATGCTTTATGACGTCAAATAAATTGCTGTGAAACCTGTAAAACATGTTGCGTCTTCTTTATGCGCAGAAGAATAAAGGGAAATATTTTATAGCCTTTTAAACTTCATGGCAGTAGATCAAGAATATTCAAGATTTTCAGGGAAAAGGAAATGTCTATGTTAAGGTTATCTTTAATTTATGTATGTTCCGCGGTATGTACGCTTTCACGGACACCCATGTTGTTGTATTTAGTTGAAGTGTTGCTACTTTTCAACTTGTGCAGTCAATTTGAACTAGTAAAGGATTTGATAACGCTTCTTGTGGGACTCTTCGTAAATGAAACATTCAGACAACAATACAAATCATAAATTATTAAGAAACTTTCTATATATAGACGATTGTGCCTAATTAGCATAAACTTCCTCCTTAGTTGAAAGTAATTTTTGCAGAGAGATTATTTGTACGTAATTACTAACGTGAGTCACTGTGCAAACACTAAGTTAAATAAAAATAACAAACAACTAACACAGTTAAATTTTTCATCAATTGAATAAGTGGTTGACAACTATTTCGGCGGAAAAATAAAATGTTCGCAATTGTCAAAACTCAATATCGTTGTAATTTGACAGAATTAAAACGACGTCGGGTTTTGATAATGACGAGAATTTTATTTTTTCGGCGAAAGAATTTTCAACCACTTATTAATGAAAAATTTATCTGTTTTAATTGTGTGTTATGTTTATCTAACTTATTTGTATGTCTCTTGTGAGATGGAATATATGACACATTTAGATTATGTTTTTCAGTTACAATTTAGTTTAGCTTTTACCGCTATATTCATATTTCGTACGATATGAATATAAGGATATAGAATTCGTACGATATGAATATAAGGATATAGAATTCGTACAATATGAATATAAGGATATAGAATTTGTTCGATATATTTATAAAGATATAGAATTCATACGATATGAATTCATACGATACGGGTATAGAATTCGTACGATATGAATATAAGGGAATAGAATTCGTACCATATGAATATAAGGATATAAAATTCGTACGATATGAATATGAGGATATAGAATTCGTACGATACGAATATAAGAATAGAGAATTCGTACAGTAACAATATAAGGATATAGAATTCGTACGATATGAGTACAAGGATACAGAATTCATGCATTTGATCTATTACACCTCTAACAAAATGACGCATGATTAAGTCTTTAATGTAAATACACTTTTACAATTTCGTGACTTTTCAAGAAAATGTGTTTAACTTTAAAAAGAATTCCTTAACACACTTTAACCGTTCAGATTTAACACTCTTTAATCATTACAATTGAACATTTAAATTTTTTGTTCGACTGTTCGATATATTTGCTAATGCGTAAGTAATAAAAATTCTCTAAAAGTTTTCTTGAATTTTCATTTTCAGAGTGTAAACAATTTTTCAAACTAAATTCTATCGAAGAATTATGTGAGCAATTCTACAAATAAAACAGAAGTCCTCAAGCTAAGCTATTAAACTTGTGTTTGCAAATAACGTTCTTAAAAAAAATAGAAAATATTAAATTCGGTAATGGGTCTACCCATTATCAGCCATAATTGAAAGAAGTCTCATCTCTATGTGCGATGGACACTTTAAGCGTTAGATTTGTCATTTCTAGTTGTTTTTCGTAAGTTTCAATGTCTCTCCAAGCCTATAAAAAAACTTTAAGAAATGACTGAAAATGAGCTGTAAATAATTCAACTTACGGGAAAGATAGTTCGCTAAAGTTTGGTCGATTGCGCCAAAACGGCAGTTAAAGTGGAAGACGGAAAACTAAAACTACCGTCCGTGCTCCAAAAGTTAATTTTGTTCTTCCTTTAACTTTTTCGAGAAACCAATAAAATATTCAGTAAAAATATACGTTAATAGCGTATCTTATTAGTATTAGCTGCCATAGAACAAACTATTTTCTTTTCGTTAAAAAATTCGGGACACCGTGTAAAGAGCACATTTGTTGATTTCTTCGTAATAAACTAATTGAAGGATGAAGTACTGGGACAAAAAAATAATAAAACTCAGCAACTATTCATATGCCAGAAATTCAGGAAGTTTTAAGACATAGTTTTTAAGTTTTTGGACTAAAATTAAGAAACTTGAAACAAGGGGAAGGAAACATACCAATGAAACTTCTAACGCAGGTGCGTTACTAGGTATGAGATGCGTTCCTAAAATTTTAGTTACTCTCGAACTGTGTAGTTGAAGTACTCGTACTTGAGGCGTTCCTCTAGCATTGAGAACCACCCCTGTGTTTGAGGGTAAGAGTAACCGGAGGATACTCCTTTGAGCGGAAGGAGGAAAATATATTGCTTTAAACTAGTATTGCTAACTCTGGTTAATATATATATATATATGATTAATATAATATAAGTTAATATATATATCTGTTAAATAATACTGTTCTGCACATTATTATTTTAACATTGGAATAGTCCAAAATATTGATGTTTTACATCTTAATACAGAGACGGGTCAGGGGTTGAAAATAACCAGAGGACCGGTGCTGAACTGTAATAATAGGACAAACATAATTTGTCAATTAACAAAAGTGATTGGCGGCCCAATCTGCCAATCTACTTAGGGCCCTGGAAATGCAGTTCTCGACCGTGCCCGAATATAATTTTTTTTTACACATTCGCAAGTGTGATACGTTTAGAAATTCTGTAGCCCACATCAACGCGGACGAGAACTTTTCAAGCTATGAAGTTAAACATACACACATACACATATTTCAATCGTCTGCAACGGCTGCCGACTGGTAAGGCTAAACATACAGTGCAGTGTATGTTTCCAACTAATTGAAATTTACCATAAAGGAAGGAAATTTTTCCGTGTCCTCCCATCGTTTATTGTCTGTTACACACATATTGATCGTCGTACGCTTGCTGCGTCTCTGGTAAGGCTAAACATACAGTGCAGTGTATGTTTCCAACTAATTGAAATTTACCATAAAGGAAGGAAATTTTTCCGTGTCCTCCCATCGTTTATTGTCTGTTACACACACCTTGTGTCCGTTTTCATGCATCGTCTCTTATTTGTTGTACACCAAAACACACAAGCACCAAACAATTATAGCTTACGTTGAAGTCTGTAGTAAAGATTTCAGTTAATCCAAAAATTTGTTAATCCGTATACGTCTCGGTCCCAGTTAGTACAGATGAACGAGAGATTATTGTGGTGGCGGCTGGTAGTCAAGGTGCAACGTTGCGCAAGAACCAGTTTTTCATTACAAGGAAAAAGAAATTGTGGTAATATTTTTATTGTTATTATTTTATTATAATATGTTCATTTAGCTTGAAATACGCCACAAAGTCGGCCCAAACATTTCAGTAAATAGCCCAATATTCGAAATAGCATATCTGCTGGCCGCCTGTGTTGCAGCAGCGCAGAAACAGTGAGCCATTAAAGTGCTAGGTATGGGTAGAAATGGCAGATACTATCATTGTATTCATTAGAGACCAAGACCGGGCGTGTTGCACAATCTCTGCAACCCGCATGTTTCTCTCGCTCCCTGTATCTCTCTCTCTTTCTATCTATCTTTCTGTCTCTCTCTTTCTCTCTCTCTCTCTCTCTCTCTCTCTCTCTCTCTCTCTCTCTCGTGAGCTGCGAGCTAAAGTCCTGCCCAAAGTTCTACGCTGTCGTTATTTGTCAGTTTCACATTCTTTTCATCACGAACATAGTCTGCGATACGATTGCGTTTGAGATTACATTTTGCTAATTCGTTATTCTTATTATTATATCACTAAAAATACATAATTAACGTTGTCTTTGATGACAAGTTATTGCATATTTTTAAAATTCAAATTTAATAGTGCAAAGTACTTATCGGCCCCTATATTTCATACCATTTCTTGCTTTTTCTGCTCTAATTCTTGGTACGCAAAGTCCCCCTATCCCTCAATCTCACCCTCTCCTCATCCATTCCTGTCGGTTCATTTTTTTTCTAGTAGTTATATTAATTTTTAAGTAATTTGAAATTTTGGATTGTCGTAATTGTAATTACGCAGACAATGTCTTGTTGCTACGTTATGTTATTTTTAATAACGTTGAATTATGATCCGTTCAAGTACTACGTAAGCACTCTTAGGGGAGGGGGTTTGAGATTTGCTTATGTTTTCTGATAATGGGTAAGGGGGATCTGAATGATGCTTATGTAAGATACAGAAAATAATAAAACTAGCACATAATTACAAAATGACAACCGCCCTGACATAACTGCGGTACTTGAATGTACGTCACTCTGAGAGTAGAAGATATAAAATACACGTAATCACAGTTAAATATTTGATTACTTAAATCTATGGTTTTCAAATGTTTTCGTTTGTGGGCCGTCACTTCAAGGCTTCCCGTCGTCTTTCTAAAATTTTTAAATCATGATGGATGTACAATTTTTAATAAATATATTTTAGCAAATCCACTATTCTCATTTATGACACACTACTATAATTTTTAATACGCTGTTATAAGCTAATATACGGTTCTGATGGTGGTTGCATATGGCCACCAAAATAAACATTAACAGCTTATTAAAACTTTTTAAATGCGATAATTTGTTGTGATTACACTATTTATAAATAAGCATTTAATATTATAACAAACATATATATATATATATAATCTGCTTATTTAGGTCCCCTCTACCTGCCTTTACATTTTTGACATATAGTTTAGGACCACCCTGTATATAATAGAGAACTCATTATTTATTAAATACGGTGGTCTTGTTTCTTAATAGTCATTGCTTTCGATGTTTTCTGTTGGGTGGACGAAGAAACCCCAATAAAAGCGGCGACCATCTAAAACGGAACCGGTTAAAAGGGAATATATGGAAAAATTTTCTCAGGTGCATTTCTCTTGGTTTCAATTTTCTTCTCCATTTTCAGCTCATTTCTTCTTTTAATTTTATTGTTTTCCTCACTTTTTAAGGAATATGGGAGCGTCCATCAAACAGAACGGTAAATCATTTATCATGGCATACACAGGTCTGCTGAAATAATTTAATCCGCGTCTCGGACGCGCACGTCTCTGTCATCAATATCTATTACAAAAGAGAAAGCAGTCATATGTATATCGCCTATAGCCAATCATCCAATGTTTTATATGGACTTTTTTTTTTCTTGTTTTAAAATTTTTACCAAAAGCGATCCTTCGCTTTAGCCGAAATGATTGCGACTTCGGTGACATTTTATCCTATTCTTTAACCAGGAAATCAATTTGAAGGTTTTATTCAATATCGATTTTTTACACTCTTGCTTGATTTTATTTATTGTGTCGTTTGTTTTCATGATAAGTTTTATAAACTTTTTATCTTTGTGTAGAATCTAATCCGTGGTTCATAAAAGCTATATCTATACCATAGATTGAATTG
This sequence comes from Dysdera silvatica, assembly GCA_006491805.2. Lineage (NCBI taxonomy): Eukaryota > Metazoa > Arthropoda > Arachnida > Araneae > Dysderidae > Dysdera > Dysdera silvatica. The sequence goes on along the minus strand of QLNU02014802.1, from coordinate 10,910,764 downwards.
TGCGAATTGAACTGTTCTTTTCTTCCGCTATAAAAACGATCAACCAACAAACCATCTACAGTATTTTAATATAATTTACCTATTGTATGGGTGCTGCGTTTCATGATTTTTCACAACTACTTTCTACATTTTCCAAATACCCGTCATGTAATGATTTATATTTTAAATTGGTTCTTTTGGGCTAAATTTGGGTTATAAGTTTTTATCAAATTTATTTCTTTTAAATTGTGTTAGGTTTATTTTTATTTGTAATACAGATCAGTCCCACAGTACTGTCTACTAGCAGATCGCGTTTATTTATCATCTTAAACCGGATTTTAATGTATATCTTAATAGTAGTAAGAAAGGGGGGCTTCGGGGCCAACCTGTCAACCCACTTTTGGGGGGTGGCCTAAATCCCCACGTCGTCAAACCACTTTTGGGGCGTGACCTAAAAAGCCATACTCGAATAGAGAGGGGTGACACCCATCCCCCTCCCTCAGAGGTTCATCCTACCGGATATTTTGAAGGTTTTTTAAGCCTTTCAATCAAATTAGATTTTTACATCCGCTTCTAGAATTTTTAGAACTTTTCCCCTATATAAGCGATTTTAATGAATTTTTTATCAGTAATTAACAATTTTAAGGTTTTCATCCCTAATTATTTTTTTTAATTAAGATACTTCAACTCGATTTTAACAATTCCTTCAGGGTGTTCTCGAACTGTTTTTAATTTTGATACCTTTTCGGAAATATTTCGGAATTTTTCCCAACCATAGGATTTTATCAATAAATAGCGATTTTATGGTGTTTCTCCCCTAATTATATCTTCGCACGGGTTTAAAGCTCCCTCAATTATTCTTCGAAGTTTTATTTTTACCCTCGAGTTTTAACACTGCAATGATTATAAGTACTAGGTTTCAGTCATTTTTATTTTTTGTTTAGTGTTATTTAAAAAATTATTCCATTTCTACAGCGTTAAGAGACGGGTTTCGTAATGCGTATTTTTTTTTAATGAAATGTTTCCCAATAGGTCTAAACTTAGTTTTTTTTAACAACATTTCAATAAATTTTATTTTTATTGGTCTAATGCTTTATTTGCTTTAAACATTGCAGTGATATACATATTTTTTTTTATTTAAGCTATTTCAACGCGATTTTAGATATCCCTTCAGTTTTTTGTTTGTTTTTTTCCCGAACTGTTTTCAATTTCGATGCCTTTTTCGGGAATACTTCAGAATTTTACTCAACAATAGGATTTTTACCAATAAATAGGGATTTTAGGGTTTCGTCCCTAATTAGTCTTTTTCAATAAACGATATCTTCGTGTGGTTTTAAAGATCCCTTAGGTATTCTTCGAGATTTTCTTGTATTCTAACCCCAGAGGTTTTAATACTGTCATGATTACAAATATGAGATTTTCGTAATTTTATTTTTGTTTAATCTTATTTAAAAATGATTCTACTTCCACATCACCAGGAGGCGAGAATCGTGATGAGTTTTTTTTTAATGAGGTGTTCACCAGTAGCCCTAATCCTCGTTTTTTTTTAGACAACATTTCAATACATTTTTATACATTACCTTACATTACTTTTATTTTAAAATTTATATATATATATATTTTTTTTTAATTTCTTGCGTTTCTTTTTTTTTTAAACTTATATGTTTTGGGGTTTATTATAATTTATAACGTTTCGATTTTGTTTTGCGTCTTTTTATTTATTTTTAAACTTACGTTTTCTTCTTCTATATTTTAGAAACTTTTATTCTTTTCTGAGAACTAGATTTGTTTTAAATTCTTGCTTTTCTTTCTTAAAGCTTGCATATTTTTTTGTTTTTTAATTTTGTTTTTTAATTTTTATTTTAAATCTTATATTTTCGCTAAATATTCGGAAAATGTAACTGTATGTTGAAAGGTTTTTTTTTATGTTTGAAATAGGTTTTATTATCATCCCGTTCCTTCATCCATTAGAAAACATTTTCGAAATAAAAAAGTATTTACATTGACACATTGTATATTTATTTTTATTTTTAAAGCATTTTAGTTTACAACGTAATTATTTTCTACGATAGAGTTCAGAAAAGAGTCTGCAAATAGTGTTTTACATCTATTTTTTCCCCTATTTACAATTTTTCAGTTTAACGAATAATATAATTATTCCGTTGACATAGAATCGACTATGGAGCAAGGTCAATCCATACACTTATATGCGTACAAAGGTCAATCCCATCTAATTTATGCGTTCAGAGTATGAACAAATTTGAATAAATATTACAAGTATGATATAAAATATTATGCAAGTTTTGAAAAGAAATGCAAGAATTTAAAAAAAGTCAAGTTTTTAGAAAAACAAGAGGAGTTCTAAAATATAGGCAAAGAAAATATGAGTTCAAAAAATAAAAAGATGCAAAAGAAAATCGAAAAATTATAAAATATGATAAAGCTAAAAAATATGTGTTTAGAAAAAAGAAACGCAAGAAATTAAAAAATTATGAGCTTTTAAAATAAAAGTAATGTGAGGTAATATGTAAAAATATATTGAAATGTTGTTTAAAAATAACGAGGATTACGACTACTGGAGAACACCTTCATGAAAAAAACGCACCACGATTCCCTCCTCCTGGCGATGTGAAAGTGAAATCGTTTTTAAATAAGATTAAACAAAATAAAATTACGGAAATCTCATATTTATAATCGTAACAGCATTAAAACCTCGGAGTAGAATACAGGAAAATTTCGAAGTATACCTAAGGGATCTTTAAAACCACGCGTAAATATCGTTAATTAAAAAAAACTAATTAGGGACGAAACCCTAAAATTCCTATTTGTTGCTAAAAATCCTATGGTGGAATAAAATTCTGAAATATTCCCGAAAAAGGCATCAAAATCTAAAATGGCGCTGAAATAGCTTAAATGAAAATAAATATAACACTGCAATATTTGAAGCAAATAACGCATTAGATTAATAAAAATAAAATGTATTGAAATATTGTTTAAAAAAACTAAGTTTAGACCTATTGTAGAACGTTTCATTAAAAACAATGCCCATCGCCTCCTTACGCTGTAGAAAAGGAATATTTTTTTAAATACCACTAAATAAAAAATAAAAATGTCGGAAATCTCATATTTATTATCAAGACAGTGTTAAAACTCGAGGGTAAAAATACAGGAAAACTTCGAAGAATACCTGAAGAAGCTTTAAAACTGTGGGAAGATATAATTAGGGGAGAAACACCATAAAATCCCTATTTATTGGCAAAATCCTATGGTCGGGAGAAATTCCGAAATATTTCCGAAAAGGTGTCAAAATTGGAAAACAGTGCGATAAAGCACTGAAAGAATCATTAAAATCGAGTTGAGATAGCTTAATTAAAAAAAAAACTGATTAGTGATGAAAACCTTAAAATCGTTAATTACTGATAAAAAGTTCATTAAAATCGCTCATATAAGGGAAAATTTCTAAAAATGCTAGAAGCGGATGTAAAAATCTAATTTGGTTGGAAGGGTTGAAAATCACATGACTTTAAAAACCTGGAAAACATCCGGTTGGGTGAACCGGGGGAGGGGGGCGGATGGGTGGCACCCCTCTCTACTCGAGTATGGATTTTTAGGCCACGCCATAAAAGTGGTTTGACGGTGTGGGGATTTAAGCAACGTCCCAAGATTTATTTGACAGGTTGACCCCGAAGCCCCCCTTTCTTACTACTTACCCCGTTTACCAGCCTGGAGTATTACAGGCTTGTATGATGTTAATGAAATGTCCTGGGGATCACTAACACGTGGGCTTCAATGTTCCCTCTTCTGTTTCTGGAGAACTCTATCACTGGCCAGAAATTAATGAATTTTCTTGCCACCACTTGAATTCTACTATGGTCACAGCCTTTCCACAGCAGAATGGCATCTTCCAACAGGACAATATTCAACCCTATCCGTCCTGATTGCATGAAGAAACACCCAACTGATTTTACCTTTCCGAAATAATCCTTTACCTTTTCAGATTAGAACCCTGTCAAGTATCTTTAGGTGAAAGTAGCAAAATAAGTCAGAAAGCAAGAAATCTAAGAACAATATGGATGATCTTTGGCAATTTTGGATCCGTTGCCCAATTGCGCATGCACATTCTAAGGCTTTATAAATTTGTGTTACTTCCGTTATATTTTCAAGTGGTGAACAAATCCATTATACAAATAAGGCATGTATAATAAATTATTATTTCGGTATACACGATAAAAATATTATCATGTATTTTATATGGTATCTTATTTGGAAGAGTTAGTGAATAGAGCATTTTCAAGACATATGGTTAAAATTTTTAAGACTTTAAAATAAATTTCGATATTTATAAATTTTGAAATATCTGGTTATTAAATTTTGTAAATTCTTAGTAAATAAACAGCTTTTCATGATATTGCTATTTTAAATTTTAGTTATTTTCCCCCATAAGTCAGCAGTCCTCAGTATTCCTAAATAAAAGGAAACTATTTTATTCCACATCAGACAGTAACAATAACGAGAAACGCTGTCAATGGATATTTTCACTAAATATCTTATCGGTTTCTCAGAACAGTTAAAGTAGAAATAAAATTAACTTTTCGCTCACGAATTGTAATTTCAGCTTTCCCGTCTCTTTCTTTAACTGCTGTTTTCGCGCAATCGATAGAGCTTCAGTCACTCCCTTGCTTGTAAGCTAAATAATTTAGAGCTAACTTCCAGTCATTTCTGCAAGTTTTTTATAGGCTTAGAAAGCTATTGAAGTTTAAGAAAAATATCCAACAGTAATAAATCTAATGCTGAAAGCCGCCGTTGCGCATTGATATGCGACTTTTCAATGGTGGCTGTTAATGTTAAGATACATTATTGAATGTGATATTTGCTATTAGTAAAAGAATGCTTTCTGAAAACAAAAATTTAATCGCTTTTGTTGTGTTTTTATAATTGCTCACGTATTTTATGATAGAACTCATTTTGAAGACTCGTAACGTTCGGAACTAGAAAGTGCAACTTAAATTATTAGAGACATTTTTGTTACTGCCATGTTAACAAATTTACCAAGCACTCAAAAAATTTAAATATATAATGTACATAAAAACCCGGTTCTTAAGCAGTGAAGTGTAATGTAAATCTTTGACCATTTCATCCATTTACGTGGAAAGCCATGAAATGGTAAAAGTATAATCAAAGTTCTAATTATACGGTACTTAGTCTTTTTAGTTTTGTAACTGGCCAAATGTACGAAAATTTCGCCCTTTTATGCGTATTTTATGATACGTATAACACTCATCGTTAAATTAAATTATATCTGAAAAAGAGAATACAGCGAAATCCGTCTCTAACGGTAATATGTCTTTATTGAAAATACTGTCTGTGTTGGCGATATTGTCTATTTTGATAAGTCTATACTAACGATATTATCTGTTTAAAAAATCTATATTGACGATATTATCAATTTAACCCCTTGTGACTTACGATTTAATTTGACGAAACTTGCCAAACTACACTATTTAATTTCCTTAAAATTCCAATATACACGTATTTCTACCATCCTCGAAAATAAATCACATAGTTGTATTCTTTGAAGTATTTTAATATAAAAACGTGGCATTAATATTTGAGACAAATCAATACTTTCTGTGAGAATTGCAATTTAAATTAAACGATCAGCGCCCGTTTTTCATTTTTTGACGCCTTCATGGTCAGTTTGAAACATGTCAGTTAAAATAGTCAACACCAGAAAGGGAGTCCCACAAACAAATGTATCGAGTCTTCTGTTATTTAACGCCCTTTTGACTGATCTTCCATCATACTTTTTTCAGGAGGTCAACATTTCTATCTTTGCAGATGACCTTGCCGTATGTTACTCATCGAGAGACATTTAATATCCTCAGAGTGAACTACGAGAGGCAGCAAATGTTCTCAACGCTTTCTGCAAGACCTGGAAGCTGTCCATTTCCCATGAAAAGACAGTTGTTCTATCTATCTCCAAAAACACTACCTTTGTCAGGGGAATCTCTATCACTATTGACAATAACATTATCAACAATGCTAAACAACATCGTTTTCTAGGAATTACATTTGATAACCGTCTCAGTTGGAAAAATCATATTAATAACACCAAAGATTTCTCAATCAACCCAATCAACATGCCCAGATGCCTTGCGGGAAAAACATTCGGCGCATTTCCCCAGAGATTATCACAGGTCTATCGATCCCTTATTCTCTCAAAGATTCTATATGGGTCATCAGCATTTCCGTTTTGTGAGAAAACCATCGCCGCTGATTTGGAGTCAATCCAGTCAAAAGCCTTTCGAACCTGCTACGAAGTCCATGGATTCACGCACCTGGACTCTTTGAGAACTGAAGCTGACATTCTGCCCATTGTGGATCAGTAAAAAACCGCCTTACTCTATTTCTAATAAAATTGATATACTTCACTCCTCATCACAGAATCCACGCACGTCTCCATTCCAGACTTGAATTCTCCAAATTTTTTACCTTCTACAGGAATTCTCCACAACTATCTGTGATTCCCTATCAATCAATATCTGTTTCAACACCATATTGGCTGTTGGTTCAGCCTCAATTTATACAATACATCAAAGATGTGCCGAATCGACTTGTAATCAGTCCTGAAGTTCTCCGAGCCACAACCTGCGACGCTATTCAGACTTGGAATCTCCCAAATCAAAAAGCCTTCACTGATAGACCATATGATGCATTTAAAATGTAGCAGTAGCTGCGGCTATCGTCCCATCAAGTAAGTTTATTTTCAAATTTAAACTCGGACAATCCTTCACATCAATTGATTCAGAATTAATTGGTCTTTTTGAAGCTGCTAAATTGGTCCTGAATTTTGGTTCAACAGAACCTGTTATTTTCTGCGACTCACAAGCTGCGCTGTTGAGTCTCCTTTTAGACCTTCCCCAATGAACTTCTGGACATATTGAACATCTCCTCGTAATGCGCTCTCGCTAAAAAACCTTTAACAATCTGCTGGATCCCAGGATATGGGAGTGACCCTGACAACGATGTGGCTGATCATTTCGCTAGCAGCGCATTGGTAGTAATCATCAGTGCATAACACCAACTTCTCACAGACTCAGTCCACCTAGCTCTATTAGCAAAGTCAAGTCTTCTCTGAATGCAAACAAAATCTCAACATTCTCTCAATCAATAATGGGACATCATCGAGCACTT
>QLNU02014802.1:10885389-10903491 GCA_006491805.2 Dysdera silvatica | reverse complement strand
ATTTCCTAAAACGATATTTATTCTCTGTCCCGACAGATATAGAATATATTTTGTTCAACGATAAACTGCCTAAAACGATATTCTTTTCCTGTTCCTTTGTTATAAAAAGAGTGTACTATATAATATATTTATATCTCGCAAAATATCACAATAATTCCACTCTGGAATGATGCTTTTAACTAACAAGAATTCTAAAGAAACATAATTATTTACATATGGTTAAGCAATATTTTACAGCTTGTATTGTGATATAAGTGCAACACTTACAAACAAGTTTACAAAAAGAGGTATCTAAATTCTTTGCAAGCTCAAATTGATTGAACCTGTTGTAAATAAAACGCCATTTCAAATAAATATAACATTATGGATGTCTAAATTGGATAGAACGTATGCCGTTAAAGGGAGTCATAGGACCTTTAACTTTCCCAAAATGGAGAAATTTATAATGGTTTTTTAACTTTAGTTTTCTCAGTAAATATAAATCTAATTAAAAAATTTTTTGATCAACAATAACAAACCATCTATTATGTATGTATAACATGGCCAAAAATAATTTTAAATGTCAAATATTTTCTTTGATTTTACAAAATATTGAATATGATTTACGAATTGAATATTGCGTGGCAACAGACTACGCGTAGAATTTTAACTTAAATTTTGCTGCTAGAATGATACTCATAAACTCAAAATATTCACAGCTGTTATGTACTCACACCCTACATGAAAAAAGAAAGTAATTATGAAAATTAATTAAAAATATTACTTTTTATCCTTAAACATGATTTCTAAGCATATTTTTAAGACCCTATTTTGTCCATAATTAATAACTTATAAATAAAAATGGCAAAAAGCAGATACAGACCGTAAAGTGCCATATAATAAAGTTTTCTGGAAAATTTTATTCAATTATAATAACCAGTTGGCAAGTTATCGTGCTCTTAAACTAAAAAAAAACAAGTTCTGAGAAAATCCACTTTAAAGTTTTACGAGCACTTAAAATTGAATGAAATGTAGTATTATCGCTTTCATCACTGCAAGTCTAATAATGGACAGAGTTTGCTCCAATTTGTTTTAAAATACTTCTAATAGTTTAAATCTTGTTTTGAAATTACAAAAAAAAAATTTTTTTTTAAAGTTCAAGAGGTCCTCTGACCCCTTAAATGTTTCGAGTAGAAGTTCTCTGTTCCTTTAGAACATTGAATATTCTTAACCTATTGCCATAAAATTTAAAAGGCTGTAAGATGTTCCTCTTTATTCATCTACACATAAAAGAGGCTCAAGATGTTTCGTAGGCTCGTTCTACAGCAGTTTATTTGACGTCATAGAGTATCCATATTTTTAAACCTGTCAAGAAAAATGAGGCAATAATACCCTTCCCATAACACCCTGTTCTGTCTTCTATAGAACCAATTTAAGAAGTTTAAAACATGCTACGTTTCATAGAAATTACAGTAAGATGGATTGGAAAGGACAGTGTGATTAATCACGCGGGGTACAAAATAGAGAAAATTATATAAAAACGTTAGCCCATTTTTTTTTCGTAAAACACCCTTGCTCTTAGGATAGAAGGAGCTTGCTTTTATGCGATATTTCAATAAGCAAGAAAACCGAATGGTGCGTTAAGTAATAAAAATGGACATTGTTCCATAAACCCTGCAGGTGAATTTTTAAAAATTTGAACTTCAATGGCATTTTTTTGCGAAGTTGCTCCATTTTAGCTGAACAGCAAATATAAATATACCTTCACCCAAAAACGGGATTTTAGTATTTTTTAATAATCTGTTCCTTAGAAATTGGGGCTTTTGCTAATGTAAATATTATTATGAACCATTTTGTGTCGCTTAGGTCCGGAAGAAAATTTAAATTTGTGATTTATGAAGCGTCATTTTTTGCAACCGTTTAATCTTTTTTTAAAGAGAGAGAGAGAGAGAAAAGCATGGCGGAAATAGAAAATTATAAAGCAGAAATGCTTATGTATCCAAATATAAAAATGCTAGATGAAAGGGAAAAATAGTACAAATATATTATTTTAATACGCAAAGAGTTTTTTCTCTATAAATTTAAAATACTTATTTCCCAGATATTTTGACTGGCCTTAAAATCAGGGTAATGTTTTATACATTTAAACATTGATGTGAGTTTACCCACATTTAAAGTCAACACCCGTCTATGGTTAATTATTAGAAGACCCTTAGTGTTAAATTAAATTCTTTATGATCTTACTTTATTAGTTAAATTTTATAATTTAATTCTTACACACATGATCACCCCGTTTGTTAATTCAGTCTTCATAAATACGTATGAGCTATCAGATTTCGAAGTTTGTTCATATATTCAAACACCTTTTAAAATTTGTTAAGTATGGATAAGCAACATTTCCGCATGAAACGCAAAGTTAAAATAAAAAATTCATAAGAGATTACATCGATTTTACAAGTTCCTTTATTTTCTTCGTTAGGCTACGTTAAATGCAAATTGGATTGCTATTTGATGACTTGTCAATTTTCGAAAGCTTCGGGGAGTTTGTTGAGGTACTAATCTAAGACACTTCCAGAGCCTTACAGGATTTTTAGAAACAAACTCTCTAGATAATAATTTTCCCCACTTCCACCATCAATTGTCTCTCCATTTTTCATTCCCTCCATAACCTTATCCCCTCGCGACTTAAAAATCAACCACGTTCTATTATTTTTTTGTCTTTTTTTCAGTATTTGTTTTCTATAACCATCTTCTATTTTTTAGCTTTCCTTACTTAACACATATCCGTCCGCATGACGAAAATTCGTCATTTCACAGACAATCACCAGTAGCCAAATGACGAAAATTCGTCATTACACTGTCAATCACCAATAGCCAAATGACGAAAATTCGTCATTTGTATATTGCACTAAATAATTGATTCTTGGTTTTTTTTAAATCCGAATAAATTAAAACGAAATTTTTACCAAACAGAGCTAATTCTATGAAAAAACTAGTTTCAGCTTCGATTGTGTCGTATGAGGGTGTAAACGCAAAAAAAAATAATTTAAAAACGTAGTAGTCGATTCTGCGTATAGAAGAATTTTGTTCAAAGTTTAAGCGCTTGGGTGTTCGGATATCCAAGAAATTTCAGGGATATTACTGTTAATTTTCTTAACCTATTTTTATCAAAATCAAATAATAAAGTAAATCTAAAATGGAGAACGAAAAAGAAATATGTGCAGACAATTTATCTGATTGTGAGTCTAGTGATAACATTGAAGATCTTAGTGAAAATGATCTTAGACAAATAGTGTCAAAAAATGACGGCATTTAGTCAATGGCGGTGCAAATAATGTCGGACGGATATGTGTTAATAAAGGAAGCATTCAACTTCCCAAACCTTATCATTATTTAGTTTAATTAAAAACTACACCAGTGACAAATAAGCGTCTTTCTCTAAGGAACTCTTCGCTGAATCGTTATTTCGTTTTATTAAAAAAATATATCATCGGGCCATGTGGTGCTGCAATGATAACACTTTATCCAAGCATGCCTACATCCGGGTTCAATTTACCAACGCTGCCAAAAACCATCTAAAAATTTTGCATGTTTTATCCTTTGTACAAATTTTCACCAATAGCCGTAATTAGCTGATAACAGAAAGAATTTTAACCTTCGCGACATTTTATGCCATTCTTTTAATCATTAAATTATTCCTATTTTTTTGTTATCCGCTATTGAAATTTTTTCAATCTCTTCTGATTCTGTTATATCATGTCGATTTAACGTACTTTGATGTATTTTTACTTTTGTTCAAAATTAAGTTGTTTTCATTTTGAAACCCCACATCCAGCCTCGCTTTGTTTGGCGTAGACTAATCTGCCCTCGTAAAAATTTAACAAACCAATTTAACGGTAGCCCCTCAAAAAGCTTACTGCTCACTGTAGTCTGGGGGTTGGCTTATTGTGCATTAAGAGGTTCGGATTTCTAGGAAAGCTGCAGGTTTGGGATCTAAACGACCTATACAGTCCTTGCGCCGTAAAAAAGGATCGAATTTTTAGGAAAGCTGTAGGTTTTTACGCTAGACGACCTATACAGTACTTGCGCCGTAAAAAAGATCGGATTTTTAGGGAACTGCAGGTTTTGGCGTTAAACGACCTATGCATTCCTTGCTTTCTATGCTTTCCGTAAAAAAAGGTTCGGATTTCTAGGAGAGCTTCAGGCTTAGGCGCTAAAAGATCTATGCCGTCCTTGCGCCGTAAAAAAAAGATAAGGAGGCATTCAAGATCTTTTTATGTTTTTTATTTCTTTGATTTATCTGAAAAATTCTGTCCACGATCCCATTTCAAAAGCCTGGATTTACAAGACGCAGCAGTTCAGATAAAAAGGTTAATTAAACACTTTTTTTCCCAGCAACTTTAAGAGGAAACAAACTTTTAAAATTTGTCGCTTCTGGGCTGAATTAACGGTAGTTGAGGAAATGATTTTACGTGGGCAAAAATCTACATTTTTGCGTAAAATAATTTCCCTAATGTGTTTTTACTACACATTTAAATAATTTAAGATATAATAAACTTAAAAGCTATTCCAGGAAATTTTTTCTATTGAAAGCAATAAAAATATAAGTTGACGTAAACACGTTCACATTAGCAAAATTACTTTTTTTGCTAATTTAAGTTTTTCTTAATATTGCGTACTGTCAAGTTAGTTTTATTGAAACTTAAAAAAAATAATATACTTACTTTGAACACATAAAATATTTTGAAGTATTAAAAGTTAAAAAAAACTTCTCATTTGTGTCTCGATTTAAGTTCCTACACGTGGATACATCATAAAACACTTTGATAGTAAAAATACACTAGATTCATTTTAATCCGAACTAATGGATTAGAATTTTCGGATTAACTGAAATCTTAACTATAGAATTTACTAAGCTATAATCGTTTGATGTGTGTGTGCGTGTGTTTGGATGCGCATGCGTAACAGACAACGGATGACGAGCGGGCGACGGCAAATTTTTCCCTCCCTTTACTGGAAATTTCAACTAGTTGGCAACACCCACTGCGCTGAGCATTTATGCATTGTCAGCGACGGTCGTTGAAAACGACTGAACAAAAAATTCTAATTAACTGAATTTTCGGGTTAGCGAGGTCTGGATTATTCAGACTGTACTGTATATAAATTTGTCGTTTGTTTAGCGTATAGGATGATACATTCAAATTGCCAAAGGCCTTAAAATATTTCTATCATGAGAATAAATAACCCGCATTAAGCATTATCTTAGCCTTACTAATTACTTACTGATTATTACTAATCAAAAAGATAATAAAAAAGATAATAATAATAATAATAATTCATTTATTTATTTACTCGGCGAACAATACACACAATATAATAAACGTATCATAGATTCTATGCAATATACCGAGATGGAGATGGGAGAAAAGGACAAAAATGCCTAACATGCTCCCACCATCTGACCATCGCACAGGTGGCACAATCCTCCGTCAGTATATAAAAATAATCAAATATCATAAAACGGTTAAAAGTTTAGAAATCCAAAGTAAAAACATTATATAGTTTGTTGATTCAGAGTAGTATTGGGTTGCCTTGCACCCCATTTTCAAAATGGCCGTTGTTTCCAAGATGGCCGCCATGACGGGCTATAACGACCAGGTTTTTTTATTTCACAGTATTTATTTCGTACTTTTTGATCGAGTATATCATTTTTTCTATTGATTTTTTTGTAATTATCGTGAGTTATTGCATATTTTTTCATTTGTATTTCCTGATTAATAATAATTAGTATGGTTTATAATAATAATAAAAATGGTTGTACTTATCCGAGTGTTCCTAATTTTCATTATTCCTATCTATTAATTATTTTTACAGGAGTCCTTATTTTATATCACTTTCCTACTTTTAATTGTTGAAATTCGTGGGACTGCCATTTTTTCTACTTATTACTACAATAAAACTGCTATTTCCACAGGAATTAATTTTATATGAATATCACATTTTCTGTAATTATCAGATTATTAAAATTTAGGTATTATTTCCTCGCCAATTATTTTTACTGCAATGGAAGTATTTATCTCGGGCGGACTACGAATATTTTTTAATTATTAAAATTCGTGGGAATACCATTTTTTATACTTATTACAGAAATGAAAGTTTTATTGCTACATGATTTGATTTGATTTCGATCGAGATAATTTTATATGAATATCAATTATCCTCTTTTTTTTGTAACTATAATATTGTTAAAATTCGGGGAATTATTTACTCGCTGATTATTTTTTACTGCAATGGAACTATTTATCGCGGGCGGACTACTAACCGTTCTCCATTAGTTTTCGATGCTGAATGGAGAGGAACAGCTTCTGTAGTTATTCCCCGCCCCTTGTCTTTCTTTTGATCCTCAGGGTCCAATCAGAAAAAGTTTCAGCAATCCTACAATTCTGTTTATACGTGAGACTGTTTTCTTTCCAGAAATCCGCTGTTTCCTGCCCTTTGACCCCGGTAAAAAAAGGCAGAGCAATTTCCTATATCAGTGTACGGCCAATTTTAACAAAAGTATTCAAGTGTTCCTACCTAGCTGCTGAAATTCCCCTAAAAAGATAAATCCTTGTATGTCAGCTATCCCTTTATTTATATCCATGTCCTTGGAAGTTGGGGTAGCATAAATACTCTGCCACTATGGATGTTTCCTCTTATCTGTTCTGTCTAAGAAGTTTATTCCAGTTTAGGGGCATTAATTTTTCTTTGGTCGGTGATTCCTTGTTTACAAATAAGCAAGTTTGGTCTGAGAAAAGCGATTTAAATTTCCCTAAAAAAATAATTTCTTTTAAGAATGCTTCCCCCTAATTACCTTAAATTCCCCGTCGCAGTCCAAATTGCATTCTGTCTGTCTTCAATGAAACGTTTATTATCCATTGTGAGTGGCAATGTTTCTGAAAACCGTGAATATCTTGTTTACAAATAACCCAAATTCCGGGTATGGGAGAGATTTTCCCTCTTCTGAGACATGTCGTCTCGGGATGTGATCTTTCCCCACTCTCGGGGGCGTCATATTCTTAGGGGGGTCAAGAGTTCACCTCATTATCGTATTGGTATAAGGAGTTTTGTATTTGTCCCCAAGTTATACATTATATGTTTTTTGCTTTGCATTGGTTTCATCCCATTCTCATTTTTGTGTTTTTGAAGAGTGTAGTTTTATATTGTTTGAAATTTTAGATGATCTCTAACTAAAACTTTTCTCATACCTTTAGCTTTCTCTTCATTTCTCCTTTATCAAAACTAAAGACATGCATTTTCGGTCGGAGAGATATGAATTCTCTATTCAATTCTCCATTTATTTAATCTTTTCTTCTGATGTTTATTTTTTTATATTTCTGCAAGGGATGTGATTTGGTGGACATTCATCCGTATTCAAAACGATCGAAATCCGTGGCATAACTTTACACCAGTCGATGATTTTACTTTTATAAAAGAAACTATCAGCATCCATATGCAGAATTTGCACATCAACTTCATATCATGGTTTCATTACATCATAGTAAAAAATACATATTGATGTTTTTTATATATCCAAGATAGATATTTCAGCATATATAGATTTTATAGAAAGTCGATTTGAGCATATCCATGTGAACGTGTGCTAAAAAGTTACCATCTGTTTCATTCTTAAACTCAGTCCGATCCTTAAAGCTTGGCTTTGAAATCAACATGTTCCAATTTTTTTTCTCATCAGCCGCCAGACTAAATTTTTTCTATTTCTCATGCTTTCTATTGTTTTCCCGAATACTGACTTATACATAAGCTTATAAAAATCTCTTTGCGAAACCAGTCTTTGCTTCTTTCCTCTTTTCAACGTTTAATTAAATGTGGAATTTCAATCAACCTTTTTGCAAGAAACTTATCCGTCCATTTTACTTTTTACCTGCAGCCCAACTGACAAGGCTTGTTTGAGAAACAAATGATGAGCATCTTATCTATGCTTATCGTTTAATGTGATATCTTCATTATGCATTTGAGGGGGGATAGTTAATCAGATTTAAAATATAGCCTTCCTGACCATCATCTGGTATATTTTCCTTATTTTATGCTCAACTTTTCTTGAACGGATAATCACTCAAAGTTCTTGCATATTTGGATCACCGTATACTTTAATGGCTAGAAAAAAAAATTACACATTTTAAGAAATGTACTAATATAATATCGTTTTTCCTGATTCTCCAAATTATTATTTTTCAGAGTTCTGTATTCCTTATCATCCTCTTGGCTATTTGGCATGCTAATGCGTTATTAGCATTGATTAGCGTTTTTATTTATCTTTAATTTAAGTTTGATTTGATTTTAAAATTAAGATCAAAGAACTAAAATAAGACTTATGTGATTTGACATAGACCTGGGGAAATTTGCATATTCGTATACACTAGAAAATACATGAAAATAATTATCTTCTAAAGCTATTTTTTATTCCCGCAGTTTATTTATAAGATCACTTGTCTTTTTAAAATTAAGTTAATTTAAATGTAATATACTTCTGTGTATGGTTTTCCTTTAATCCTAAGCAACGATTTCAAGATTATAAATTATTTACCTGTGTTTAGAAGTTTTGTCTTGAAGCAATGTGACTTTCGAATATTGTCTTGACGAAATCCTTTTTGATTTTTCTCCAAAAAATATAAACGATCATTGATAAAAGAATTCTGCAGTTACCAGTGTTCCTTATTTAAGATTTACTCTAGTGCAGAAAATTTGAATATGCTAAAACTCTTTATGTATTTTTGAAATAATTTTATTTTATATCTAAGAAGTATTTTCCACTATTTAAGATGATTACTTAGTTAAGACGTTTCCTAAAGATTAAGAAAATATTTTATCTTATGGTGATTTTACCGTACAAAAAACATCAAATATTGTCCTTCGTCGGAAACTACACTCTTGCAAGAAATTCGAACCTATACGCATCTATATTTTCCCCTTAATTATACCATTTTCCCGAGGAATCTGAAAATAAAATTTTTTTTTTCTTAATTACAAAAGTGTAAAAACAAAATTTTCTAAAGTTTAAGATGTTTTGTTATTTTATGCTACAAATGGCATATTGTGTCAAAACTTCCACTTTCGCGAGCATTCCGAATCTACAGTAGTGGACAAAATTGTGGAAACCCTTTGAAAAACACATGCTCTGGCTTTCTTTATCTTTACCAAATATAAAATGCTTCGAAGTAAAGATATTCCACCAGACAAATGGTATTAATGTTATTCTATATAAACGAAACATAGCCCTCAAAAAAAATTTTTTGATCAAGTAGAAAATCTTGTATTTGTACCTTGACTAAAAAATCCTAATAATTTTTATCATTAGAGTAGAATATATACGTTCTTTCGTTATTATCCTAAGCAATTTTCTGCAACTATAAAATTATTTATAAATTTCTCTGAAACTGTGAAAAAATATTTTTAACTGTTTTCTTAATTTCTTAACTATTATTCTTTATGTAGATGCATTTTATGCAAGTTTGTCATAAATAATTTTTCTTTAAATATTAATTTTACTTGGTGGATTTCTGCAGCTCTCCTACATATAACCTATCAAAATATATTGCACGTCTACTCTCTCCTATAATCGGTAATAACGACTACACTGTTTCTACTAGCCAATCCTTCTGCACCTCTTTAAATAACCTACAACTTGACGACGACGACCTTATGGTCTCATTCGATGTAATTTCTCTCTTCACTTGCATTCCCACATCACTTGCAATCGACACCGCACTTACACGCCTCCAAAATGACACAACACTACATGAACGCACTTCACTAACACCTCACGACATCTGCACATTGTTGAAATTTTGTCTGGACTCTGCTGTGTTCTCCTCAAATGGTTCTATCTATAGACAAGTTTTTGGCACTGCCATGGGATCTCCGGTCTCAAGTGTTGTAGCTAACTTGGTTATGGAGTCATTTGAGGAAACTGCTTTATCTTCACTGAATTTTAACATTAAATTCTGGAAAAGATACGTCGACGACACGTTTGTTGTACTTAAAACTAATACACTCCAAAGCTTCTTCCATTACCTTAATAACTTAAACTCACATATAAAATTCACATACGAAACAGAACAGAACAATAAACTCCCTTTCCTAGACGTTCTTGTACACAGATCTCACGATAACTCAATCTTCACCTCAGTTTACCGTAAACCCACACATACAGACAGATATCTCGATTTTAAATCGCATCATCCAACATGCCACAAAGCTTCCGTTGTTAAAACATTAAGTCTTAGAGCGAATTCTCACTGCAGTAATGAAACACTTTCAAACACAGAAACAAAACACATACACACGGCACTTAAAAATAATGGATACCCTAAACGATTCATTCTCAGAAACTGTAGACCCAATAGTACATCTTTAAACAATACATCTCACACCCGCATATCTATTCCATATATTCACGGCATTTCCGAAACAATCTCTCGCATCCTTAAAGAGGCAAATATCAAAACATTCTATTCCCCTGTCACAACACTTCGCAAACAACTTACAAAAGTTAAAGACCCAGTTCCACCAGAAGATCTCACAGGCGCCATATACCAAATACCATGCAAAGACTGCAACAAACATTACATAGGACAAACAAAAAGAATGATCAAAACAAGAAAAAAAGAACACAAACAAGCACTCGCGAAAGGAGACATAGCCTCACGTCTGGCAGAACACGCTTTACAACACGGACACGAACCCGACTGGGACTCAACAAAAATACTACACCGTCACATCACAAACAAGAATAGTAGACTCTTCTTAGAATCTTGGGAAACTTACAAACTACACGGGAAAGCCATTAATACATCACAACCACTTCCAGAAACTTATAAACAACTCTTACTCTGAAATGTATGAGACATCCCCAAATTAGGTAACCCGCAGTGTGGGTTTCTCATTGGTCCCTATTGGGGTTCTTCCATGATTCTATTGGAGGCCTCCCATTGGTTCTCATTGGGTTTTCCCATTCTGCGGGACTACTCTGATGAAGGGTTTTCCAGAAATTTCAAGTATAAAAAAGAGACAGAAACATAACATCGTCATTACTCCTGATGAAGGACTGCTGCTGATGCGTCCGAAAGCTTGAGTGATCTTTTTCATTGCTATTTTACCAGTGTTTAACCTTTTTATGTAATTTTGTTTTCATTTTACACTTATGCAATTAGGATTTTTCTGAAGTAATTTTTTCATTGAATTTTTAAAAATTAAAATCTACAAGTCGAGGGATAGAGAAAATATTTCACTCTAGTTTAATACTTTAAAAAAAATGCCCTAAAAATTTTCGCTTTAATATATTAAAAGACCTAGTGCAAATTTTTCCTTGATTAAAAATATTTTATTTTTTTTACATTAAGTAAATATATATTTTTCTTTTTTTTATTATTATTTAAACAATTTTCCTTAAATATGAAATTATTTATACAATTTTCTAAAACAATGAAAAAATATTTTTTAACTGTTTCAATCTTAAATTTTCTGAACTAGCCTTAGAGATGTATAGATGTATTTTTTTATACATGGTTTGTCATAAATAATTTTTCTTTACTACACTTTTATTTTTCACTTTACACTTATTTAGTTATAATTTTTGTAAATGGAATTTTTTCAATAAGTTTTTAAATATAAAAAATTTGTAAGTCGAGGGAAAGTGAAAATATTTTATTCTAGTTTGACATTTTAAGAAAATTCAAACTATTTGTTAAAATTTCTCCCCATAACGCATCAAATACGATATCTACAAACAAATAACGATTTTATGGAAAGTAGAAAATATTTTAAGCTTTCTTATATTCCTCTTCTAAAATACGCACAACTCTTCTTGATATCAACAATGCAGGGTTTATTTTTTTCACAGAAGAGATTTTCTTTCTCCCACTTATGGCTCTTCCTATTCGCATTACAAGTGTTGAAAAGAGTCTCTCAATAATATACACATTTTCTTATTGTTTATATGAGAGAGATCATAAACGACATGAGTAAAATCATTGTTTTGTGAAAATATGAATAAGTGCCGATAGATATTTATATTCTTTTTCGGTGCCAAAAAAAACCTCAAAATCATGCTGCGTCAGAAACTTCACTTTGACGAGGGATCCGAACCTATAATAATCTATTCTTAGCTTGAAAAGTGAAAAACAAAGTTTTCTGAAGTTTAAGATATTTGTGATTTTACGTTACAAAAGTAACGTTGCGTCAGCGCTTACATTTATCCCGAGCATTCTGAATCTACATCCATCTCATTTTCTCTTTAGTTATGAAAAACTAAAAAATACAAGTTCACGAAATATTTTTTCTGCCTTTACCAAAATATAAAATGCTTCGAAGTAAAAATATTTCTCACAAAACTTGATTCACCGAACAAATAATATTAATATTCTTCTATACAAAACAAAACACGGCCCTCAAAAAAAATTGTTTTTTTTATTTAAGTACATTAGAAAATCTTTTTGGGCAGTTCATGCCTTGACTAAAAGATCCTAATAATTTTTTCATTAGGTAAATATATTTTTTCTTTTTTGCATGATTATTTTAAAAAAATTCTTTAATTATGCAATTATTTATACAAATTTTTAAAACTATGAAAAAAAAAGTATTTTTTTAACTGTTTCAATCTTAAATTTTCTTGTGTGAAAAACTGTGGGAATAAAAAATAGCTTTAGAAAGTAATTATTTTCATGTATTTCCCAGTGTATACGAATATGCAAATTTCCCCAAGTCTACGTCAAATCACATGTCTTATTTTAGTTCTTTGATCTTAATTTTGAGATCAAATCAAATTTAAATTAAATATAGTTACCAACACTAATCAATGCTAACAAGGCATTAGCATGTAAAATAACCAAGAAGATGATAAGGAATATAGAACTCTGAAAAAAATAATTTGGAGAATCTGGAAAACCAATAGTACATTTCTTTAAATATTTAATTTTAATTTTTTTTTCTCGTTATTAAAGTAAACCGTGATACTCATATGCAAGAAATTTGAGTGGATATCCGTTCAAGAAAATTGAGCATTAAATATTGAAAATATACCAGACGGTGGTGAGGAAGGCTATATTTTAGATGTTGATATTAATTATCCCCTATTAAATTCATAATGAAGATATGACATTGAACGGTAAGCATAGATAATATACCCACCATTTGTTTCTCAAACAAGCGTTGTCAGTTGGGCTGCAGGTGAAAAATAAAATGGAGGGATAAGCTTCCTGCAAAGACTAATTGAAATCCCATATTCAATTAAACACCGAAAAGAGGAAAGAAGCAAAGACTGATTTCGAAAATGGATTTTTATAAGCTTATGTATAACTCAGTGTTCGAGAAAACTATAGAAGTATAAGAAATAAAACAAAAGTTGGTCTGGCGACTGATGAGAAAAAAAAATGTAAAACGTTGATTACAAAGCCAAGCTTTAAGGATCCGACGAATCTTAAGAATGATGAAGATGATAACTTTTAAGTACAAATTCACATGGATATGCCGAAATCGACTTTCAATTAAAATCTATATATGCTGGAATATCTATCCTGGATATATAAAAAAATGAATATGTATTTTTTTACTATGGCATAATGAAACCACGATATGGGGTTGATGTGCGAATTCTGCATACGGATATAGATAGTTTCTTTTATAAAAGTAAAATCATAGACTGATATGCAGTTGTGCCACGGATTTCGACCGCTTTTGAATACGGGTGAATATCCATCACATCATATCCCTTGCAGAAATGCAAAAAAAATCAGAAGAAAAGATGAAATTAATGGAAAATTAAATAGAGAATTCATCTCTCTCTAAGACCGAAAGTGCATGTCTTTAGTTTTAATAAAGAAGAAGTGAAGAGAGAGCTAAAGGTATGAGCTAGGTTTTAGTTAGAAACCATCTAAAATTCCAAACACTGTACAACTTCACTGTTCGAAAACACAAAAAATAGGAATGGGATGAAATGAATGCAAAGTAAAAAACATATAACGTATAACTTATAGACAAATACAAAAATCCTTATACCAATACGATGATGAGGTAAACTCTTGACCCCCCCCCCTATGAGAATTCCGCCCTCGAGTGTGGGGAAAGATCGCACACCCACATGACATGTCTCAGAAGAGGGAAAATCTCTCCCATACCCGGAACTTGGGTTGTTTGTAAACAAGATGTACGCGGTTTTCAGAAACATTACTCCTCACTGGATAATAAACATTTCATTGCAGACAGACAGAATGCAATTTGAAGTGCGACGAGGAATGGAACCCAATTAGAGGGAGGCATTCGAAGAAGATATTACCTTTTTAAAGGAAATTTAAGGAGCTTTTCTCAGACCAAACTTGCTTATTTGTAAACAAGGAACGTCAGACGTAAGAAAAATGAATGCCCCTCAACTGCAATAAACTTCTTACACAGGACAGATAAAAGGAAACATCCATAGTGGCAGAGTATTTATGCTACCCCAACTTCCAAGGACATGGATATAAATAAACGGATAGCTGACATACAAAAAAATTTACCTTTTTAGGGAAAATTTCAGCAGTTAAGGGAGAAACACTTGAATACTTTTACTATAATTGGCCGCACACTGATATAAGAAATAGCTCTGCGGCAAAAGAATCTTTTTACCGAGATCAAAGGGCAGGAAACAGAGGATTTCTTGAAAAAACAGGCTCACTTATAAACACAATTATATGATTGTTGAAACATTTTCTCTGATTAGACCCTAAGGGTGAAAAGAAAGAGGAAGGGAATAACTACAGAAGCTGTTTCTCTTCATTCAGCATCGGAAACTAACAGAGAACGGTTTGTAGTCCGCCCGAAATAAATATTTTCATTGCAGTAAAAAATAATCAGCGAGTAAATAATTCCCCGAATTTTAACAATCTGATATTTACAAAAAAAAGAGGATAATTGATATTCATATAAAATGAAGTCGATCAAAATAAAACAAACTCCTATAGGAATAAAACTTTCATCGCAGTAATAAGTAGAAAAAATGGTAGTCCCACAAATTTTAACAATCAAAAAATGTTCTTAATCCTCCCGAGATAAATATTTCCATTACGGTAAAAATAATCAGCGAGAAAATCATCCCCAAATTTTAACGATCTGATAATTACAAAAATTTGATATTCATATAAAATTAATTCCTGTGGGAATAAAGTTTCATTGCAGTAATAAGTAGAAAAATGGCAGTCCCACGAATTTTAACAGTTAAAAAAAGGAAAATTGATATAAAATAAGGACGACTGTAGGAATAGTCAATAGATAGGTATGATGAAAATTAGGAAAACTCGGATAAGCACAACCATACTTATTATTATTATTATTATTATAAACCATACTAATTACTATTAATCAGGAAATACTAATTAAAAAAGTATGCAATAACTCACGATAATTTCAAAAAATTCAAAAGGAAAAATGGTATACTCGATCAAAAAGTACGAAATGAATACTAAGAAATAAAAAAAACATGGTCTTACTGCTGAGGGAGATTGAGGGGGAGACACGGCCTGCCTCGGAGGTTAAGAACATCGCCCGCCATGACGGCCATTTTGAAAACGGGGTGCAAGGAAACCCAATACTGGTGTACATAGACTCGTCTTAGCCATGCCACATACACCCGCACCCTTTAGTCGGAATTTAATATTCGGAACTTGAATTCATCAGCCCAAATAACATGCTTCCTTTTCACATGCAAACATTTTCTCATTCAGTTATTAACGATTTTCAGTGCTTCGTATTAAACAAAGATACCCGATGAAATCTCTTGCTTCCATAGCCCATTCGTAACATCACACATTAAATAGTCTAGGAGTACAGTTCGTTGGCCTTACATTCATCGAATTGTATCCTAACATGGACAAACAAAAGTTTCTTCCCTCTATCTGAAGCGTAACCACTCTCTGATCGATAGTTGTCATTAGGGCCGTGGCTAGGCTGTTTTCACCGGGGGCTCAGAAAGCTTATTTTATTCCTGATAAGTGCAAAACAGTATATTATGTGAGTTCGAATTATTTTTTCATAAAATAAATACTTTCCATTCCTTTGATCAATTTTAAGGTAATATTTTTTATAAACAGCATTTGTTGATCAGTTGAACTTCTATAACGCAAGGACAACACGGATCATTTGGCCAAACTAAATCAGGGTGTACGTACGACTTTAAAATGAAAGATAAATTTGACCTTACGCAAAGTTAAAAATGTATTACATATGTTAAAAACGGACGATGTGATAAAATCAAATGTGGTTGAAAAAAATAATATCAGATACAAAAAATATAATTAATTTCATAATCCAGAGACGGCATAAATGTCGCGAAGATTAAAATCATTTCCATTAAAAAACAGAACTTGAAATATATTTATGTCTTAGCTAGACCTTATTTTATTTATCTATCCTTTCGTCTATGGTTCGAGATTAGAAACCCTTTTCCTCCCTCCTTTCATTTATTCTACTTTTGGGTGGTCAAGGCGAAATCACCATTCATCATCAGGTCTTGCCAGCCAAGTTCACAGTAACAAAGCTCCTAGAAGAAGACCATCCTAGAATGCATACCTCAAGCATCTGTGTAGTCTTTGTCTATATCAGAAATACCGACGTACTGCCTGACTATTGAAACCGATTCAAAAATATACTTCGGCGCCAGGTGTCTGGAAATGACACTGTGGCGAGAGGCAGTCTCAATTGTCCAAGTATACTCCAAGCCGTCCTAAGATGTTGCCGGTCATCTATCTCAAGGAATCTTGTAATTAGCCGCCGAAAATTCTAGAATGTCCACTAAAACCTTGGCGACCTGGCGCTACTGTACGTCCTGCAGCGACGCTGTTGTCAAATCTGTAAGTTGTGCTATCACGTGAGGCAGTGGGTCCATCGCATCGGCTTGGCGGGACCCGGGCGCTATTTGGTGACTGAAAAGTTTTCTTACTAGATAGCCTTGTCACCAAACGTCGAGACACTCTTATTCTGGTTCTGGAGAAGCGAACATATATATATATATATATATATATATATATCATCATCATCATATTCAACCATTATCTATCCACTGCTGGATGAAGGTCTCTCCAAATGCTTTCCACACAAGTCTATCCTGGGCCATTCGTTTCCACGTCACCCCAACCTGTTTTCTTATTTCATCCACCCATCTAGTTTGAGGACGTTTTCTAGGTCTTCGGTGGTCTCTTGGAATCCAGTTCAGAATTTCTGTTGTCCATCGTTGATCAGTTCTTCTTGCAATATGCCCAGCCCATCGCCATTTCAGCCCTTTTACTTTAACAATGATGTCCTCTACTCTAGTTTGCTCTCTCACCCAAGTGTTCCTTTTCCGATCTCTCCTAGTTATTCCAAGCATGCACCTCTCCATGCTCCTTTGCGTTGTCTGTAACTTTCGTATTGCTCCAACTGTTAGACTCCATGTCTCTGATCCATAAGAGAGGACTGGCAATACACACTGGTTGAAGACCTTTCTTTTTAGACACAAAGGCAATTTCCCCTTCAGGATAAAACTGTTTCTTCCAAATGCACTCCAGCCAAGTTTAATACGTCTGTTGAGTTCTTTCATAATGTTGCCATCCATTGAAATCAGCTGGCCAAGGTAAATATATGAATCAGCAATTTCTAGCTCAATGTTGTCAACTTGTATTTTTGTTTCCTCTACGAAATTATTGAACATGATCTTAGTTTTTTGTAGGTTCATCTTGAGTCCAACTTCTTTACTTCTAGTTGAGAGCTCCTGTACCATGTCTTGGAGTTCTGATGGGTTCGTTGAAAAAATAACAATGTCATCAGCAAACCGCAAATGATTTAAATATTCACCATTTATTTTTATTCCCCTGTTATTCCAATTTATCTGCTGAAAAATCATCTGTAAAGCTGAAGTAAAAAGTTTTGGAGAAATGGTATCTCCCTGCCTCACACCTTTACCAATTTTGATAGCTTCGGTATCTTTATGTAACCGAAATTTTGCACTTGCATTTTTATACACACGTTTCACCATGTCAATGTACACATCCTCGATGTCTGCTGATCTTAAAGAGTTGATGACTGCTGATGTTTTAATAGAGTCAAAGGCCTTCTCAT
>QLNU02014802.1:10814158-10885289 GCA_006491805.2 Dysdera silvatica | reverse complement strand
TGCTGTCCAATTCTTGCATTAAAATCCCCCATGATGAGCTTGATGTGTTGTTTCCCCTTGGTATGTAGCTGTTTGATTTCTTCATAGAATTCCTCAACCTCCTCGTCGGTATGGCTTGATGTTGGTGCATATGCCTGTACTATCTGAAGTTGGTATCGCTGGGTTAGTTGAACAACGAGCCTCGCTGCTCGATCTGACGTGCTTTCGACTTCAAGAAGGTAGTCTTTAATTCTTTTGTTGATTAAGAAGCCAACACCACTTGTTCTTCCAGTTTCCGTTCCTCTATAATAAAACAAATGTCCACTTTTAAGTTCCACCAACTCTTCACCTTTTCTTCTAACTTCACTGAGTCCTACAATGTCCCATTTGATCTTGTCAAGTTCTTCTTCCAATTCCTGAAGTTTTGCTTCAGAAGCAAGGGATCGTCCATTAAACGTAGCCAAGGTCAATAACAAACGGCAGCCTGGGCCATTCCAGTGATTCTTAGCACCCCCTGCTTTCATGCCACACTGACCGCTGCCTTGATCAGGAGCACTCCAGCACCTGGAGACTAGGGGCCATGGTTTCTGGTGTGTCAACATAATGGAGGAATTAGCCATAATTTCACCACGCTGGCTAGACGGGTTGGTGAATTAGCCCTCCCCTTCCGCCTTTCTATCCGTGTAGCAAATATTAATTTGCCACATAAATAGAAAGCTCAGCCTGCACCACTTGAAGGCGGGGTAGGACACTAGGTTACTGGCCTGGCCGGTTCCACACATCGTCACATACGTTCAGCGTGTGGGTCTCCTTCCAGTTAGATACCAGCAACCCTTTTGCAGGCCATATATATATATATATATATATATATATTACTTCTGCCCTCGACTTAACCATGTAGTTCTTTCTGGGAATAGGTCCAGGGGCCTTGGGCCCCACCTTGACTCATCGACCACCTTAGCGGGTAATACATATCTATTCTTTCTTTTTTGTTTATTTAACTTTAAATTAACTACTCCCCTGTGCCCTAGTTAATTTTGGTAGGAAATTTATTTTATTTTAATTAATTGGCTCAGATGAATAACTGTTCGTAGTGAGACCCGAAATTGGGTAGTTAATCATTTTCATTCAGAGTAGAAAATCTCTGTTTAGATGGAATTAATAGCTCGGGTCTTTTTGTCATTCCTCGTTTATTGTCCAATGAAAAGAATTCTAGTATATGAATTAAGGATTAATGTCTGGAGTCTTGTGAGTTTTATAAATATCTGGTTGGGAAATTGTGTACCACTCTGGAACTAACCATTTTGGGTAATAGCTCTATGTAGAAGAAATGGTATTTTTGTAAAACCTAAAAATTGTTTTATTAAATGTGTAAAAATTATTTAATCCTTTGTTTCCCTTGTTGAGTAATTTTCCGTTGCTTATCAGTATGCATGCATATGATATGTGTTTAGTTAAGGCTAATTAAATAATCAAGTTTCATTAAGGCATTTACATCATTTTTGATCAGTGAGCATAGGTCCAAAAGGATGGATGATTCATGTTCATTGATTTAATAGGGGGGCAAATTGGCTTCCCTTTCCCAAAATCCTGGGTCTGAAGAATAGTTTTCCTTTCATGATTACTTTTAAAGTAATTATAGAGGAACAGCTATTATTATATTATAAACACAACGCCCCCTTAACTTAATCTCAATAATCTGAAAAATATAAATTTAACTATTAAATATTTACTCCTCCATAACAAATATAAAGAGGAAAATGAATATAAACATAATAGTATTGTATAAACACACATCATTTTTATACATTTTATCTCAGTTATCTCACATTTTTATTTTTCATTTTATTCATTTATTAGGTATATGTGTTTAGAAGCTCCAATTAATGTTTAATGATAGTGCCATCTTTTTTTTCTGTACCATTTAAGTATAGCAATTGTAAGTTATGATTTAAAACGAAGCAATATTTCTCCTTTTCCTAAAATTAAATTAAAATTCACTGAATCGTGTTTATATAACGTTAAGAGAAAAATGAATTATTAAAAAAAAAGGTAATTTTATTAATGTAACTGTGTTTATAGAAATATATGTTTTTATTGCTATGAACAGAAAATATTTCCTGGAAAGTTTTGCGTTCGTTCCATTTTAAGTTATTTAACTCTTTTGTATAATAGTAAGAAACATTGTTTTACACGGAAATGCACGTTTTAGCCTGTATAAAATTATTTACTAAACCACCGTTAATTTAGATCGGGAGCGACAAACTTTAGAAGTTTAATTTTCCTTTAAAAGTTCCTGAAAAAACATTTAATTAACCTTTTTTACGTCCACTGCTGCTTCACGAAAATCTAAGCTTTTTGAAATGGGGCCTTGGGCAGATTTTTCTTAGATAAGCCAAAAAAGCAAAAAATCCCCCAAAAAAAGCATCTTGAGTACCTCCTTTTAAATGGATTATACATTTTTTATTCATCCTAAAGAAAAAGCCAAAAGTCTGCCAAAAGATTTAAAATTTCACGTTCATGAACTTCAAATGAAGTCCATTTAAAAATTCTTCAGGAGAATTAAAAACGTACCTTAATCAAGTTGAAGATGGAATTTGCAATTCGAAGTAAGCGAACTAGAATTTCTCTTAGTTTTTTTCTCAAGTATAACTTTATTTAAAATCCCTATCCACCATGTCCGTATTCAGAAGAGGGGTCTTAGGGACAACCCTACCCCCCACTATGAAACTAAATTTTTAATGGGACTTGGCTACGGCCTTGCATGCTGTGATTGTATCGATACATGCGGTAAAAATTTTTGAACCCCCCCTTGAAATTAAATCCTGGCTACAATCATGCCGCCTACCTTTCGTTAACAACTGTGAAAAATAATTTCGAATGTGAAAATGTATTCTTTCTTTTCCATTCAGGTTTAAAATCAAAATTTTTCAAATCATTTTAAACTTTCCAAATTATATTAGGATGAGAAATATCTGCAAAAGAATAATTCTTTTCTATATTAATAGAAAGAGTCGTTAAAAAATTTTATAAAGGTCTAATAAATGCAATTACCTATTTTCATATTCATATATCAGCCATTGTTAAAGAAGCGGCAGACCTGTATCCAGAATGGAGGGGCAATTTGGGCAAGATAAAGGGCATATGGGGCACAGGGCATTCTGGGATTGGTCTATACATATAAATAGCTCGGTGGGGAAATTGGTGCCATGCCCCCTTCTGGCCCTGTTTTGGCTGCAGGCCTGGGAAGAAGATTATCAAGTTAATGCGATTTTCAAGGCAGCCGGCGGACAAAAGCAATTATTAGCAGATAACCTATCATCCATTGGCGTAACTAGGGGGCCCACTAGTAACCCTCCCGTGTTAAATTTTGCCCCCTGTCCCCAGGAAAATTAAAATTACAAATAAATTATATGTGGGGAAGCATTGAAGTCATGGTTATAGTACCTCTAGTCTTCGAAACTACTTACGCCACTCTGTCATTAGGTTTTATATAAGTTATATTTATGCAGATTGGTTATTAGAAAACAGGTATACGCTATATAGATTTTCCTATTTACATCCAGCGATAATTCTGATATTTTTTAAAGTTATAAAACCTTACTAGTTACATGGCAAATGATATCTATCTTTCACTACTTTGTATTGAAATGGCAGTACAACTCCATATATAAAATTTGTGCATGTTACTGTGTGATTGTGGAAAAAACATTGCAGTATATTTTTGAAATAATAATAAAACTTTAAGACAGAACAACTGCTTCATCTGCCTTCTGTGATACAAAAAATACGATGAACTGGAGGTTTCACAAATTTTCAATTTACGAACTGCATGTTTTCCGAACTATTTCCTTGGTCTCGAAATGTATTCCATGAGAATAATGATAATTTTCTTATACGAATTTTCGACTTTATGAACTTTTTGGAAGTCCGTACGAATTTGCGAAATGGAGAGCCCAATGTACGGTCGTCCCATTTCATTCATATTAAATTTGTCGATGTGCATTTTTTTTCGTTCTAAGACGGTGTTTTGAGTCATATGATGCGGACCGATGTCTTAGTAAGATTTTCAAGCCACTACACATGTATACACAATCAAACTTAGCTGAAACTCGAAACGAGAACCCAGCCCATCAAATACGAAATCAACCGCCACAATCACTAGCTGGCAATACTCGCGCCAAAACTAACCTGGTACAGTGACAAGGCACAGAGCAGTATGATTTCGCCAGTGCAATATAGTTCGCCCTTTCTTACGTTAACAGAGTTAATAAAAGCTACATTTCGGACATAAAACATTAAAATAATGCTCAAATACATAAAACATAGGCATATTTGTGTAATTAAAATCTGGTATTTATTAAATTTAGGAAAAAGAATCATTATAGCGAGCGATGACGTCATTCAAGTAACTGACCACTCAGAGGACTTCGTTCGCTTGGCGGGAAATTTGGCGCCTGGAATTTTGGCAACCGCGTTTTTCTGCATTCCAAATTAGGCGATAAATAGCCTAATAATGTTGAGGGCTATCTCATTTTTCGTTAATCTGCGAAAGAATACTCGTTGCTCGGTCGTGAATAGGTCGCACCAGCCTTAACAGTGCACCAGGTTAGCTTTGCCGCGAGTATAATATATATAGCTTCAGTAATTTGTAATATTCTAGAAACTTCTACGAATATTCGCGATGAAGAGCTTTTCACTCTGTGTCTAGGTTGGAGCTTGCGCCCTTCACCTCATAGCTTCTTCAGTCCACCTTTTCAATCCCCCCCCATCACCAGCGTCTCTATTCCAGAATGCTGCTTCAGTAAGTCACCTAACTCGTGATATAGGAACTATATTGTTTATCAAACAAACAAAATTCATTCCTACCATTTATTGATTCAGATATATTAAAACAGTAAGCAATGACCCATAAAGTTTTCTCAAAAATCTAAAATCATTTTTGTTAAATCAGATTATAATATTTTTATATAAGTAGTCCTGGATATTCTTTTTTTTATGGTAAACTCAATTAATTATTCAGCAATTATGAAACGCTTGCGTTAATTGACGCAAAAGAAAATATTATAGCCGCAACTCACATCACTAAAATGTAAGTTTACGTGAAATTGTAATTTATCTGACATGTACTAAATTTAATAATGTTATTTTAATAAAAGGTGTCCTTGTTTATGTTCCATATCACGAGAGCATCAAAAGTCCTGCTGCACCAGGACCTGCAATTTTCCGCGGAACTCAAACCTATTAAGACTAGAAAATCAACCGTCGGACCACGGTGGGCACGCAGTCGATAAGCTTTTTTTTTCACTGTTGTGAATCAAACCCGGGTTAACGGCACTCGAGGTGACCACATTAGCATTGTTCCACCGCCGTGTCTGGTAACATTTGCGCAAAACTGCTGAGATGACAATATGATTTTAAGATGGAGCCGTAGCTTTGGTTGGAAAATATATAGTTTTGTGAGCTCAAACGAATTCCAATGTCTAAGAAACATTTTCTGATGAGAAATGCGAACTTCGCTTTGAAGCAAGTGGTGATGGAAAAATTAAATCGATAAAATTAACACCCCGTCGGCCCATGTTTTGAAAACGCAAGCATTCAGAGATTAGCTCTATTTCTTCATAGGATTTAACGTGTCAAAACATACAGAGAAAAATGAAATATAGAGCAATTTAGGAATTACTGCGAAAAATGTATATATGCCAAACTGCAATATCATAACCGAACCTTCTTTTTAGCAAGATAAATATTTAAGTGAGGTAGAAAGAAATATTTCTACATATGAATTAATTGCGAAGAACAAGGAAACATGAGCTTATATGGAAAACGAACAAGTAAATATTATGTCATTTTATTACGAAAATAATTAAATATATTCATATTAAAAAGAAAATCTATTCTCTCTCTCTTTCTCTACTCGTCGTTCGTTAGAAACAGTACAAAAGTGTTGTTATTGAGTAAAAAAACTGCGTAAAAACCATGCTATTGAGTCAGAAACTATCTAAACCATGTTATTAGAGTTAGAAACTTTTTAGCAACCATGTTTTTATTGTCAGAAGCCGTATAAAAACAATGTTTTTGAGTCAAAAATCGTGTAGAAACCATGTTATTGGGTCAGAAATCGCATAGAAACTAAGGTAAAATACAGTGCAAAAAGTACATCCCAGTATATGGAAGAAGATAGGAAAACATCGTATTTATTATCTATCTCTCTTTTGGTTAGCCTATTTTATTTCTGATCTTCTGTCAAATAAATTTTTAATTTCCTTCTAAACTCACTTTCTCTTCCACTATTGGAACTATTCTACTGGAACTATTCTACTGGAACTATTCTATTGGAACTATCTATCCTACTATTGGAAATATTCTACTATATATTTTTATATCGTCGGGTAACTTATTTCGTTTATCACGGTACATATAATAAACCTTTTTTTTGATTGTAGTCACAGAGATGTAGTCATGTCATGTTGCGTTTAAGCTAATAAATTTTACAGGTTATTTAATGAAAGTGAAAATCACTTTTGAAGCAATTTTCTTCGAAATTGAAGATTCATATTACTTACATTAATCGCACCTCGTGCTATGCAGTTATACGCATAACGTGTGGTTATGTGGATTTTGAGTTATGAAATCATGAAATCTACAGTTTGCTTTATATAAGATTCAATTTCCCAAATAATGTTTTCCTAAATCTACTTTTAGGTAAAGGTTGATGCAAAATATAGATTACGAAACTAGTAATCGAAAAATTACGAAGTGAAAAAAAGAAGCCAAATTGTATCTGAACGCTTGTTATAAATATGGAACTGTGCTCTTTCAACCATTATTTAGCTCAGTACTTTTCAACTTTTTTCTATTTAGAAGCCCCCCCCCCCACACACACACTTTTGAGCTTCATTCAAGACCGGGTTCCCCTGACATATTTTTGAATTTAAATTTTTCCAATTCAATGTATTTTATCAACTCTTCTTATTTATTATTCAAGAAATATTGACAATAAAAATGTTTCATATTCAAGTATTACAATATTGATTAAATGAATTAAGTAACTTAATCTAGTGAAATTCTTGTGGCTGATGAGAATAAGCAAATTTTGCATATCTAACTGCAGCTTTGTTAGAGATCAAAGATCGCCTCTCCTCACAATATCAAATGCTGCTAGTGAAGCATCAAGTAAAGCAATCAATAACCAATTATTTAATAGTTTAATATCGCTTTGACGTTACTTTTTTTATATTAGTAATAATTTTATTTTTTAAGTCAACTGCTCTTGGCTTCCTAATTTCAAAATTTCAACCTGTGGCCCAAAAAGTTTTGCCATGGCCCACAAGGGGATCCATACTATTCACGTTGAGAACCACTCATTTAGTTGACGTTTCGGATAACGTTTATTTGACGTTTAATCATAAAGCATTTAAGGGCCATGGACTCAATCAAAACTTGGTGTGGGTTTGTTTGTTTTTTTTTAAACTTTAAAATTTCAAAAATTTTGAATTAAAAGTATATATTTAATAACCAAACTTTGCCAATTTCATCTCCCTGTTTGGGTGGGGAGCCCTGACTCACTCACTTGAAACCCCAATGAAGGCGGCATGGATTTCGAAAGAGTAATACAAACTTGTTTTTGAGAAGGACATAAAAAAAGAATTAATAATAATACATATTAATATCTAATAATGGTTTCTCTCAGTGGCGTATGAAAGGGGGTCTCCAGGAGCGGACAGCCCCCAGCCAACCGACCCTCGGATCGGGGCGCCCTCATGGGCTATAGAACTCTCAATAGTCTAATTTTATAGAACGCGATAATCTAAGGTACGCGCCCTTTGAGTGGACTCAGTCCGCCATGGGGATATCAGGGTATTCAAGCTCCCATTGGACATCAAAATTTTCTCTAAAGCCGCTAATCCTTATTTTCTCTAAAGCCGCATTACATAATCTTCTTGAAAGCAACAGAGCCCCACTCTCATGATTTTTTAATTACTACGCTCTCTCTCTTTCTCCCAGTGTCTTTCTCTCTCTCTCTTTCTCTCAGTAGCTCTCTCTCCCTCTCTCTCTGTAACTTTCATAATTCAAGTGTTACAATTAAACTGTTACAATTTATAACTCTAATTGAGCAATATTTTAACTAACCTCAAACAGCTGCTTCATGCCGGCTATTATTGGATGATGTCTTACATTTTAGCAGAACAAAAATATCCGGCAAAACGTTTTTATCAATACCGTCGATTTGTTTCACTAATGAGAGAAACCTCTCACTTACATGGTGTTGCAGATATAAATACTGAAGGAATGTAGCAATTCAATCCAGTTAAACTAATATGTATTAATATTTTAAATATTTAGGTTAATTCAATAATAGACGCCAATAAATAAATTAATTCGAATACATCGTTAAAAGAATTTAGTACGCATTTTTGGCGGAGCCTTTGAAAATGACGTGTGCACACTTTAATGGTAAACAGACGTCTGATTTGATTTTAGAATTCGGAAAACAATTACACACACTGTTGCCAAATATAAAAAGTAAAATTGTAATTATACAATATTTGAAAAATATGAAATAAAAGTAAACGATTTGGCATGGTGCCAATTTCAGAAACTGAACTTTTTAAGTTTTTTTTTTTTTTGCATTTCTAAATTACAGCAGCTAAAAAATATGCCGGACTGGTGCTAGGTATAATGCCGCTTGGGGCGAACACGAGTTTTGCCTCCCCAAACTGATTTTACTTTTTTACAATAATCCCATTTTGCTGGCTCTAAACATTTGTCGCTCAGGGCGAATGCCCGGTTCGCCCCACTTTGGCGCCGGCCCTGGGAATATTATAACAAACGTTGAATTTCGTAAATTACAGGATATGCGAAAATGCAACAAACATTGCTGGGCTCATTACCAGGATCGCATTCCAGTAACGAGAACCTGTATACAGTATGACCAATGTTGTTTATGTTACAAATACACGGCAATAGCAATATGAATAATATTAGTTTCAACGCACAGAACAATACGAGTCATAATAATGATGATAAATGATGGTTGTCAAATAGAATAATCAAGGAAATAGCATAATTAAGGGCCAAATAGAGAATTTGTTACAAAGGAATGATGGTTTTTTAAGTGGAATACGATCTCGTTATAAAATCCACCATATACTTCTAATAAAAACGTAAAGTTCTGACTGTTAGTTTTACGTGTAAATAAATAATAAATAAATAATAATATAATATTAAATAAATAATATATATATAAATAAATATTAAATAAATAATAATATATAATAAATAAATATTAAATAAATAATAATATATAATAAATAATGAATAATAATATAATAAATAATGAATTATATTATAATGAATAATAATATAATAATAATAAATAATAATATAATAAATAAATATTGTCTGAGGAACTAACAATAAGTGAGAATAAACATCCATATTTGATTAAAAATGATGATTGATCAATCTGTCCGATAATAGCACAACCTTTATCACATAAAGTAAATCCGAATGAAGCGGAGGTAACACCTATATTCATTATCCCACACATTAAGAAGCAAAACTCAGGCTTCTCTTGTTGAGAGCACCAAACGGGTAATTCATCATTTTTGCTCTACGCTTACTATTTAGCCGGCTTGTAATCTATAAAAGTGTCAACAGCTGTTAAAGCCTTTATTTTTGTTTCTATCAATTTCTGAAGCCGGAATATTTATGAAGCATGAAAGGGTTTGTCATTGGACAGGAAAAAAAAAAGCCTTCTGCTTTCTTTTCTTCCTTCGTTATTGTGTGAAAAGCCCAGTTATTGGTTCCTGCCGCGAGGTGAATAAAAAATGTTCAATATTTTCCGACGGGACAATATTTTACGTTGGCTTTCAACCTTTCCTGGTTTAACAGTGATGAAGGACCTTTCAAAAAGTGTCGGTGTGAGTAGAGTGATAGAGAACAAAAAGCAATTCTTGAACCAAGATGGGAAAATGTCCACCCAAAGTTGTGATCATTATTTACCCAATTGAATTTTTAATCACGCAACGAACTGACGGTCTCTGTAACTTGTTTCTTTCAAATTTATATTGTTTCATTTATACTAGAGAAAATAGAAAAATAGTATGCCACTGAAAAATATGCATACGAGTGAAACCATCTCATCATCAGTAGAAAATGACGCATTTGAAAAGAGTATTTTTCCATAAATATGGGGTAAGAAAAAGTCTTGTGGATTTACCAAAAGCAATATTTTTTCTTACATACGTTACTGATATGCTGCACTATTAAATCTGTGGAATAAATGCTCAGTACTATTTCAGATTTAAGTAGAGAAATTGCACCAAATGCAAAAATGTTTTCGGTGTTCGTTGAATTTGTTGGAAACATAAATTAACGTTACGTTAATCAGCGAAAAATAGTTACATTATTATTTTATGGATCACCAGAAAGATGATTTAGTTCTTTATGAATATATTATATATATAAATGCAATTAACTTATATATATATATAGGGCCGCTTACAACAATTGAGATTGTTCTCAGTATTAATAAAGAGACCCTTCTAAATTACTAAAATATTGTTAAACTAATTATATTCTGGGTTTATACTGTTTTTAGCTAAGTTTTGGTCAATGCTGGTTTATTCAGTATTGATCACAAATCTCAATTATTGTAGTCAGAAAAAGCAAACCAATAACAGGGATTTTGTGCGGTCCCTGATGAAGAACAAAATTCTTGGTATTGTTTAATCTTTTACTCCTCTTCACCTTTTACTACTACATGTCAATTTTTATTCTGAGATGTTTCTACTACTTAAATTTACTTGGTTTTACTACCTTGTGTGATATTACTTTACAACTTTAACTTTGTCTAAATTAATATATGCTTAAGTGTAGTGTATTCATGTATATTACATTAGAAAGTACTACATGTCACAATCATACTACAATTTTGCTATATATATATTACTATCTATTTATATATAAATATATAAATTACACATAAATAAGCACATGCAAAATTGTTGCTGTATAAAGAATACTGCATGTTCTGAAATTACCAAGAGGAAGCTGCGTTGCGTAGGAAATAGAGGGCTCAAAGTATCCCCCACCCCAATTTGATATCAAATCGCATTATTGTTTCTAAAGTCGCATCATATAATTTTCTTTAAAGTCACTTGAGCCTCCCCCAAGAACGTAGCCAGGATTTAACTTCGGAGGGGGTTCAAAAAATTTTTACAGCATGTGTCAATGCAATCACAGCATGCAAGGCCGTAGTCAAGCCCCATAAAAAATTTATTTTTGAAGGGACCGATCCCTAAACTCCCCCTCTGGATACTTGTAGGCCCCCGTGAGTTTTTAATTGCTACGCTGTAGCCATGTGCACACTGCGTTAGTTAACCATAGTTCTGATTTCTATCGGTAAGTATTTTTCCCAGAAGTTAGGTTGTTTGGCTTTTTTATGGCGCAAGAGCATCTGGGCTATACTGCGCCAACCCAGAAGTTATAAGAACTTGATAATTTTCATAATTCGCAATGAATATCCTCAAATAATGTGAATAATAGAAAGAAGAACAAAACATCATATCTATGATGTAAATATAAAAGACTTGAATTGATCACTGCGTATTGAATCAGCTGCTATATAATTAATTAATAATATAAATTGCATAGCATTAAATATGTAAATTATTTCTAGACGTGCGTTGACGTTAAGTTTGATATTGTTGTAATGAGATTATTAAACACTAAAATATTGCGCGTCAAATATGTTTGGGGAGACAACAACCAATCATATACTAATTTGTTATTGGTTAGATCAATGACGTATAGTGGCGAATTATTAGAAACACCATGACCCCAATCAAAATCAACGTTACAACTTTGAATTAAGCACTAGAAAATACTTCAACCGAACAGAATCATCTGTTTGGGTTATTTATTAAACATGAAAAAATCACAATATTACAGTACTTATACTTTGATTTCAGCAGGTAAGTACGGAGATTTTAATTTAATCTAGGACATGAAGTATCCCTCAGCATGTATAATATTTATTTCAAAATACCAGAGATAGATATTTAACTTACTATGAACATAGATGGCCTTAATAGATATATTCTACCACAAACTTCTCGTTCCAAG
The DNA here is from genome assembly GCA_006491805.2 of Dysdera silvatica. Lineage (NCBI taxonomy): Eukaryota > Metazoa > Arthropoda > Arachnida > Araneae > Dysderidae > Dysdera > Dysdera silvatica. Next base: position 10,873,178 of record QLNU02014802.1, on the reverse strand, counting down.
TTCTAGGACCAAATCACCCTCTTTCTTACTCTCTCTCTCTTTCTTATCTTACCCCATTTTAATATTACTTTTCAATGTGTTTTCGGCTTAAGAAACATTTTTTGTGAACTTGTTTTTAAGCGTAGTGATAATAACGCCGATGTTATGGCATGGTTAGATGGTGAAACGTTCGCAAAGAAAAGAAATGTACTTTTACCAACTGAGCTACAGCCGACGGACCTTCAATCCCTTACAAACATATTTAAAGCATATTTTCTGAAATTGGTTATTTCGCGGAATGAGGCAGTACATGGACTGCTTTTTAAACCAAATTGCGAAGAGATCGGTATTAAATTCATCGACAAGCTCATTGCAGCACATATATTTATACAAATCGAACACGGATTGCAGATTAAATTAAGAAAAATATTATTAGCATTTTTAGGCACAGTAATACGAGAGCCAGTATTTAAGTTTTTAGAAAATAATATACAAAATATTTCCATATCGAAAAAATTGTTTTATTACTTTTCAAGATGTTCTCCTTAACTTTTAGTATACGTTTTCATTCGAACAAACCTATTTTCAAAATAATTTCCCATTCAAAGTTTAATATAGCAGAAACATGTGATTTTTTAGCTTCAACTACTACTTCTTCTGGGCTGTTGTTAAATCGTTGACCACGCATTTTAATTTTGCTCATTGGAAACAAAAGGGAATCATTGTGTGCTAAGTCAGGTGAATAAGGGCAATGACTCATGAATCAATGTTTTCATGCTTCAAATAATTGACAGTTTGAAATGTAGTATGTGAGTTTTCATTGTCATAAAGATAAAGAACGATGCAACATTTCGAGTTATTTTCTCTGATTTCAGCAACCATTTATAGTAAACAAATTGTCGTATATCAATCAGCATTTACTGCTCTACGATCCTCCAATGCAACGGTTGCAACATGGCTGGATTTACTAAGAAACGAGGCAGGCATTTTCTTTGAAGCACTCTGTCACGAAAAACTTTTGTAGCATTCGGTTCACTTTGGAACACCCTGTAACAACCTTTTCTACTCAGTACTATTAAATGACTAAAAGAGATTAACCCTATCCTAACTGCACAGATAGATGTATTACATAATCGTTTTCGTGGGAATGAAAGTCAGAATGGCTACGAATGAATACAAAATATTGAAACAGACGTTTATTTTTGCGCTTAAATTTACATTCGTTAGATCAAGTTCAACCAACAAGTTTTCAGTTTAACATATACACGGATTTCAAATACGTTTCTCGGTTCCAACGGATAACCAGCAATACTTCTGGACCTAAGAATCCATGGATCGACTTCGTTAACCATTTCCAAGTAACAACGCCTGTTCAGTTTGAAACCACTTTCATAACTAAGAACACTATTAACTGCAGGTAATCTAAAACACTTAGAATAAAGAAGACATTACACAGTTAAGATTCAACTAATCATTACAAGCCCTCTTCTCGCTACTTCAAACTCAGCCGTTAAACCGGCGCTTGTTCTTACGCCATAATTAGCATTAGGGAACTACTAAGTCAGCTAGAGTCTCTGTCGCAAACTAATAAGCACCTCAACACTATTTCTAAGGTTAGCTTCTAACAGTAAACATAAATAATTCGCAATACACAAACGGGCTAACTATCGCTTGTCCTTGCACCGCAATTAACATTTAGGCAGCTTCTGAATCAGTTCTAGTTCTTATCGTGAACTATTTAATACTTCAATACTATACTAAGAGTTAGTTCCTACCAATAAACATAAATGATACGCCATACATAAACGGCTATACGTCACCCAAGTCCAGTTCTTTCATGCAGTCCACGTTTTCGCAATCGACGAAGTCAAAGCCAAGTGCACCCGCTCGGTCTCCCAGGCAAGGTTCCGAAGACCTAATAACACATCAGCTCCACTCAAGTACGCTACTTCCGCATAAATGTCTTCCTCGAATTCCAAGTCCAGCTTAGTACAACCTTTAGTGTTGAATTCCAAACCACAACAAAAATATCCCTGGATGCACTCAATAGCAAACTTCCGCAGTAGACTCGCAAACTTTCCTACATCCGCATACATAAATAAACAAATATATCTTTAAAAAAACCATAACCGGACTCATCTGAGTTCCAGGCCATAGCTATGACTGCCGGCCATGTCTGCTATATCTGCCTTTATAGCATACTGGCATCCCGTTTAATAGTGTGCCACAATCAGCATAACAACTTTATAGTGACATCACCTAACCGTACGGTGAATTCAGAAGGAAGTAAAATACAAGAAGCGAGAAAGTTGGCTTCCAAGCCAAACATGCTCACAGCATGTTACAACCCAAATGGTGAATTGTTGTTTTATTTGGGGTTCATAGGAATAAAGCCAGGTTTCATCACCTATTGCAATTTCAAAGATAAGTTTAAAGACACCACAGTTAAATCTTTTCAAATTTTCCTTGTATCATTTGACACAACTCTCCTTTTGAGTTTGCTTTAAATTGTGTGGTGTCCAAAACACACATACCTTCTTGATGTTTAAATCTGCATGTAAAATCGAATGCACTCGGGTCCCTGAAATGTTTAAACATGCCTCAATTTCATCATATGTGATATGACGCACAACATCAACTTTTTTTGATGTCACAGCAGTTTTCGATCGACCTTCACGAAACTCATCACAGACTCCTACGTTTAAATTTTAATTCTTTAAACCGGTTGTAAATTGTCAACTTAAATCCATGTTTTTCACTACCTCACTAACTTCAAAACAACTCCATAAAAAGAATTTGATAGCAATTCTGGTTCTGTAATACCCAATGTTCACATGAAAGTTGAAATTCATCAAAAAATCATCATCAAGGAAAGCTATGGTCTTTTGTGTTGCCAGATTCAAAAACTTAAGTACTGGCCTACGTATTAACCTTTTCAACTCTTTCTCCATATTATATTCTAGCGGTGAAGCTATCTACAAGAACCGACTGACCTGCGCAAACAATCCATTTCCATTTCATGTTTATAGCTGTTTTCAGTAGAGATGAGTTCGAGCTCATTTTTCGAGGCGCGAACCCTAAGACTTGCAATTTAAGACCGCCAAAACTTGAAATACTCTATGGAAATTTGAGCACAAGCCCGCTCGAAACTTCAAACGTAACTTAAACCCCTGGACGCACGATTTAAATGTATATAAATTTGCTGCACTACACTATTTAATTTCCTTCGAATTTCATATACACGTATTTCTACAATGCTCAATAACAAATAACGTAATTGTAGTTCTTGGAGAAGTTTAATATAGAAAAGTCAGTTTTCGGTTTCAATTGTGTCCATCTGCAGAGCCGGCACAAGCAACTTTGGCGCCCTAGGCGAGCGACGTGTGCGCCCCACGCCCAGAAAAAAATCGACACCCTAATACATCTTGCAATAATCAAAAGGTAAAAAATACGACATATTCCGACTCTTACTACAGTTCTAGTAAAAACAAATAATCACAGCTTACCACATACCGCACAAAGAAATGATCAAAAGCAAAAGCAAAATGGAATTTTGCTATTGAAGAGCAAAGTTCTAATTCTCAATGCCTTGTGACAATAGACAAAGAGATCAAAAAGAAAAATCGTCCTCCAACCAAGCCTTCACGATGGCAAAGGTACTGCTCGCATCACTGAAAGTTGTAGCGGCAATGAGACAGTGCCCTGCGGTGGCGCAGTGTGGTAACGCGTTCTCCTAGTGCGCCGCTAATCCGGGTTCGACTCCCAGCAGTGCAAAGAACGCTTACTCAGAGATCTCATAAAGATCGCACTGCTCACTGTAGTCCGGGGTTTGGTTCCCTAGGCCTTAAGAGGTTCGGATTCCTCGGAAAACAGTAGGTCCCGGCGCAGCATGACCACTGTAGTCTTTGAGCCGTAAAACCAAAAAGAAAGCAAAGCAATGAGACAGTATTATGTAGAGTTACGCAAATTGGGTAGAGGAAAATTTGTTAATGTAAGGAAGCAAGAAGTTGAGGATGTGGAAAAAAATGAATAGAGAGTGACATGTATAAGGAAGATTAAATATATTGATGAAGTCATTTAATCAAAAATAATCCATTCATTTCCATCTATTTATTGGCAAGTTTATCTCAATTATCTTGCAGTCTTAAGTGTCTTTTAAAAAAATTGTGGTGATGTCGCCCTAGGCGGCCGCCTAGTTCGCCTATATGGTCGTGCCGGGCCTGTCCGTCTAATGAGCTCAGGCCCTCCCGGGCCCGCACTCGGGGAGAGCCCGTCTTACCTCCAGTGGTTACCTGTCTATCTGCTCACCAAAATTCAAAACCCTGGAGGACGGGTAAATACTGGAGATGAAAAAGGCTGGGCCTGAACCCGAAAGCCCGGGCCAGGGGGCCTGGAACGGTTCTATATTTCATATTGAATTATATTTATAACACTCTATATTTGTATGTTATTATTGAATTTATATTATTAAATATATATATAATCTAAATTTCGGGCCCCATATTTTGAGCCCCTGAAGCTGAAAACTGACTTTTCTATGACGAAATTCTCTAAGGACTACAATTATTTGATTCGTTTCCGAAGATTGTAGAAATACGTGTATATGAAAATTCGAAAGAAATTAAATGATATGGTTAAGTAATTTTTTTTTTAAAAATTTAAATCGTATGTCAATGGGATTAAAGCTATATTTGAAGCTTCGGGATCGGACTCAATTTCGCACGACGTATTTTGGGCTGGGGCCTCGAAAAGTAAGCCCAAACTCATCTCTAATAGAAATTTAGCCAGAGGCTGAGCGATGGGTCCGTAACAGGAGCGCCCTTGGGTGTTCTTAATGTGGGATCCCCTTCCCAGGAATGGTACTACCTCCACGATTTCTTGGAGTTAGTGAACAGATTTCAAAAACGTCTACCTGTTTTAGAAACGTCAATGTGACAGAGCGGTAATAAAACGTCTTCCTCCGAAGTTAATTGCGCTTCTCATCTTACAAAAGCTCTTTGTGCTCCCGTTCCATTTTCATGTTTGCAGGACATTAACGTTTCAACGTCAACTAATTATCACGACATTCTTGTCACGACAATCAAGTAATTTAATTGGGTATTTTTACAGTGAACTGCTATTTTATGCATCGTCATGCATTTCGCCTACTTTTGATTTGACACACGTATACTAATATTTTGAACATGGGTTGTTCTCGTTAAGAATATAAGTATTTCTCGTTAAAATCGGAAGTTTTTCTTATTAAAATCGGAAGTTTTTCTTATTAAAAACGTGAGTTTTTCTTATCAGGAAACTAAGTTGCCCTTGCGAAGAACATAGGCTATTCTGTCTAAGAATGTAAATTGTTCTTGCTAAGAACGTTAGTTGTTCTTGCTAAGAATGTAAGTTTTTATTGCTAAGGACGAAAATACATAGTTTTAATACAATTTTGATACAATTCACTATTACTCTTATTCGAATCGTCAGCAACATAAAAAATGAAAGTGTTATAGACTTCGAAAAGGAATATTTTTGAAAGGGCCAAAATTCAGTAAAACCTGCCCAAAGTGGCCACCTTTGGGACTGGACTGCAATGGTCACCAATAGTCACTATACCCGACAGACATTGGTATAGGTATGACTAAGTCTCTACCAGTGGGAAAGGCCTTCACTCAAATTAAAAAAAAAATGGCTTTTCTCAGTTTAAAAATACCATTCCATATTTTGACAACTGGGGCATATATTCCATTCCATGACAGTATGATCAAATTTATACTGGCCAAACACGAAAGCCACTGCTCCTTAGACTAAAAGAAAGTGACGCTTATGTCAGTTAGAAAACAAGAATTTCATAAATATGCTCTGGCAAAACACTCATGAGAATTCAAACATCAGTTCTTATTCTCTAAAACATATATTATTAAAAACGTGACTCAAAACTTGATCTCAGGTTGGGTTTTTGTTTTTTTGTTGTTTTTTTTGCGGTATTTTAAATTCTGTTAAACATCATACAGTTAATGATCAACTCCTTAGTAACTCTATCTCACCCATTTGGAAAAATCTTTTGTGTCTCACAGCTGGAGGTGACGCGTCAAATACGCTTTACTCCTCCGCCCAATCAAGTTTCCAACCGACGTGATGGCAACACCGACCAACAGCACGGACATAAACAGAAGCCGCCATTCGCTCTGACGACGATAGCTGGTTAACGCTATCGAAATAGCTATCAGCGAAGGTGTTTTTATAACGTTTTATAAAATAGCTGCGCCATGAAAAATTTTATAAATTTTGCTTTTATTGATTAATGAAGTGTGTCGTCATTAAACCCGATATAATCTAACTACGGTGGAACCTACTAAAGTGACTAACTTGGTAAAATGACCACTTTTTATAAGAGAGAACTAGTAGGGACTTGGTCATGGCCATGCCAAAATCTGTCGTTTACAGTGACCTCCTGGCTATGGTGACCATTGCAGTCTGGTCCCAAGGGCGGTCACTTTAGGCAGGTTCTGCTGTATATAAATTTCAAATTCTTCAAATTATTATGCAATAATGTTTGCCACCCACGTATATTTATCAAGCTAGAGCTTTTTTGTTTTTGGAGAAAAAGAGGCGCCGTCCTCATCCTGGACTCGAACCAGGGTCCCCACGTTGAGCCCGCGGTGTCTCTCACAAAAAATGTGACACTCACAAAAAATCTCGCCCCGGAGGCTTTTCTGTGTTGACCATTATTTGGCAATTGTGTTATCCCTGTGAAGGGTAATAATATCTTACATCCTAATATACGGAGAAAAATGCGTTTGTTCTTGTCCTCATTCGTCTAGTAGGTCAAGACACTCCGGGCTAAACGGAGGGACCCTGGTTCGAATCCAGGATGAGGAAAGCGTCTCTTTTTCTCCAAATATTACATAAGCTCTAGTTTGAGCTAATTAATACGTGGGTGGCAAAAATTATTGTATAATAAATTCCCCCACGAAAACTCACAAAAATCTCGCCCCGGAGGCTTTCTTGTGTTGACCATATTTGGCAATTGTGTTATCCCTGTGAAGGGTAATAATATCTTACAACTTCTTCAAATTATACTACTATGACTCCAAATATTAGTTGCTATAGAAATTGTTTTGAAGTGAAAACGATACGTAAAATATGTCATGTTCAAATATTTATTCACATTTTTATGAAATGAGGATTAAAACAATCACCAAGGTAGCTGTAAATTAGTAATTGCATCAATGAAACCATGGAACTAAATTATCTTAGTGCATTTTTAAACAAATAACTACGGTTATCAACATCTAGTAAATAATTGCAAGCAATTTATACCAAATAGAATACTAAAGGGAATTCTTGTAGCAATTAAGCTTAATGCCAAACAAAAATATTTAGTACATGTATTTTTCAGTTTGACTCAAAATTTATTGTTCGTTTGCATTTGTAGGCATGAACAAATCCAAGTGATTACTTGTTAAAAAAAAATAACTCTCTTGTTTTACAAAATTCATCTGAAAAGATTACGACTTCCACTTTTCTTTAAGCGCAAGAGAGATATAAAAAAGACGTTTGGCCAATGACATAATAAAGAAATCCTATGACAAAACACAAGATGGCCTTGTTGAAATATCAAAAAAATTAATGTTAATAATCAGGAAAAAAAGAAACATTGTTTCGTCAAATACTAAAAATACGCCCAGCTTTTATCATAAAAGGAAAAAACAAAATTGCAAAATAACTTTTCTTTAACGGATGCAAATTATGTTCATCAAATTGCCATTCGAACGCAAATTGCTGCAATATATTTGCGCCTAAGAAATGTGTTAAAATCATTGAATATTGAGTGGCTATCTTTCTAAATTTCTTTTTAAAATTTAGAGAGAATTTACGACTTAGAATAAACGGCTTTGCAAATTCTTAGCAGCTGCAGCATTTTTAAACTCTGGAGCAATGTAAATGAGAAACACTTTGAATACGTTAAGAGAGAGCATTTCCTTACGAGGACGATGTTTCTGCTGTATAAAGTGCCTTTTAATAAAATGCTCCAATATACTTTTCGCATGTTGAGGGTTTGTGGGATTTTCCTCCGAAACTTTAACTCCCTTGGGTCCCCCGATGTATCTGAAGAGACGCCAAAACTGGATTAACAACCCGAGAAAGCATAGAAAGTACATAATTGTCCCTTCCATTTTGGCTACCAATTGGTAAATTAACGCCAAGTTGGCTATGTTCCAAACACTGACGTCTCGGAGAGTGAAAGATGAAGTTGTGATGTCATTCACTTCCATCACTTTCCGTACATCTTCTCTTTCTAGGTTAACTGTCTTGCCAGCATGCTTCGTGTCTATGTTACCGCCTTAAAAATATATTCATAATGCTTTATCAGCACATATTTGTCGTGGAAATTATGCAAAATTGGTTAAAAACGTAGTCATTTTGTAGACAAGTTACGGGGTCAGAACTAAGTGAGAATAATAAAGTTTCAGTGTACTTAAACAACTTGACGTTTCTGTTCGTCTTCGCGAGCCTTCTTCAGTTAATTGTTCGGTCATTGATAGTAACCTACTGCTGTCAACGTATTTGTTCGCGGTTCAAGTAGCTGAACAATTTTCTGAAAAAGGTTCGCAATAGCAAACTGAAACGTCATGTTTTTAAGCATTAAAACTTCATTACATTTACGTAAGTCTTAACTCGAAACGTATTTACAATAAAAAATGCACTACGGAAATTTTTGTGAAACCATATTCACAGATCTATGTTCTTTCGATCTTTCGATGTAATTTGACAGCCCTCGTACTCTCCGCTCTCAGCATAGTCTGTTCTAAAAATTAATTATATGACTACATTAACATATGCTTCCTTAAACAGCACTATTATAAATTTTATATTTATACTTTTATAATTCAACGCATAGATCATCACCGTCGTATTTAATGTGAAAAATTGCGGTGTTATAATCTACATAATTTTAATCCAGCCCACATTTTCGGATTCCATACAGATACCAACCATTCGCATTTCGAGAATACCTTTTACATTTCGAAAAACAACCTCATTTATTCATATATATATATAAAACAAAACAAAGTTCATGCGCACAGTATTCGAAAAATGACAAGCCATGTCTTGAAATTTGAAAAACAAAATGTGAAAAAAAGATACTGTTCCCTCCATGCTTTCTTGAAGAACCATCGAAAAGGAACGAACACACTTGCTATGTATTTATGCAAAACTGAAGAGATATGTAGAACTAAAATATATACTTTGTTCTGAAGCAAAAATGTATCTTGCAGTAGATTTCAGAGTGTGAATACCACCTTCCGGTCAATAAATTATAAAATTATTAACTTGTATTTTGTCACTATGTTTTAATATAAAATTCCACACTATTATCCATCAGTCCTTATTAAACGTTTAGCGATTTTTCATATGTGTGCAATGTTTATTATAATTTAAATCAGTGTAATTATTTTGCACATTGAAAGAGTGAGAAATATTATGATAGTTGATATGATGATTTCATCATATCATCTATCGTATCAACTATTCATCATTTAAAAAGAGGATTTTGTATTATTTAAAGAAGGTTGTCCAAACGGTTTTAAATATTTTAAAATACTAATTATAATTGCATTTGTCTACAGTACAGCCTTATAAGAAAACTTAGTTCGACCCAACAAAATAAAAAATATGCATAAAATATATTTTTTTTTTTTTTAAGGAAGCCTTATCAAAAATATTTTCAAATGTTGATAAAGTTTCGTTTACTCAATAATCAATTATGTTCTTTCATTCTATTTTGCACCGTACTGTCAATACTTACACAAAAAGTGTGCTTTAAATAAATGTGTAATTAAAGAAAATAGACAATTGAGTAAAAACACCACTTACGTAGCTTTGTAATTTCCGTATTTCAAAAATCTACATATTTTTATAGTGCATTTTATATTATTAAAGAATTTTTGAAACAAGTCATCTCATTCCTCTATTTAGTTGTTACACAAATATACTGTTGTATAAAATTATAATTTTGTATACTAGCATACTTTTGTATGCTAGTATACTTTTGTATAATATTATACTTTTATGTCTTTGTATATTTATATATTACCAGTATATATACTGATATACATACATATCGGTATATATCGGTATATATACTGATATACATATATCGGTATATATACGATATACATACATATCGGTATATATACTGATATACGGCATACATATCGGTATATATAATATATACTGATATACGTACATATCGGTATATATAAGTATATATACTGATATACCTACATATCGGTATATATAAGTATATATACTGATATACCTACATATGCTGGTATACTTTTGTATACTAGTATACTTTTATATACAAATATAATTTTGTGCATATGTATACTTGTGTGTATATATATACTTTCGTATATTTGTATACTTTTGTATACACATATATTTTGTATATAAGTGCGTACTTTATACGAGTATACTTTTGTATACAAGTATGTTTGTATCTTGGATCTTTAAAAATAAAACAGAATTGTACCAATGTATGGCCTACATATTGATTTGTTGCAGATTCTTAACCTCCCTAAATTTTTAAGTTCTTATTTATACTTTCTATTTTAATTTTTTAATTAACTGTAATTTAAATTCGTAATCAGTTGTAATCGAAAATCTTAATTGTGACTTAAATCTTTAAGTCTGGGGATGGGGAACCTTTTCATATTAGAAGGTCGCATTAAGTTAGCTATTATCGAAGGCTGCCGCAGTCACGAAATTCCAATTAGATACGGCCCTGCGGTGGCGCAGTGTGGTAACGCGTTCTCCTAGTGCGCCGCTAATCCGGGTTCGACTCCCAGCAGTGCAAAGAACGCTTACTCAGAGATCTCATAAAGATCGCACTGCTCACTGTAGTCCGGGGTTTGGTTCCCTAGGCCTTAAGAGGTTCGGATTCCTCGGAAAACAGTAGGTCCCGGCGCAGCATGACCACTGTAGTCTTTGAGCCGTAAAACCAAAAAACAAACAAACAAACCAATTAGATACTGGGGCTTACGTGGATACCCGAGGCCCTGTTTTGATGAGGGGGCCAAACTGAAGCCAAGTTTAAATTTTTTTAACTAATCCAATAGTAGAAAATCTGTTTAAAAAGAGACAAGTTTGGAGAAATTTTTAGAGACATCTTTAGAGAAATTTTTAGAGACATCTTTAGAGAAATTTTTTCGAACTTTTGGCAAATTTCATAGGGTATATAGAATTGTGCAGAGATGCACATTCTCACTGTGCATCTCTGAAAATCTCTCGTTTCGGCCGGAGGGGGAGGGGGTGCCAAAAAAGCTATCCGTGTGTGCTTGGCCGCCCGTGTTCAAAATAAACCTCGAGCTGTCCCCGATTCTGTAGTAAGTGTAACCGAAATTCGTAATTGTGATCTAAATTCTTACGTAATTGTGATCTAAATTCTTACGTAATTGTGATCTAAATTCTCACGTAATTGTGATCTAAATTCTCACGTAATTGTGATCTAAATTCTAAATTCTTACGTAATTGTGATTTAAATTCTTAAGTAATTGTGATCTAAATTCTGAATTATAATCTAAATTATTAATCATTTAATACATAAATTTTAATCATTATAAAAGAAGTTTCTAGACCATTGAAAGCGAAAATAATATCTAAGTTTTAATTAAGTAAACTTTTATGTGAATAATACTCCATTTATAATTTTTTAATGCTTAAAATATTTTTTTAAATATTTCATACTTAAATTGACTCCTTTGGGCAGCAATGGGTAAAGACTGATGTCTGACAAAACCCATGCTGCCCATGGTGAATGTTTTAATTATATTTAAAATAAATACTTCTAAATAGTAAAGAGAAAATAATGATAGATAATGAAGAGAAATGATAAAAAGAATGGATGTTAATTTAACAAGTGATCTGTAAGGTATCTTTTAAATAAAGAAAGTGAATTTAATGGTTGGAGGGGGGAGGGGAGAGAGTTCCATACTATATGGCCAAAGCAGCCAATTCTTGCCATTCCAAGGTTGGTTCGAGAAAAATCTGGTGATAACTAGTTAAATTTCTTGTATTATATGAGTGATTAGGCAATTGAAGAGAAATTATATTTGAGTGAGGCAAGTATTTTATTATGTTAAACATGAATACTAAGGTTTTAAATGTAGAAAAATTATCAATTTAAAAACACGACAGTGTCTAATACTGTCTAAGTTATGAGTAAAATGATAATGATTAAGAATACGACATAAATATCTTTTTTGTAATGAGAGCAGATGTTGAAAATTAGATTTGGAAGTATGACCCCAAATCAAAAAGCAGTAATAAAGGTTTGGGAAAATCAAGGAATAATAAAGATTTAAAAGGATTGGAATAGGTAAATATAGACTAATGTTTCTGATTATTCCAATATTTCTGCTTAATTTTTCAGATACTGTGTGAACATGGTTATCCTACTTTAAATTATGATGGAGAGTTATACCGAGGAAATCTGTCTCCAAAGAGAAGGGAATGGAGTTGTTATTAATGGTTAAACTGAGTTGATCCAAATTGATTTTTTTTTTTTTGTTAGTGAAAAGGAGACACTTTGTTTCGGAAGTATTTAATGTCAAAAAATTAGCAATAAAGTAATTGATGAAGCATTTGATAAGATTATTAGTTGTAGTATTAGGTTGTCAATTTCAAAATCATTAAAAAAGGTACTTGTATCATTTGAAAAACAGAATGGTATAAAAAAAAGTCGTTTGTGTAAAAATTAAATAATAGTGGTCCAAGAATAGATCCCTTTGGAACACCACAGCGTAAGTTGTGGAGTGATGAGTGATTTTCATTCATGTGTACAAATTGTTTTCTGTCAAATAAATAGTTTCCAAGTAAAACATTAGATAATTGACGAACACCTGCTAAATTCAGTTTAAAAAGTATGTTTTCGTGAATTATAGTATCAAAAGCCCTAGACAGTTTAAAGAAAATACCAGTGGCTAATCCCTTTGAATCCAGGGATGAATAAATAAAATCTGTAGCTGCTAATAAAGCCTGTTCGGTTAAGTTTCCCTTAACGAATCCAAATTGATTATTATGAATATGTTATTGCTTTTAAAAAATTTATCTATTCTATTAAAAGCAGTTTTTCGAAAACTTTTAAAAAGACAGTTAATACTGATATAGGTCTGTAGTTAGATATTTCAGATCTTGAACCTTTCTTAAATGCAGGGGTAATAGTTGAAATTTTAAAATCGGTAGGAATGACACCATTTAAAAAAGTTAAGATGTAAATATGAGTGAAGGGTAATGAGATGAATTCGGCTACAAATTTAACAGTAGCTGGGTGGATTAAATCATATCCACGGCCTCCGTGGGAATCAATTTCTCGCAAAATCTTAAGAGTTTCCAAATTGGTAATTGGAGATAAAAACATAGAACCACTTATGTGATAGATATGGCAATTTGTGGTAATATTAGATGGATCCAATTGACCATCTATTAAACTAAATTGAAAATCTGTAAAAAAATATATTGAAAGGTTCAAATTTTTGGGCATCCGTTGTTAGAATTTAGTTGCTCTACTTTAAGATCACCTTTTTTGTTGACTGACTCTTTCCGTCTCCCTAAAAAATTAATTTAACTTTGCCCAAGTTTTTTTGGGAGTAGAATTGATGAAAAATTTATTTAGGTATGAACGTTTGGCGAATTTTAATTTTTCCTTCAAATTATTTCTAAAAATACGAAAGATCAGAGAATTTGTCTGCGACCTATTTTTCAAAAAGATAAAAAATAATTTTTTTTCTTAATTTCTCGTAAAAGGTAGTTAATTATCCATAGTTTCCTAATTCTGCTATTCCTAGTGATCGTTTGAAAATGAAAACAGTCATTATAGTAGGAGTTAAAAATTTGAAGAAACTGGTCGTAGGATTCATTGCTATCTGTTAGGGCAAAGATGGATGACCCATCTGCATTAGAAAGACGAGTTCTAAAGAGAATTAAATTGCTTTCAGAAAGGTCGTGAAGGATAAATTTATGCTTAAAATTCTTCAGATGGAGATTTGGAAGATTAATAGTAATAAATATTGGAAGATGGTCACTGATATGATAAGCAATCACTCCAGAATTTTTATCTAAAATATTTGTTATACAAAGATCATTAATGATTTAGAGCTAACAGTTATTCTAGTAGGTAATTTAATAGTAATTTCAAATTCACTAGCATAGATCATGTCATTGAAATTAGAGGTATGTCTACTGTGAGATGAATAAATATCAACTTTGAAGTCGCCCATAATTATGAGTTTTGATTTCGTTATATTAATGTGGTCAAGCAATTTTTGAATAAAGCTTAAAAAATCCTCAATATTTCCGCTAGGTGGTCTGTAAACGCAGACAACATAGATTACATTTGAGTATATAGTAGCAATTTCGATTTTGTGGTAAATACCACTCCATTGAGAAGAAGCAGCAGTGCAAGGGAACCTCTAGTGCACATAAATCGCCACACCACCACCTCGTGCATCAGAACGACTTTAGGAGAATAAATTATAATTATTTATATTGGTGCAATAACCTTGATAAAACCAGGTCTCCGTGATACAAATGTAGTGAACGGGGTTAGTGATCAAGTTCAAGAGGTTATACAAGAGAAAAAGTTCATTGGTTAGGCTGCATGCATTTATATGTAAGAGAAATAAATCATTGGAAGAGGTGTTAATATTGGCCAAAGCAGAGGGTTGGCAATATTGACCACTCTGACCAAAGGAGGAACTCGTTTATAAAAAAACAAAAGGCGAAGAGTGAAAAGAAAAAAAAAGAAAAAAGAAATAATAATAAAAAATAGGAAGAACCGGTGTATGACTGTAAATACCATGTGGGCGCACCATTCCGCACATTTAATAATCCAAACGTTGGGGGGTATGGCCTCAAATACCTAAACTGAAGGCTGTATCTTTATGCCGCATGGACAGCCCGGATCACACATTCTGCGCTTAATTAAATAGATCTCATTAAGCCGCCAGTGTAACAACATTTAAAACACAAAATTTCAAACTGTAAATAATTTGTAATAAAAGTTAAAAGTGTTTGGTAGAAACCTCTGCGGTATTTTAAATTGCATATACATTATTACAAATCCTAACTACATATTAAAAACTAACTTCTACTTATAAATATCTAAGTATTTCAGGTTTTTATTTCATACGTAAAAAAGTATTATTTTAGAGTGTTTAACAATACAAAAGCTGCAACTGTATAAAAAAAATATAGACCCTACTTTATTAATAACTGTAATTCGAAATCTGGTTGTATCCTTAAAAACATTCCATCAAAAATATCATCATAATACAAAAACTGTTTCACGTAAAGAATGAGATATAATTTTAATGAAGATGTATTTTTTGTACTCTGAGAGAGATTTTGTCAATAAATTTGAGGTGCGAGAAATTTACTCATTTTTAACTACATTAACATGACTGCCATTGGATCGAAATGACATCATAAACTATGTCATCGGTAAATTATTTCTGCATTAATCTCACTTGAATTAACTTGAATTTTTCCAATTTATCTTTTTACAATATTCTTGTGCATAAATTCTGGTTTGGTGAACAAAATTGACTTTTCTTTTTTCGTGCTTGGTCTTCTCGTTGAAGCGGCTATTTCCTTCAGATATACGCTATCTTTTAATATGTGAATTTTTTTCCTATTGGCTTATAAACTGCTTCGAATAAGTAATGATTCTATGGCAAAGTCTGGACATCAGAAATAGTTGTTAATATGCAATGATTAATTCTTTCACTTTAATGCTAGTGTAACCATTTTTAAATTTTGAAGACGGTTACCTTTTATGCCACGCTTAAAAGTCACTTACAATAATTGGTGCAGAGTAATTTCCAAAATGGGACATCTTTAACTGTTCACCATCCTTCTCAAATAAAAAAGTCCTAATTCATACATAAATCATTATCAGCACCATGATATATATATACACAGGGTGGTTAGTAAAGTCCTTATACATGCAGATAACTATATGTATGAACGTGATGTATTAGTAAAATGACTATGGCTACAAGATCAGACTGCGTGCAGCGTCCCTAGCGGAAAAATTCAGAACTTAGAACTGCTATCTCGAAAACTATTCAAGATACGGGGAAAAGTCAATTACAAAGTTGTTAAGCACCAGCTAATTAGTACGAAACGATTTTTTTCCACCACCTTAATAGGGCAAAAATCGTGGTTTAGGAAGTTTAAGTGCTACAGGACGCCCCTGCGTGACAGCTTTCCCTTCGTACAGTTATACATAGAGGAGAAGCTTCGGGTAGGAGCGATATTTTCATTGCACACACAAATTTTAGGGTGGTTTAATAAAGTGATTATATGCTGATAACTCTCAAACGGAGGGAGATAGATGTATGAACATTATGTGTGTGTGCGTAGTGAAGTGACTATGCGCTACAAGGTGAGACTGCGTGCAGCGTACAAATACAAATTTTATTTTCATGCCATTTTTACATTTATATTTTCCATTCTAACATCATCAGTTGACATTACATACTTAGCGGAAAAATTCAGAACGTAGAGCTGCTATCTCGAAATCGATTTAAGAAACGGAAAAAAAAAAGTTAATTACAAAGTTGTCTCGCATCACTGATGCAGTACGAAATGATACATGAATTGCGGGAATAGAACACGTCAAACGCTAATATGTGGGTATTTGGTTCGGCAAATGTGAACAGCGTATTACTGTATGTCATTATGTGTGCTCGATGTGCCCACCGTCGGCTGCAATACACGTTTGTATCCTATAGAGCATTTCTTCTCGCACATTCAGTAGCATTGCAGACGTGACGCTTGTACAGGCATTGGTAATGCGACTGCCGACATTGTCCACAGTCGTCGGTTAGGTGTGATAGACCTGTCTTTTGAGATGCCTCAAAGGAAGAAGTCCAATGGGGTAAGGTCCGGTGACCGTGCAGGTCAGCTCACACTACCACCCTAGCCAATGACCTGTTGGCGGAAGGTTTGGGATAATAATAATTGTACTTCTGTTGGATGGTGAGGAGGAGGAGGAACGCCGTTATGTTGGAACCACATGGTTCTCCGCTCACTCAATGGAACATCATGCAAAATATCCGATAGTACGCTCTGTAGCAGCTGCAAATATCGACGTCCCGTTAATGTGCCCTCGTAGTACATAGGTCCAATGAGTTTTGTTCAAAACACCGCACCACACATTAACATACCATCGCATCTGATGTCGGACTGGTCGTCTCCATAAAGGATTTTCGAGAGCCCAATAATGTCCGTTGTGTCTATTTAACACCCCGTTGCGGGTGAATTTTGACTCTTCCGTCCAAAGGACATTCGCTAAAAAATTCGGCTGCATATCTAAGGTGTTCATAACAAAGTTGCATCAACAAAAACGTCGCTCAGCATCCCCTGGAACTAGTGACTGCAGCAGTATTCCATAGTAGGGGTGAGCTCCCACTTGCTGCAAGATTTGCCGCACACGGCAGCCTGTTAGGCCACACATCATACCAACTTCTCTTGAACTGCACCGTGGGTGGATCAGAACATAAGCTAAAACGTCCTCTGGTTGCACACTCTGACTTACACATGCGTGGCGACCTGAACGGGGACGAGGTGTAACCTCCTGTTACCCGTCTCTTTCAGAGATCGATCCACATTAGTGATGGTCATTGCAGTCGGATGGGGTCCCAAAATAAAACGTACGGCATATTGTTGTGCACTTTCTCTTGCATTACGACCACATTCCCCATATAATAGCACCATCTCGCAATACTCGTTGTTGTAATAAGATCACATGTATATTCCATTAATATTTCATGCATATTCCATTAATTCTGCATGTATATTCTAATATTTGCATTGCATTATGATGCTAAATTATCGTTCCTTCTCTTAATACTATTAATAATTCGTATATTTTCAACAACGGATGTTATAAGATATAAACGATTATTTTCATTTTCATTCTGAATTTGATGTCAAAAAACTCATTCTGCCAAATGGAAAATAGTACATGGAACAGAAATCAACTCGTAGGACTAATTTCCCTACAGTTCCCAACCTAATTTGTTTTTTACGATGAAAAGACAGCAACTGTCGTGCTACACCATTTATTCGGTGTGCCTTTTCTTTCACTACTGAGAATCGAACCTATATTGAAAGCACGCTTGATTCACGGGTTACTATTGCGCAACCGCAGGAATTAAGAAAACATTTCCTTCTATACTCTCGGCAAAACTAACCTGGTACACTTTTAATATTACGGCGACCTATTTACGTCCGTGCATCGAGTATTCATTCGCCAATTGGCGAAAAATGAGATAGCCCTCAACATTATTAGGCTATTTATCGTCTAATTTGGAATGCAGAAAAACGTGGTTGCCAAATTTCCCGCCAAGCGAACGAAGTCTTCTGACTGGTCAGTTACTTGAGTGACATCAGCACTCGTTATGATGAGTCTTTTTCTTAATAAATACCAGATTTTATTTGCACACACATGCCTATGTTTTATGTATTTGAGCATCATTTTAATGTTTTATGCATGAAATGTATCTTCTATTAACTCTGTTAACGTAAGAAAGGGCGAATTATACCGCACTAGCGGAATCATACTGCTCTGCGCCTTGTCAGTGTACCAGGTTAGCGTTACCACGAGTGTAGCAAACGTAAGTACAAGGAAAAATTTTCAAACAAGTTGTCAAAGCGCTGGTACAAAAACCTAAAAGATCACTGACTTGAGTCCTGCCTGAGATGCGATCACTTTCTTTATTTCTGGGGCTCTTTTGAATCAAAATGTAGACTTTATCTCGGCCGAAACATCATGGATGCGCATTAATTGGTCACTTCCTCCAGAATATCCTCAATTGAACTGGAGATAGCCTCCCCTGAGATTGTCTAAAAACCACTGAAATGTTAAATAAAATCAAAGAATCACAAAATTTGATCTTATTTACTGAGGTACTCTATTCTCTAAGGCCTCTTTTGCTATGGCTTTTCCTACCTGCCGCTCAAAGTAGAATTTGTTAAAAGGATTTTGACGAAGTTTCTGGCAATGAACTTCTACTTAAATTTAAACAAAAGAGCATTGTTAGAAAACTTTCCGCGTAGATCATTAACTTGGTTCTTGGATCCAAATAAATGAATAATGCCAATTAAGCGCCTTCTTCTTCTTTTTGCGCCAGACAGAAGCCAATTTTCAATACATCTTATTTGACTACTATACTCACTGCGATGGTTAAAAAGCATTGAAAAACATTTTTTCACTTCAGAAAAATTGCGTTTTTAAATAAGCATCGCACATTTCTGTTTCTCTACATTATGGAATCCAAGATTTGATTTCTATATATGTTTCTATTGTTTATTTATATATTGTAACGTAATGAAGTTATTCCAACTTAATAATTTTACTAAAGTTATTATATGCATTCCGGACGTCGTCATCTTTGTTTCAGTTATCAAAAATATTGTAATTCCACTATATATACAAATAATTTAATTTCATTACAGGTAGGGCCGTTTTAAAAAGTGTGGAACCTTTACCACTCTCATGTTTCTTTCTTTTTCTACCCTTCCTTATTCGTCTGTCTGAGGATTATTGTTTTCTTTCTTCGTTTTAAAAAAAACGACAAAGCAAAAGAAGAAAAAAGTTTTATAAGAAAAAACAAGCAAAAAAATTAAATTAAATTAAACAACAATATAAATTATATAAATCAACGTTTATTGGCGTAGTGATACCAACGCCGATGGTATGGCGTGATTAGATGGTGAAACGTTCGAAAGAAAATAAATATTTCTGCCTTCGGTGGGACGATTCAAGTGTTCGATTTATTTAAATAAAAAAGCAAAGAAATGTTGCTGCTTCTCGTTTCATCCTCGAGCAAGGTCTCTTTCTCCAAAATTTAAGAAACCCGCCCTCAAAAATATGATTACATTTTTTTGAAAGATATTATTACCCTTCTCAGGGATAACACAATTGCCAAATAATGGTCAACACACAAAGCCACCGGGACGAGCTTTTTTTCTTGTGATTTATCGTGGGGGAATTTATTATAGCTCATAATTTTTGACACTCACGTATAAGTAGATCAAACTAGATCTTTTTAGGAATAGGAGAAAAAGAGACTCTGTGCCCGCCCTAGAAGAGAACTAGGGTCCCTCCATTGAGTCCGGAGTGCCTTGACCGCTAAATCAATGAAGACCGGAACAATATAAAAATATCTTATATCCATATATATATAGAGGAAGGGAGAGAGAGGGTTGTTCCAGTCCTCGTTTGCCTAGCCGTCAAGGCATTCCGGGTCAATGGACGGACCCTAGGATAGGGACGGCGTCTCTTTTTCTCCTAAACCTAAAAAAAGCTCTAGCTAGAGTTGCTCATACATGGGTGTCGAAAACTTTCAATTAGCCTATAATAAATTCCCCCCTCGAAAAATCACAAAAATCTCTTCCCATGGCTTTGTGTGTTGACCATTATTTAGTGCGATTGTGTTATCCCTGCGAAGGGTAATAATATCTTGCATCCTTATATACAAAGAAGGAGAGCGTTTTTCCAATCCTCGTTGGCCTAACAGTCAAGGCACTCCGGGCTCAACGGAGAGACATTAGTTCCACTCTCGAACCGGGACGGCGTCTCTTTTTCTCCTATACCTAAAAAGCTCTGGCTTAAAATTTTTATACGTGGGTGTCGAAAATTATTAAATATCACATTTTTTCTTACTTTTTATATTCTCGAGAGCATAAGGTAAAAATGGTTCTTCATCTTCTCGTTTCACGATTATCAAGATCTCTCCGTATAATCCCAATCGAGCAGAAGCAAAATTTTATCGTCACAAAACATAATTGACAGCATAATTTATATTGAAAATAACTATTATTCAGTTAAATGCTCTGGTATCTCGGGATATTCACAATTCAGAATTAAATTCATTTTTTAATAAAAATTTCTTCAAAGGATAAAAATAATTTTTTACGGTTATGTAATACCTCTTTCGATTTGCGCATATTTCACAATAAAATTCATCAACTCTCGCTTCAAAGTAATTGCCCATGCTACAACAGTAAATTGCCTCCAATCTTTCGTTAAGTCTTCTTACATCGAAAATTACGTATATGCAATTTTTTCGCACAGGATTACAATTCTGTTGTTGGAAGCCAAATAGCTATTTACAGGACATTGGAGCCAAATAAATTTTATGCACAAGTTTTCTGAACACGTTTTTCCGCTTTTTTAACTATATAAAAGGAACTCGAATTTTAAATAAGTTGGAAACGCATGCCCAAGTAACCGAAAAACGTAAACCGCTGAATATTATTGTAGCGTTTTTAAGCAAAAAAAAAAAGAATTTATTTAAATGCGCATTATTATAAAATAAATAAAAATTTTAAAGAATTTTTCCGAGTTCCGCAATTTTAAGTTTTACGTCTTCCTAAACGAAATTTGAAGTAACTATTCCTGAAATACTAGCTTTCTATTGGTGGATTAAGCTGCTTTATTTTTACATATTTCATTGGTTACAAACAGAAGAAAATTACGGTACAACCTGGAAATTTATTAGCTTTTAACTTGCCACATCAGGGCTCATGTTTTGTTCTTAATATGGCTTGTTTTAGTTTCTTCTCATTTTTCCTATAAGTGAGTGAAATATCCACCTAATGATGCAAATATGAAGAGTGAGTAAAATATCTACTTACTGGTGGATATATGAGAAATAAGGAAAATATCTACCTAATAGTGGATATATAAAAAAATGTTTAAAATGTTTACCTAATGGTGTTGATACGAAAAACGAATAAACTATTAATTAAAAAGGAACAACAAGTTAACACAGTTTTAAAAAGTTTAATCGTTTACAGACTGTTTTAGTAGCCCTTGACTATTTTCGTCAGAACGGCCGACGATCGTCGGTCCAGTACAGTACTGTTGACCAGTTGTAGCCCAGGGCTATTGAAACAGTCTGTAAACGATTAAACTTTTTAAAACTGTGTTAATTTGTTGTTCCTTTTCAATTAATTTAATAATTTGTAGTGTCGTCGTCAAATTATTTCAAAAACGAATAAACTATATGCTTAACAGTACATACAGGGTGGCCATAATTAAACGTGGCATATTTAGATACTCCTGCAGCTTAAGCTGTTCTGCGGATTGACACCAAAATTGGTATATAGACTATCTAAAGCAATACTTCCCAAGTTTCCAGTTTCTTTTTCAAGCTGCGACCCACTTCTGTACTATCCAAGTAATCTGCGACCCACTTTTATAATAACCAAAAAGATCTGCGACCTCCCTTTGTCCACCGCCGCCACATTCGCGTGATAAATGCATTTTTTGCAAGTAAAGAAAACACATTAAATATAAAATTATATTATATTAATTATATAAATTACATCAGTTATGCATATTATATTAATAATGTTTAATATATTAAATAAGTTTAATATATTATGTTTAGTATATAGATTATATATATTATATTATGCTTATTATTATATTATTTATTATACTGATTATGTATATTATATATTATGTTTATTATATTAATTATATATAATAATAAGTAACCATTAGTAGAATATTGCAATGTGTGTGTAGCCATGTTGAAATATAAAAGCGTTGGAAACATTTGGTATGAAATTCCTTATAAAAATAATTGCAACTAAAAATATTTACAGCGACCCACGAGAAACCCCCTTAGCGACCCCTTTGACTGTCGCGACCCCCAGGTTGGGAAACATTGACCTAAAGGTTGCGGAAAATTAGCAAAAGAATAATTCGAAAACATCCGCTATAGGGACTTTTTCAGCAGAACGAACGGATGAAATGAGCAACACTAAACAATAATAACATCGTTAGCATTTGATGAAAACAGTTACTAGGTACGTAAAGCACCGCGAATAAATTCGTAGAAAAAATTTCCATCGTATAAGAAATGGAAAAAACACTCCTTTAGTGCTTGCCGAAAGATGGTCATGTTATGTAAAAAAAGATCTTACTACAAAAGTGGATTACAAACACATTTCCTTCTGCGTAAGTCAACGCCTCAGAAGAAAACGTTTTTATTACCACGTTTTCTTCTGTGACGATGACATGTTAGTGGAATGCGTGTTACTGGTGAAACATTTTTACGGAAACTACGGTAATACTGCTACTATGCGTGATTTTCGGCGTGTTAAAGAAATACGGCTTGGACCAATACAAGGTGTTCATGAGATGGTTTCTCGATTTGAAAACACTGGAAAATTATGAGTTCAGCCTGGTGGTAACCAAAAATCTATTTCTGGGCAGATTTGTGAAGATATTATGAGAGATGTTGTCGAATAGAGTCAATGATGCATGTTGCAAGTTGCAGTAGTGCACGCACAATATCTCGACAGCTAGATGTTCCTAGTTAAAATGGAAGTAGATGCCTTATGGCCGTGGAACATCCTCTGGAGCAACGAGGCTCATTTATATTTTAATGGAATATCTAACACAAAAATTGTCTTAGTTGGGAGAAGGAAAATCCACGTATGCACCACAACGTTCCTTTACATTCTCCTAAAGTGGCTGTCTGGTGTGTGTTTACATTGCCATTCATCCTTGCCATTCATCCATGCAAGATATTGCACCCTCGCATGTAGGACGATGTGTAAAATATTTTTTACACGAGCATTTCACAAATGAGCTTATTATTAATCACGCGTTTCCGAATTGCTGGCCATCGTGTTCGCTGGATCTTAATCCATGCGATTTCTAGTTGTAGGGATACTTAAATAATTTAGTGTATCGTGGAAATGTTGCTGCGTTAACAGATTTGAACGACCACATCACCCTGCATGTGCAAAGCACCACACAAGATCAATTACAAACCATTATTGAACATATTACCCGTCAGTTTTAATTTTACAAATACAAGACTGAGAACACATTGAGAAATATTCATTATATCCTTTTTTACAAGATTAACATAAAATGCGCAAATTCCTTTTTTTTTCTGTTCATAGTACCTGAATTTAGAATGTTTCAATAAAATGTTCATCGATAACTAACCAAGAAATTATAACAATGTTATTTTTATTTAATGTCTGTCATTAAATTTGCTAAAACTCGCCCCTTAGCAAACGTTTCCGAACTGTTTTTTATTTCTATATTCCTTTTTCGCATCCATTAGATGGTCTATTTACCGATTTTGGTGTCCATCCTCTGAACGGTTTAAGCTGCAGGATGCTCTAAATAGGCTAGGTTTAATTATGGCCGCCCTGAACATGGAGTAAAATATCTACCTATTTGCGTAGATACCAAAAGTGATTAAAATATTACTTCACGTGGTTCGGAACCCAATAGGAATCCATTGCATACTAATTATTGTATGTGTCTGTGCGTAAGGAAATCGTTGAAAAAGTTGGCGGAGCTAGCGGCACTGTATTTCCAGAAGTGGTAGGTTCTTAACGTATCTGTTATTCGTTAGCTGTCCAAATCCAGGATCCAAATTTGATTGGTTGGTTATATTTTTAAGGCGCAGGGACATCGGAATTTGACAATAAGCGCATATTATATTCCAAATTCTTGGACATAAAGGAATTACTATGGCTCAAATTTTGACAAGCAATATACTAACGTCCAATTATATTCCACTAGAGATTTCTTATGTAATGAAATTTCATGCTAATAATCATTATAAAAATATCATTAATCAATTAGATATTAATGACTTTTTCCATTCGATAATAAACTTATATTATTATTATCATTAAATTTATTTTTTCAACAGAACATACATACATACACACACACGCATGCATGCATACGTACGTACCTACCTACCTACCTATATACATACATACATGCATGCATGCATGCATTAAAAGGCCTGACGAGCTCGCTGCCCCCCCCCCTCCCCCAAATTAATGCATTCCGCAGGCGAGCATTTTCAAAACAAAGACAAGAGTTTAAATGACAGTAAATTCCATATAAATTATCATGGCTACAAAAAAGTTATCAAAATTGCACACGAAATACAACAAATATTAGGACAACAATATCAAAAAAGGAGAAAAAGAAATAGAACAGGATGCTGTAATATGAATGCCCAAAACATATACCAATCAAAACTTAATCAACACATTGGTTATTCAAAAGAAATAACCCAAACATTTTTTTAAAACTCTTGAAGCATAATAAAATTTAATTTCCGATGGAAGAGAATTCCATAACTTTGGGCCAGTTGAGTTAACATTCTTATTATACATCAAACGTGTTCGAGAGCGACAAGGCAAAAAAAAGATTAGTGTTGTGAGTATTATAGCCGTGGGAAAAATTTATTAGAGTAACAATATTTGAATACTAACCTTCATTTAGTCCACGAAACATTAATTGGCCCAAGATAAAATCGTATATATTGGGAACAAGTAAAATAGAATTTTCAGTGAGTAATCGTAAAGAAGAGGTGTTAGTGTTAGGAGATAAGAGTCGCCAAAAACGCTTCTGCAATGAAAATAATCGTCTAATATTATTCTGTGTTGTACGTCCCCAAATAATATGACAATAATTAAGATGAGAATAGATATTTGAATAATATAAAAGCAATATAATTTTACGGGGAAGAACATATTTAAAACGACAGAGCATACCCATAAAAACTATAATTTTTGAGGAAACCAAATCCACGTGCATATTCCATTTAAGGGAAGATTGGAAAATGACACCTAGTAATTTGAAATCCTTAACAAGAGGGATGACAATATTATTAATAACTATCGATGGCAAAACCGGGAAATTTTGCGTAAAAGCGTAAAAAGCATTCCTTTTGTTTTGCACAAATTAAAAGTAAGTCCAGAACTATTAAACCAATTACAAAATTTTTTGAGTTCAATATTAGCAATTTCGAATAATTTGCCGATTTGATGATGAACAAGAAAGGTGTTTGTATTGTCAGCATAATCAATAAATAAAGCGCTACTATTAACTAAAAATATGTCATTTAAATACAAATTAAACAAAAGTGGACCCAAAATTGAGCCCTGGAGTCCATCGTAATTAGTAGTCAATATTTCGGAACAAGACCCATTTAATCTATATATTGCTCACGATTTGTGATCAGATTTTTGAGAAGAACATGTGGGATTCCTCTAAAATCAAGATTAAATAATTTATTAAGTAAAATTTCATGGTCAAAAGTGTCAAATGCCTTAGAAAGATCAAAATATATTCCCAGAACAGACGCGCGCCTGTCCAAATTATTATACAAAACGTTAAGTATTGTCAATAAAGCACTTTCTGTAGATTTACATTTTTGAAAACCAAATTGATTATCATTTATAAGTTTATATTGTAATACAAAGGAATAAAGACGTGCCTGGAGTAATTTTTCAAAAATTTTAGCAAAGATATTAAGCCCTGTGATTGGACTATAGTTAGGAAACGCCTTTCTGTCGCCCTTCTTATATATCATAGTAACCTTCCCAACCTTAAATAGATCAAGAATATTACCAGTATTAAAAATGTTATTATATATGTGTATTAGTGGGACAACAAGAACATTTGCAGATGCAAGAACAACACGAGGATGGATCTCTTCATCACCTGGACCTTTATTTATATCAATATTTAGAAGTAAAGAAATTGTTTGATCATTAGAAATTCGTGTGAGAAAAAAAGATTCAGTAAGATCAGTGAACATCGATCAATGGTGGGACATTTAACATCGATCAATGATGGCAATGTGGACATCGATCAATGATGGCATAGTGAACATCGATTAATGATGGCAAAGTGAACATCAATCAATAATAGCAAAGTAAACGTCGATTGATTAAGACGCAGTGAATATCAGTTGATATCCGAATAATAGAAATTTACTTCACCGCACTCATTTTACTAAATTAGAGTGAGGAAAAAATATACAATTTATTTCGTCTGATATGCAAGTGCTTCCAATAAACAGTAAAATTGCATTTATGAAATCTATGAAATGTTTAATAACACAAATCAATGACATCAATTAATGTGTTTAATAAATCTTTGACGATAATGACTGCCTTTGAGAAGTAATTAAAACTGGATTATAACTTCTTAAATTTCGATAGATGATTGTTAATTAAAGATTTACTAACTGCAGTGAAACTGTTCATATGGAAAACCTAACAAACAATTTCGTTAATCAAATTACTAGCATTTGTTTTCATCACGAAAAAAATAAGTAATTTAATTGTGATTACTAATCCAGCATCTTTATTTTTAATCCTTAAAATTGATGGAATTTGTTGATGCCTCTATGAAATTTGTAATTAATTTATTTTGTAATTAACAATAAAATGCGAAACTTAATTTTCTATTTATAGTAATTGATAGTTAAGTACTTAACCTATCAGAGCAGATTAATAATTCTCTATTGGCAAATATGACGGACGTGCATCTAACTAGCATCCGTTAACACTGTCTGCACACTGTTCTCCTAAAATTGGGTATAAGTTTAGGAGAATTTATCTAAAACTTTAACAGTAACTTTAACACAAAAAATATTTATATGTAGTTATCAAAACTGAATATTAGGTAATAAAGGTTACTATCTGAAACAGAAATATGTAGAAAATTAATTAAACAAAATTTTTGTTTTCAATTTCGCTTTTTTAAGTATTTAAATGCTTTGAGAGTAAAATTATGAAAAATGTTTTATTTACTTCTTTGCAACATATTTTAATTATACTTACTATCAAAATAAATATTTATACTTTAGTATTTTTAAAATTGGATATATTTACATAAATTAAAGATTTCTGATATTTTTAAAAATTCTACTTTACAATTCGCGTTATCAAATTCTCAATATTTTAATTATTATTAAACAAAGCGAGTTATTAAAAATTCACCAAATTTGTGTATTTTTAAGAAACATATATAATTTAATTAATTAAGCGTTTGTTGGTTAAGAGTTCGTTAAAGCTAACAATGAACAGATAAATATATAACTTCAATGTTTCAATTCGGTTTTTATATTCGTCGTCTAACTGTTTATTTAAAGTTCTTGTGTCCCAATATAATTCAATAATAATAATACTAAAGCTTTTTATTAATAAAATTGAGATTTTAGTTTCAAGATTTTATTTATTATGCTAATATTTAATAACTTGTCGTTTTTATTTCATTATTTTTCTTATTACTTTACGTTTCGTGGAGAGTCGTTTCGAAGACAATCAGACGTGTCTTCGTAAAATTGCCTTTTCTTAACTTATCTCGTATCTTTTTCTATTTTAGTTATCTCATTAAAAGTACGTTTTGTGATGTCGATATTTAATTCCATTATCTCTATGTTTAGAAATTCGGCATCGAACTTCATTATTTAATCTTCTTTATTTCTTTAGATATATCCACATCTTTATATCCAAGGTTTTAATACAATCCTCTCATAGAACTTCAAAATATCAATTTGACAAATTTAAATAATCAATGTTTCTCTTGCTTTGTTACTTCCGTGGCATGGCATTAAAATAAAAGATTATAAATTGTTTTGATACTCTTACAAAATTCCAACTCACCTTAAAGATACTCTTTAAAGTTATTTCATATCTATGACATAATCAGTCAATTTATTGCTCCTTTTCTCTCAATTTACACGTGAGAGGTACGAGAGCGAATCAGAAAGTTTTTGCCCCTATTTTTTATTAGCCAAAATAAGGTACATACAGGTACTTACACATATACGTACCTTACACTATTTTTCCACATAGTCCCCATACCGGTTCAGACATTTGTCCCATCGCAGCACTAAATTTAAGATGCCCCTGTGGTAGAATTCGTCCTGCTGTCTTGGCTTCATCGTTGCACGTGAATCGCTGTCCTGCCAGGAACTTCTTCAGCGGACCGAAAACGTGGAAATCACTAGGGGCGAGGTCCGGACTGTATGGTGGGTGGTCCAGACTCTCCCAGTGAAATGACCGGCGGTTCTGATTGCACACAGTTAGGACCTCGCCCCCAGTGATTTCCACGTTTTCGGTCCGATGAAGAAGTTCCTGGCAGGACAGCGATTCACGTGCAACGATGAAGCCAAGACAGCAGTCCGACGGTGGTTCCACAGTCAGCCGGACGAATTCTACCACAGGGGCATCTCAAATTTAGTGCTGCGATGGGACAAATGTCTGAACCGGTGTGGGGACTATGTGGAAAAATAGTGTAAGGTACGTAGAATAGTACGTATATTTGTAATTACCTGTATGTACCTTATTTTGGCTAATAAAAAATAGGGGCAAAGACTTTCTGATTCGCCCTCGTTCTTATAAGCTGTGCACTATTGCACTGCACACATTAGCGTAACTAGCTTTGAAATCTAGGGGCGCTATAAACACCATCTCAGTTCTACGTACCTAACTTTACAGTTTTCGTTTTCCTAAGGCGTTAATTTTTTTCTAGAAGATACTAAGCTTCCAATAACACCTTAGTTAAACTAATAACTAGACAGCCAAAAGGTCTCATTTTTCAGAACTTGTGAGTTTAAACACCTAGCAATTTCCTACTAAACGTGCACAGTGGAACCTCGATTATCCATCTCCCGATTTACCGTCTTTCTCGCTTAACCATCGGCGTTAATTTCAAATTAGCGCCGCTAGACGAGCGCCAGCACACTCAGACTGTAAAAGTCAGTGCAACCTTACCCGCCAAGTCGTTCGTGTGCGCGTCTCTAGGTTATGTTTATTGTCACGCTAGTGCTAACAATTGTTCGAAAACAATGAGTGAAAAACGTAAGCCTGTTGTGCTCGATCTATCTAAAAATCTGGAGATTATGAAGCGTCTACGGAAGGGAGAAGGTTCAGTTAGCATCGCGCCAATTTATAGTATGGGCCAAACAACTGTGAATGATATTAAGAGAGATGCCGAAAAAATCGAAAGCCATGTTTCCAAACTTACTTCTGATGGCGACATAACAGCGAAGAAAATAATGAAAAAATAAACACTCTTGGCAATTGACACCTTCATTCATCAGTAGTTTATTCTAGCGCGTTCTGAAAGTGTTTCCCTTTCAGATTCAAATAAACTTCCTTTGTGCTTTCAGCAAGTTTCAAAATGTAATTTTCTTTAAATGAGTAATTTTAATAATAATATTCTATATTTTACTATAAATTTCCCCTTTCTCTCTTAACCGTCTTTACAATTATCTGTCAAGGCTCTGGCCCCATGTCTGACGAATAATCGAGGCTTTACTCTATTGTGAACTCCCTGAATAAACACGTTCAAATTAATAAACGAATTCTAGTTAACGGTGGTTGTTTGCAGTCCCGCGAAATGTAAAGTAAACATATTCTTATTAACGACGTTTTCTGCTTAACAACGGTTTTTCTACGTCCTCTTAAAGTCGATAATTGAAGAGATTACTGTTTGTTGCCAACGCACTGGTCGCAAACTCTAATGATCACGGAGAAACGGCTGTGGGTTCATGGACACTTCTCTTACTGTGGGACAAAGGAAGCTTCTCGAAACAGGAGAAATAGTGACAACTGAGATCACAGAAATTAACATTGCTAAAAAGGATTAATTGGCTGTTGACTGCTGTTTCGGCAGCCTTGTGCTACTATCGTCAGAACTATAACCGAAATACAGAAATTGTATTGAAATTCAGCTGGCCATTAACTAATCAAAAAAATTCTTTCACTATTTGACCTTAATTTTTTAAGCTTTTCATATCCTTAATTATTCTGAAACCGCAGTTAATCACCAGCTCCCTTTCAATACTATTTCTCCATTTGGGGACTTTATCGCCCCGTAACAAGAGATGCATCCATAGACACGCAGACGATTTTGTCGGAACATTCGAATGTCTGATCGCTGCGTTGGCAACAGTGGATTTTTCACATTTGCACCATATCAGTGTTTACATTCTGTAGATAGGAACTGCATACTTCCGAAATAGCCATCAATGCTTCAATAAATAAGTGTATATTTTATTTGGCAAAATGTTTTACAATTCTTTAACACTAAACCCACTAGTTTTCCCCAAATCTAAATTAAAAAGGTTGGTTGGTTGCATTTTTATGGCGCAAGGACAGCAAGGGTCATTCTGCGCCACGAAATTAAAAAAAAACACTCTAAACTAAAATTTTTTAATACAAGTTCCTTGCTAAATCAACGTATTATATATGCTATAGAGGGTGGTTTGAAATTCTCTATACAAACTTTACTAGGAATTAGGTAACTCAAAACCAAACGCCTTTTCGATTACCACATGTCCTTAAGACGTCACCTAGACTAGAGCTATTTTTGTTTAGGAGAAAAAAGAGACGACTATTAGCTTAGTCTGAGCTACTAATACGTGGGTGTCAAATTTATTTGTAATAAAAATCCCCCACGAAAAACTCACAAAAATCTCGCCCCGGTGGCTTTGTGTGTTGACCAATATTTGGCAATTGTGTTATCCCTGTGAAGGGTAATAATATCTTACAACTTAATATACGGAGAAAAAAAGGGCTTGTTCTTGTTCTCATTCGTCTAGTAGGTCAAGACACCGCGAGCTCAACGCGGAGACCCTGGTTCGAATCCGGGATGAGGACGGCGTCTCTTTTTCTCCAAAGCAAAAATAGCTCTAGTTTGAGCTACTAATACGTGGGTGTCAAATTTATTTGTAATAAAAAATCCTCCACGAAAAACTCACAAAAATCTCGCCCCGGTGGCTTTGTGTGTTGACAGATATTGTCAATTGTGTTATCCCTGTGAAGGGTAATAATATCCTGCAACTTAATATATGGAGAAAAAAGCGTTTGTTCTTGTTCTCATTCGTCTAGTAGGTCAAGACACCGCGGGCTCAACGCGGGGACCCTGGTTCGAATCTGGGATGAGGACGGCGTCTCTTTTTCTCCTAAACAAAAATAGCTCTAGTTTGAGCTACTAATACGTGGGTGTCAAATTTATTTGTAATGTTTTATTTTATTATTTATTTATTTATTAGTAACGTGTTTATTTATTAGTAACGTTTAATATATTTGAGATATGAAGATTATTTAATATTATTGAGAACAGAAGTTGGTTAATTCATAGATAGGTTTATTTAATTTAATTCAAACATAAAAGTCGTTTAATATCGCATAAATATGAAAGCCGTTAAACATAGTTTATATATAAAAATAGTTTAATATTGTTCAAATTAAAAATAATTTAATATTGTTCAAGTAAAAACATAGTTTAATAATTCAGAAATATTGTCTTTTATAGTAATTTAAAGCAATATGCATATTTCCCGTAATTTAAAAGAATATCATTTTGGAATTAAATTTTTAAGAGAGTATTCGTAAGAGAACACGCAAGTGCATAAACACTAAACAAATCAGTTTTAGCTCTGCGGTGGCGCAGTGTGGTAACGCGTTCTCCTATTGCGCGGCTAATCCGGGTTCGACTCCCAGCAGTGCAAAAAGAACGCTTACTCAGAGATCTCATAAAAGATCGCACTGCTCACTGTAGTCCGGGGTTTGGTTCCCCAGGCCTTAAGAGGTTCGGATTCCTCGGAAAACTGTAGGTCCCGGCGCAGCATGACCACTGTAGTCTTTGAGCCGTAAAACCAAAAAACAAACAAACAAAATCAATTTTAATAAATACGAACTTCAATAATATTATTTATTTTAAGATAAACTTTTCTTATAACTAGCAATGCTGTATTTTTATTAATTTATTCAATAATTTTTACCGGGCATGAGTCAACGAAAATTAAAATCAAAACGCTTTTAGTCTTAGCAACGCTTTCAGTTCGAGATTGTAGAAGAATGCTAATTTATACATATACTAAATGTTCAAAACGTAATCCAAAGTATGGGATTTGCCGGCTTTAGGTTTATTTTAGCCAAGTCTCCGAAATTTTCGCATTGAGCGCAAAATGACATTAGCGTCAAAGCGTTGTTTCCTGAAGCATTATGGGCATTATGATTTAATGGTGTGGACAGCTATGCCATGGTTCATTAAACTAATTAATAATGAGTTTTGCAAAAGATTGTTTGGACCTAGTTGTCCGTGAATTAGGCGCCAAATTGCGCCAACTAAATGATGGAAGTTTTGAAAATAAAATTTGACAAGCTGTTTTATGGAACTTGGGAAGCATTCTGCTTAAAACTGAAGTGAGTTAGGAAAATGCATTGAGAAAATAATATTTTGACGTTGCAACTAGATAAGATAGAAAGGACTAACGGATATTAAATTGTATGTAACAGATAATTTACAGCAACAAAACTAATTGGAACTTCGATATGAAATATTAATATTACATCAATGCTATATAAAAAAAAAATTCTGAGCATTGTGTACATCCGCATTTTGGCATGAATTATTACTATTTGGCGAGATTATATTTTCGCTCAGTTATAAAACTTAAAACTTTAAAAATGACATACTCAAAACTTAGATTGACTGAGGCAAAGATTCGCGCATGCGTGTTTGCTTTCGAAGTTAAATTGTCGAGCGAATTGCCTAAATTGATAAACCACGGCTTTTTAGGTACATACGTTTTTAAAGTGACTATGGAAAGCATTTATAAACGTAAACTGGATTATAACTGAATTTACTTTAGTTAACATCAGTACAAAACGTATTGATTGCTCAGTATTCTCACATTAATATTTTTTCATAAAGTTCTTCAAGGAATTGCGCTGTGTGGGTATTTTGCTATCAATCAAGTACATGTATCACTATATCAATCATTATATCACTATAATCATCATCATCATATTCAACCATTATCTATCCACTGCTGGATGAAGGTCTCTCCAAATGCTTTCCACACAAGTCTATCCTGAGCAATTCGCTTCCACGTCACCCCAACCTGTTTTCTTATTTCATCCACCCATCTAGTTTGAGGACGTTTTCTAGGTCTTCGGTGGTCTCTTGGAATCCAGTTCAGAATTTCTGTTGTCCATCGTTGATCAGTTCTTCTTGCAATATGCCCAGCCCATCGCCATTTCAGCCCTTTTACTTTAACAATGATGTCCTCTACTCTAGTTTGCTCTCTCACCCAAGTGTTCCTTTTTCGATCTCTCCTAGTTATTCCAAGCATGCACCTCTCCATGCTCCTTTGCGTTGTCTGTAACTTTCGTATTGCTCCAACTGTTAGACTCCATGTCTCTGATCCATAAGAGAGGACTGGCAATACACACTGGTTGAAGACCTTTCTTTTTAGACACAAAGGCAATTTCCCCTTCAGGATAAAACTGTTTCTTCCAAATGCACTCCAGCCAAGTTTAATACGTCTGTTGAGTTCTTTCATAATGTTACCATCCATTGAAATCAGCTGGCCAAGGTAAATATATGAATCAGCAATTTCTAGCTCAATGTTGTCAACTTGTACTTTTGTTTCCTCTACGAAATTATTGAACATGATTTTAGTTTTTTGTAGGTTCATCTTGAGTCCAACTTCTTTACTTCTAGTTGAGAGCTCCTGTACCATATTATAACACTATATCAATCACTATATCACTATATCAATCACTCTTTACATATATCTGCAATAATTGTTTCATAATACCACTTCATACTCACTGTATAATATTTGAAATAATCAGTTGGTTTGTTTTTTTTTAATTAAAACCGGGACTTCAGAACTTTGAAACGTCAATAATTTTCAAAATTAAGCATAGGAATCTTGAAATTAAACATTTTTTTTTTCATTCTTTTGGGAGTCCCCTCTCTCTCGTGTCCGTTGAAAACAATAGGTAGGTTTCCATGACGAACCCATACAAGAGTTCAAAAAGTCATATGCCCCCCAAATTATTTGATCTAATATTAAAAAATGATAAAAATTGTCGGTGCAATTAAGATAACATAATCGAAATTTCTATCGATTTTGAACATTAGTTTAGTGGTCCTTAAACTTTTGATTCCACAGAACCCTTTTTTTCACCACGTGCCTAGCCACGGAACCCTTTTCTTACCACATACCTAACCACGTAACCACTTCTTATAGCGTGCCTAGCCACATAACCGCTTTCTTACTACGTGCGTAGCCACGGAACCGCTTTCTTACTACTTGTCTAGCCACGGAACCCCTTTCTTACCACGTGCCTTGCCACCGAACTCCTTTCTTACCACGTGCCTCGCCACCGAACCCCTCCCTTATCACGCTCCTTGCCGTGGAACCCCTTTCTTGCCACATATCTAGCCACGGAACCCCTTTCTTTCCGTGTGCCTAGCCATGAAACCCTTTTCTTACCATGTGCCTAGCCACAGAACCCTTCTTTAAGTATTTAAGGAAACATTAAAGAGCTATAATTTATTTCTGCTTGGACATAAACATAATAATATAGAATAAATATATCAGTATTAAAAATAAACAATACTTTTCTAATTGTTTCTGGTGATTGGCTATTAGTTACAGCAGTTGGAAGACGGCTTCATAAACTTGAACAATGCGGGAAGGCAAGAAAGGCCAACAATGGAGCACAACCGACGTGATGCAACGTGTAAACGACGTGATTGTCATCAATAGCAAATTAACCATCGCACACATTGCAAAGGAGTTGGGATTATCTGTTGGCACTGCTCATTCTATCATGCGTCACAAACTGGATAATCGCAAATTGTCTTCATACTAAATTCATCGACTGTAAGAACAAAATTCAAAAATGCCTTATCAGCCGATAAGGTCATGGGCACCGTTTTCTTCGACTGCGAAGGAGTTGTGTACACAGAGTTTATATGGAAGGGTGCAATCATAGATGCCGCGTCGTACTTCAAACTATAAGAGCTTTGTGCACAGCTGTGGAAAACAACAGTCATGGAAAATTAAGCAAAGTCATTGTCCTCTTGAACGAAAATGCAACACCTCACACATAATGCAAGCTTTGTTTCATAGGTTTAGATGGAGGTCTGGCAACATCCACCGCACAATCTTGATCTGTTGTCTCCTTGCAAATTTTAATTGTCTGACAATCTGAAAGAACACCTTGGTGGACACCAATTTGCCAACGAAGACCAGGTTAAGACAGCTTTTCTATGCTATTTCCGTAACCAAGGAGGGGATTTCTATCGTCTTGACATCGAACAATTAGTGTGATGTCCCTAGAAATGTTTACAACGACTTTGTGATTATATAGAGAAATAGTGTGGTGTGTGTATTATATTTTATTGTACTGCTTGTTTCAGAAAAGTGTCCTACAATGTACAAATTTTTGGAATATCCCTCGTATTTCTTTATTATCTATGTTATTTATTACAGGTAACATTAAGTGGTTTTCACGAGGGGGATTACAGAATTTACAGGCTTTCTTAGAATTACATTAGAATTCGTAGAGACAGCCATTAAGAATATGTAATTAACAAGTTGGAAACGAACGTTTCGAAGCTATCGCAGCCTCATCTTCAAAATGCGAAATGGTTGAAATTATGGAAATGCTGAAATATTATTTAAGTATCACATATTCTGCGGGTAGATTGTGGAATTCATTTAACGCGTTACGATGGCTATTGTTGATAGATTGCCAACTTTCAAGGAATAAGTGGCTATTGCAGTTATGAATGCTTTTTTGAAGAATTTTTGCGTCATTCCAGCATGAAACATGGTTCTGTTTAGCACAGTGTTTGACGAAGAGTGAGCTAAAATCTTGTGTCCTGAATTTAAAATCCAATCTATTACTGTTCCATCCGACTACATCTTAGTCTCTCTCTTGATGTGACCTCCCTCTTTACTTCAATTTCCACGGAACTCGCCTGTGAAGTTTCCCAATCTAAATTGACGCCAACTCTACTCTCATCAGTAGAACATTAATCACAGACAATATCATCCAATTATTAAAATTATGCCTCAATGCTACTTGCTTCGATTTCAATAGCACCGTTTACCAACAAATTCATGGAACTGCTATGGGCTCCCCTACATCAACAACTGTCGTCGAGCTTGTCATGCGACGTATTGAAAACCAAATCTTCGAAAAAACTACTGACTCTACAATACTATGGAAATTCTATGTAGATGATATTTAGATTCTTGTTCGAAAAAACAAAGCAAGTCACATCCTTAACATTGCCAATTCTATAAATAGGTTCATACAATTCACCTACGAAGAAGAAAAAGATTCGTCTCTTCCATTTCTTGATATCCCTATCCACAGACGTGAGAATCAGTTCTTCATTTCTGTCTTCAGGAAAGGAACTACTTCTGGGAAACTATTACACTTCCAATTTCATCACGCTCTTTCTCACAAAGAAACTATGGTTCACAATTGAACATACAGTACTCACAAATATTGCCGTTCTTAAGACATACTTTGTGCAAAACTCAAATTTGTTTGCTCTCAACTTCTTCAAATTTTATAAAAGCTCATAGTTTCCAACCCTCCTCCATTCTGCGTTCTCTTAACAACAGTAGAAAAGGAAGAAAGGAATCCGTAACACTCCTTTATTAGCAAGGTATTTCTGAACGCATGGCCAAAATCCTCAGAAACCAAAACTTTACAATTTTCCACAAACCAACAACAAAATTAGCTGGCATTCTCTCCCATCTGAAGACACCAACTCCAACAGATCAAACCAAC
This sequence comes from Dysdera silvatica, assembly GCA_006491805.2. Classification (NCBI taxonomy): domain Eukaryota; kingdom Metazoa; phylum Arthropoda; class Arachnida; order Araneae; family Dysderidae; genus Dysdera; species Dysdera silvatica. The sequence goes on along the minus strand of QLNU02014802.1, from coordinate 10,835,726 downwards.
GGAGTCATCTATTCAATACCATGCAACAACTGCGTTGACAAATACTATGGCTAAACCAAAAGAACCCTCAAAACTATAAGTTTCTAGAACATAAACACAAATTTAGGACTCAAGATTTTAGTTCACTTCTCGTCAAACACTGTGCTGAACAGAACCATGTTCCATGCTAGTACGATGCAAAAATCCTTCGCAAAAACGTTCATAACTACATAGCCGCTTATTTCTCGAAAGTTGACAATCTAGCAACAATAGACATCATAACACGTTAAATATATTCCACGATCTACCCACGGAATACGTGATACTTAAATAAAATTCCAGCGTTTCCATAATTTCAACCGTTTCGCCCTGCAGACGAGGCTGCGATAGCTTCGAAACTTTTGCTTTCAGATTGTTAATTATATATTTCTTAATGGCTGTTTCTCTGAATTCTAGTGCAATTGTTTCTAATACCAGTCGCAAATTATTTAACTTATATCTTGGAATTGTTGGCAATATTTTACAAATTGATTACGCAGCCCCGGAGTTTGGAACTCTGGTGTTTCCCTTCACACGCTTTGAGACACTCTACACTAGATAAAATAAATTTAGGGTGCCTACTAGCTTTCGCAATCCTTTTTGTGTATTCCGTTGTTTCCGAGAGTGCATATATATAATTTATAATTCATTATTTGACGAGACTTGAATATTTATAAATAAAAATTTACATTTGCAAATTTTCAATAACTTGTTTAAAACTTTTAAAGCAGTTGTAACTACATGGAAAATAAACAAAGGGTTATAACGTTAGCATATGCAGAAAAGAAGAGAGCCTGATAATTCTGCCTTCAGTGGCGCAGCGGCCAAGGCACTGTGACAGTAGTACGAAAGTCGTTGTTTCAGTGCAAGGCGATTTCCGTAAAAAAGAGCAAAAAAAGCAAGATTCTATGTAAACAACGAAGAAGTGGAGAGTCGAATAATTGTAACAATATATAGATGATATCGTAAAAGAAAACAATTATTTGTATCTTTCTTTCCAAATCACTGGCTATAAAATTAACAATTTCACTTTAAAAATTTTCATTTGTTCTATTCAAATATAGAATTACATTATCTCCTTCATGCGTTCCAATTTCTTGAAAGCTTCGTTGCCAAAACTTTGAACATTCAGAAATTAGTCGTATCAATACAGAAATTTTTCTTGTTACCCTATGCTACACATTGGACAGTTTTCCTAATTCTTTTAAATACTTGGAGTTTGCAGTGCCAACTTCATTATCCTTAACGTTATCTGAAAATTCCTTAATCAAATACCAGAGGGAATTCTATCCCTGCGAGGAATATATTTGCCAGCCACGCTCCGCAGAAATTGTTTGTCATAAGAATTGTTAACCGTTAAAGAGATCTGTTAATTTCCTCGAGAAGCTGTGTGCCCTCAAACTGAATTATATTTCCTGTTATTACGTTATTTGACATTTTTGTCATATTACGATGCTAAAGCTAATACAATCCGACAGATTTACCTTGGTAATTCCAACATGAATAACTACAGTTCAACTTTAACATAGCGTAAGTGTTGATGACAATTTCCATATCTATTCCAATTCCGTTAAAATACTTTATTAACATGAGATGGACGACTATTTATTTAAATTAAATTAAGAAATTAGTAAGTGTAGTTCCAAAAATAAAAATATATTTTCATTGCAATTAAACGCCTGAATTCCACTTAGTCTATCTTTCGAAGAAATGGTGTCTCATTATTATTGCTTAAACTTTAATTTTCGTGAAAAAATTTTTAACGTTAAACATTAGAAACGCCTATGTGCCTTATGTTCATATAGCCAAAAAATTCCGTCTATATATTAACTAATAAACTTCTAATAAAATTAATTTCTAATACTTCATAATGGAGAGGATATTTTTAATAAAGACTTAAAATATTCGTTAAATTATCTGCATTCTTTAAGACACATTCAATATTACTTTTATTAAAAACTTGTTATTGAAAACTAATAAGATAAATTAACCTTAAAGTAAAATAATTATATAACGTTATTGTCTAATTGAGGAGAAACCCCCTGTTTAAATTTTAAAATTATATTCCTCTTAATATTATCAGGATTTTAATGTTTTTATTTTAAATATTATTGCCACCCATTTATAAAATATGAAATATTTTAGCGTCGTCAGTTTTTAGTAGAGCGGGATATTTTATATTAATTGGCTTAAATTTCAGGATTTTAAACGCTTGCGCTATGCACAAAAAATTCGAAGAAATGGTAAAAAAACCAAATCTCTTTCAGATTTATTTATAACCAATCGTGATAAGGAGAAAATCGCCTTAGAGATCAATTTTTATCGAAAGATTTTTGCTTCTGTATCAACACCGGAATTTGGAACTCACCAGGGAATAAGCAGCGAGACTTTTTGATTAGGCTTCTAATAGTCTTATTTCAACCTCGGAAAAAACCACATTGATTTCTGTCCCTGGAGAATTCGCACGAAGGATTTTAATCTCCACCACTTTCCCATTTTTTCGCATCCCGTATCTGTTCCGGCACTTTTTTTTCCCCTCACACATGGCTTCCCTAAAAGCGCAACAAAAACTATATTTTTTACTGGATATTCTTAGATTTACTCTTGATCTTATCATCTCGCCTTTCAGATACTAAACAACAATTTATATGTATCCAATTGTTGGATAGAAGCCTTGAATTTTCTTGAAGTCGACAATTCTCATAATAGCCAATGATGTGGTAATGTTAGATAATATATTACTCGTGAAGAAAAGAAGGATTTCGCGGGATCTGATGGGGACCAGACACACACCTACTTGAAAACCAGTCGAGTGCTCTTACCTATTCAACTGCAGGCGTCTGTCTATCACCTCTTCAGCGAATATAAGGCTTAACGACGGACAGATTCACGATTAATGCTTAGACCACTTTTTAAGCCAAAACGACAAGTCTCGAATTTATAATCTTGCTAGGGTAACGTCCTATGATGACGACTTCAACTTGTCATCATCTTCATGTTAATGACGTCATATGATGATGCCGATTCAAAATTATATTCTCAAAACCAATTCATTTTCAATTCAATAGAATGGTCGCATACTCATTCATTCTAGAATTTAAATGGTAATAAACTCAAATAATTTCTTATTGGATAATTATTCAAAGCCCTATTAAAGTAGTCGAAAATGTACTTCAATAAAATGTATTTTTAAAATATATTTTATTAAAATATATTTTTTAAAAACATATTTTAAATATTATTACAGTAATACATTGATTATACTTGTCACAAATTTTGCTATTATTTGCTTTTTAAACAGTTAATTAACTCTTATTTAATAAAATTCTCTGTAATCAAATCGAGTAAAAATTAAGAAATACTACGTAAATAATGTATAATAAGATCATTTTCCAATTTAAATCATGTTTGGATATTCTCTAAATACAGAAAACTGGTGATATATAACAATATATTGTAAACTAGATAAATGACATTAAAATAATAATAATAATAATAATAATAATATCAGCCACAGGCCAATACCAACCACGCTGCACAAAATCCTGGAAACACTTGAAATCGACTCTAACACCTAAATTAAGTTACAACAGGCCACAATATCAAACACATGCCGAACACTCAGGAACAATCATTCAACAAACAGTCCGCAGCATCTGAATAGCTTACAGAAGGAGATCTTGAATACTTAGCACTGCCCTCTCAACTTTACACTGCCAAGTGAGAGGACACGTATATAATAATAATAATAGTATGAAGTAATATATAATCAAATCCGTATAATAATATATCATCAAATACATGTAATATATCATCGAATCCACATAATATATCATCAAATCCACATAATATATCATCAAGTATACATAATAATACATCATCAAAACCATATAAAAATAATATAACGTCAAATCCATGAAATAATATATCATAATCCATATAATAATATATCATAATCCATATAATAATATATTATCAAATCCATATAATAATAATAATCATTAAATTCCTTAATACGTGTGAAACCTTTGTTATCAAGTACACTGCAGATATTATTGACTGGACACAATCAGAACTGCGTGTTATTGACCGAAAAACTGGCAAGCTTCCGACAATTAATCAAACCTTACTTGCCCGAAGTGATGTGCACAGACTTTACCTACCAAGAAACAATGGTGGCCGAAGTCTGATACAAGTCAAGCAAGCAATAGAAGATTAAAACATTGGACTGGATGAACATACATATCAACCAAAGTCCTGTAAGAATGTTGATAGTGTTGAACTATATATATATATATATATATACAGGGTGTTCGGTTACCGCGTGTACAAACTTCTAGGAGAGGTAGGGGACACCAAATAAGGCATGTTTGTCCATATCCCCGTGTCCGCAAAGGGTCCGGTTTGGCTGTAGAGCGTAACTACAGTTTATGCCCATCACGTTGCTACGTAGCCAATTGCATGAATTAAATGCAATTTTTGATACATAATTTAAGTGAATGAGCTAATAATACAGCAGAGACGAAGAAATCCGGAATTCCGTTTTCTGATTTTGATCTGTGTTACTGTTTAGTGAAAATAAGCCTAAAAATGCCTTTTTTAACACACTGGAAAATAATTGAGAACTGCCAAGTATGTGTAACAGGTGAAGAACATCAAAATAAAAATTTTTTGTTTAGTGAAGTTTTGTCCAACAATTTGCAGTTCGCGCACTACAGTGAATTTAGTGTTTGCATCCACCCCATTTAAGGTTTCCACAAATATCTATGACGCGCCATTTCAAAGATTTTTAAAATTATTTAATGTCAACAGATGTCGGGCTCTCTCCGGCAATTTTTTAAAGTTAGTTAAATTCACCGGAATTGTATGTGTAGAATTCATACAATCGCACCTGAAGCGGCGAATTCTACACATACAATTCCGGTGAATTTAACTGGTTATAAAAAAATCGCCGGAGAGAGCCTCACGTCTGTTGACATTAAATAATTTTAAAAATTCTTGAAATGGCGCATTGTAGCCATTTGTGAAAACCTTGAATGTGGTGGATGCAAATACTAAATTCACTGTAGTGCCCGAACGGCTAATTTTTGGAAAAAAATTCACTGAACAAAAAATGTTTATTTTGATGTGCTTCACCTGTTGCACATACTTGGCAGTTCCCAACTCTTTTCTAGTATGTTAAAACAGGTAGTTTTGGGCTTATTTTCACTACATAGTAACACAGATCAAGAAACAGAATTCCGGATGTCTTTGTCTCTGCTGTATTATTAGGCCAATCACTTAATCTATTCATTTAAAAAAAGAGTTTCATTGTCATAATCGCCTACGTGGCAACAACATGGACGTAAACAATAGTTACGCTCTTCAGTCAAACCGGGGCCTTTACGGACATGGGTTATATGGGCAAATATGTTTTATTTGGTGTCCCCTACCCCTCCTAGAAGTTTGCACACGCGGTAACCGAATAGCCTGTATGTGTGTATGTGTGTTCTCGTATCTGTGTTCACTGTCAACTGCACTTTACCCCTGGAAATATAGTAGACTCTTCTTCCGGTTTGATCACGTGACATGTGAGCGACGCTATGATATTAGCTCTGGCGCTTTCCTTCTTTGCGTGCGCTTCTTCTGTTTTGTATGTGACCGAAAGCTTTTTGTAGTCTATGTTATAATTAAAAATGTCTTAGTGTGTGTTTCTGCCCTATCTCGTGGAATTATAACAGATATAAGTATCCAAAACGAAATTATTGGAATTCAAGGAACCTAAGGAAGAATTTAAAAGAGACACTTTCTTGAGATGAAAGCAGCAATGGCACAATAAATCTCTCCACGAACAACATGCACCATGGGATAAGTCAATGAGGAGCAAACTTTACCGTGGGTTCGAAAAGGTACACTGAATAAAAGACGGAAAGTTTGTTAATGACTGCACAGAAACAGGCATTGAGGACGAACGAGATTAAATGAAAAATTCAAAAATCATCTCGTGATTATAAATGTCCTCTTCGTAAAGAAGCAGACGAAACAGTGGATCACTTGATATAAGGATGCAAAAGGATCGCGCATACAGACTGTTTGGAAAGACACAATAAAGTAGTTCCACTGATTCACTGACACCTGTGCCAAAAATATAATGTTACAGTCAACAAAACTGATGGGACCACAAAGCTGAGAATATTATTGAAAATGACTAAATCAAGATCCTGTAGGTCTTTCGTATCCAAACTTACAAACATTTTGCACATAATGCTCCCGGTTTAACAATTGCGGAGAAGGAGCAAGCTTGAATCGTAGATGTGACCTCTCCTGGTGACTCAAAAGTTCAGGAAAAAGAATTTGACATAATCACCAGCAACCAATATCCGCAAATCGAAGTCGAAAGGTTATGGAAAAAAAAGCTGTCATCCGTATAGCAATAGGAGTATTGGGAGCAATCCAGTCAAATCTTAAAAATCATTCTAATAAAATAGGAATTGACAAAATGGTAATGCCCCAACTCCTAAAGACGGCTTTGCTCGGAACTGATCACATCCTAAGAAAATACCTTTGATATTCAAGTCTTTGGGGAGGGCCCGATATTAAAGAGTACAGTATCCAGTCTTCTTCAAACTCAAGATGGACTCTGCATATGCACATCTCATGATATGTGAAGAACTTAATTAAGCTAGCATTTAACGATTTTTAACAGCAATTATTACCCTCGATGTTACATATTCGTTTCTTTTACTTTGAGAATACATGACCATTACTTTTTCTAAACATTGCTCAATAAACATCGACTGATGAGCTGGATTATAGACTGGTGAATTATTGACTCAATTTTTATATTTAATAATCATTATTTGCTTCCAAAAAATAAGCATAATAATATAAAAAAAAATGTCCCTTATAACTTAATATCACTTTGAAGCGATTCTCTTAAAATGTCTTAAAGCCAGTTTTATCCAGGTGTTTTAAAGGATTATAATTTACAAATATTTAGACAATCAATCTTCAAATTTTTGGTGGAAAGGGACTAACAGTAAGTTGAATGTCAGAAAATAATAGCAGGTGTTTGTGAGACATCTAAGCTGTTTTGTAAATCCTTTTTACAGCCTTTTACTTTTATATAAATCTGAAAATCACAAGTCGTATGTCCAGAAAACAGACGATTTGACAAAGTGCTAGGTCATGTTCCCAGGAGATAACTCCAGGCATTTTATTTTCGAAGATAAGGAGTGATCCTATTTTCCTCTCCGGGCCAACGAAATGCGCCGTCTTTCAATCCTACCTTTCTGGATTCGTTAACCTTAACTGGATTTTTCCGGTGAAATATCTGGAGTTATTATAGCTATGTCAAAGCTTATCGAAGAAACAAAGGATCATTTTTTCAGAAACTGAAGCAAATACAGAGTGTATTTCTTAAAGGGTCAGTCAGAAGGTATTGCGCATTCCGTAGTATCATAAAACTCAGATGAGTACAGCGCGCAGTTTATTTTAGTTGTTTCAATTGAGAGCACACGAGATTTTATGAATATGTGTGTAATATTTTCTCTCATTTTCACTATTATTATTTTGTTTTTAAAATAATTTACATATTTCTCTTTCTATCTTTTTTTTATCATTGTTTTTAACCTCGACGTTATTTCTCCTTCAGATTTGTAATTCCGACTTCTACTCGTTTCGTCTGTGTTCTCTAAATTCAATTGACATTATTTATTTGTGCAGGATTATATAAAATATGGCAACAATTTATTTTAATAATGATGTGAGCAATACTAAAGGTTGAGAAATAATTAGTTTTTAATAGTTATATGGCGTTTAACTATAACTAAAATCTTTAATACACTTAAGAGTATACAAACCTTTTAATAACATTACTATGTTTACTCGTTTATTTTCATATATTTAGTATTGAAAAACCTTAGATAATTGAGTGTTACATCCTGTTAACTTTCCAATGTGTGATTGTTTTCCATAGCGTCACTATTTTTTGTGGAAATATGTTATGACCACGATGAAGCAATAATACTTGGTCATACTAGCTTAGAAAAGGGGGTGAAACGACCCCGCAATCCCCCATTGGACAGCAAGGCTCGTCATTTTGTTTAAGACCATATGACATCATCGACTATAAATTGACTTAAGCTCACCCAATAATTTTTGAATCGCTACTCCCTTGCTGAGTGATGTCGAAAATTTGACCGATCGGTTAATCATAGATGATAAACTGCTCGCAAAGAACAGGATGATTTCATGATGTCTAGTGGAACCGATCCCAAGACTTGTTGATACCCGGCAAAGGGCTCTTCCAACTGAGCTACAGCCGACCATCATCCTCCCTTCTGTGAGCGCAGCAATTTATTATTTAATATTACCACGTCATCGGCTATGATAAGAAAATTTTCTAGGCTAATCATAGTCTGGGTAATTTTCCAAAAATTAAAGCAAAATATAATGAATCTGGACATAAAATAAAAAACTCTGTTTTTCATTTATAATTAATATATTTATATAATTTATAATCTCCTGTAACTATTTCTCGGTATAAATGTTTGAAAAAATTAACACTATTATTATGTGTGCCGGTAGTGGGGCTAAAACTAAACCTTAAATCCCACAATTTGGTCCTGCCAGTTTAAATAGTTTTCTAATTTCAATCTATCTTTGTAGAGAGTGACTATTCAAATACAGCAAAGCACGTCTTAACGGACAAACACTTCAGATATGGTCATCCCATTTTAACGGTCAGAAAAAAATCCCCCAGCTGAAATTGGTTTACAATAGTATGGTCGAAACCTCTGCTTAGCGATCACCCTCAGATACGGACGCTGACACTGTTTCCATTAATCATTCCATTGGACTAGAACACCTGTATGGACAAAATATATTTAAACTTCGACCTTCACTAGAGAAATTTCTCACAATAGGACACTAAGGGTAAACAGAATGAGAGCTAAAGTAGTGAATTTCGCCTCCCATTAACAAAGAGTGGAAATTGACTCAGATTCGCTGATCCAAATGACTCATGCTTAATAAAGACATTGATAATAAACAAATCATGTAAGGATACACTGCTCGAAACTAATAAACAATTATCAACACAAAATTATCGCAGTTCAAATTTATTATCGTTTACTCAACTACCATAAGGTCCTCTAAGGGAAACGAAGGAAATGTGGAGGATTTAGTCTTGCAATTAGAATTGCATTTCGAAGGATAAGGACTGGTGAGAAATATCCACTAAACGGCTATTGATAAATTTTTTGCTGGTCAATAAATTTTAATATTTAACATTGTTGTAAATTTACTTATTATATTCAACAAATGATTACGTTATCTAAAACTTATCTTACGTACTCAAAAGTTCATATGTTCTGGAATTCAGTATTTAAATGATTGAAATATATTTCACCTACTTCAGAAAGACCCCTATTTAATGGTCACCACGCTTTTACAGAAAGTTTCTGCTATCCATGGAGTGTCCGCTAATAAGAGGTTTCGCTGTGCTTTAAACTTGTGAAAATACTGAACTTATTCGAGAGGATTTTCTTCTCTTTTTTTCCTTCGTTCTCCTTCAAAAGTAAAAGAAACTAGCAAAATTTAAAAAATTATTCCTTATTCTACGCTAGACCTATTGCTAGGCAGGGCTCTCAGCTCCGTGGAAATTTTTTCTCTCAAAATAAATTACTGTTGGATTTTGTGTTAAATTTCTTATTTCATATAAAATTGTGCACAAGAACGAAAACTGTTCTTTGACGTTAAAAAATGTATTAAAAACAGGTTTTCACGATGGATCTTATGTACATCATGCTTTTTTTAAAGGAGCTTTAGCCTCCATCTACCCTATAGAAAGGAGAAGAAAAATAACAAATATTAGTATACCTCTATAAGTTTTTAGTGCAAAATTTGTTAAGAAATCTATTCATTGATGCAAAATATATTAGTCTTCTTGGATAGTGTTATGAAATGTATTACTAAAGTACATTAAAACATTAACGAATTCTAAACCACCCCCCCCATAGGTTTCAGTGCCTCCCTGTAAAAAATATCTAGCTAAGTCCCTGCTTCATGTTCCAAGATGTCGGTAAGTAAACTCTTTTCAAAATTTTGTTCACAAAATGAGCTTTTACTAATACACATGTATAAAAACTAACTTCTTCAGAATTTTTTAACTATCGGTACTTACGATTGAAAGCAGAAACATTCGCATTTAATAATCTGTACCCCTGTCTTTGCAAAATGTATTAAATCCCTGGAGCAAATGTTTTAGAAGCGATAATAAAATATCTTTTTTCGAACTTTGCTTCCTTTTCCAACTCAAACTTCCAAGTCAACGATAAATTTCTGTCAGATTTACAATGTCTGAAAATCTAAAACATTGCCCGTTTTATTTATTTTTTTTATAGTTTTAGACGTCTGAAAGATTTGTTTTTAGAAATAATATAATATGTCCGCGATTTCGGACTTCCCGGCCATTCTATAATAAATAATTCTATTCTAGATAACGTGTATACTGTCCACACATTTCGAAGTTCATGTATTGTTCGTTATCCAGTCCCTTAGAAGAGGAGATTTTTTTTTCAATCTCCAACATCGGCAATCTATTCCGAAGAAGCTATGCAAATTTACAACTCTGGGGAAGTTAACGTAAAAACTTTTTTCCGGATATCCCAATATCTGGAGATTTAAGGGGAAAATCTCTTTTCTTTTTTCACGTCCTAACTTGCAAAAATTTCCGTAAAAGCACCAAAGAACGTCAATTATATCGAACGTGTTAATGCTTTGGGCGTACCTTAAGGCAACCACTGATCGAAATTGCTTTCAAGTTTGAACTATAGAAAAAAAAACCTCTTAAAATTAGCAATTTTATTTTCCACTGATGAAAAAATTAATATGGGAAGAACTTAGATGTTGAAAAATCATGATTCGTTAGCGTTGCTTTAAATTCTTTAGAAAAATATATTACAAGTTGAGAGTTTAGTGAAGAAATTATAAAAGGCATAAACCGTGCCGTGAATTTTCGGATAAATTTATATTGAAATTTTAATTTAATTACAGTAATTAGATTTCCATTAACAAATTATTTCTATGATGAACTTCTTAATGGAAGTTTTGTTTAATTATTGTTTCAAAACGGATAACAATAATGATAGTCACTGCACAATTTACAATTTTTTAACTATTTTTTAACTATTTGAAGAAGCCCCTTATCCCATTTTCTTCTAAAATAATTTTTTAAACGTGAAATTGACTAGTATGATGTGAAAGCATTCTTCTCTCACTCTTCCTTTCGTATGTATTTGCAAGAAACTCAAAGTTAATAATGAGCTTCGACTTCAAGGAAATGAGAAGCAAAGAACTATTTATTTTTAGATCTTTCGAGAAAATTAATCATACAGGTAAATATTTATAAGTATAAACCTTTTATTAAATTAATGGTTTAAAAATAACATTAAGTAATTTTTCAACCTGAAATTTTGCCGGGAAGAGGAAATCTAAAACTATTCATTTTTTAAAAAGCGCTACGTTTCATAGATTTTTGCAGGTTTATATTTAAATTAATCAGGCAGACTTTTTGCAGAAATTCTTTCTTAAACTTGTGTAATTACATAAAAAAAGAAATATTTATTTCAAGTGCCTGCCGATCTCAAAACTCGGAAACTTATTTTTTAAACTCCTGATATTTAAAAGTATTTTTTAAATTTAAAGACATTTTTATCTAAGGAACTATCCTACTTTTTTATCTCCAATGCAGAAATTCTGATCATATTTTTTCAGCCTTAAAGAAAAAGGAAATAATGCATTTGTTGTATCTTAAAGAGAAAAAGAGACAGCGTCTTATCCGGGTGGGAAAGGGAAATGATGCTGTGCCCTTCAAAGGAAGAAGAAAGGAACGTTACAAATGATACATTGCCGAGGGATTTGTTATAAATAATACACATAGACGTATATGGACATTAACAGATAGAGATCTAAGTATTGATCATTCTGGACACCTGGTTTCATCTCTTATATACTGAATAACTTTCATAACCTGAAATAATAACTCACGACATGTCCTTAAACAGCCATTGCTAAAGATAGGTGTGAAGAGGGCTAACTTGTTCTCTAATTTTGCGCTTGATTCCCAAAATAATCAATCATGGTTTGACAACCAATCGCACAGGCATTCTCCCTCTAACTCAAATAACCACTTTGATGAAACCGAAAAAGCTTCTATTACGGTCATAAAAATGGAATGAGTGAAGGAAATTCGCTTTGTATATGCACCTTAGCCATGTAATGATGTTCATAGAAGACAAGTACTGCGTTATTAAATATCTAAACATTAGCGTAATTTCTCGTTTTCTGCATTGAACAGAATAATGATTCCCATCTTCTTTAAACCGCAAGCCACCTATCTTTTATCGATAAGTAGGTAAGTTTTTTCACTTTACACATAATAATACTACATGTGTGCGAAGTATCATGAATATGTATGTATATATATATCATCATCATCATATTCAACCATTATCTATCCACTGCTGGATGAAGGTCTCTCCAAATGCTTTCCACACAAGTCTATCCTGGGCCATTCGTTTCCACGTCACCCCAACCTCTTTTCTTATTTCATCCACCCATCTAGTTTGAGGACGTTTTCTAGGTCTTCGGTGGTCTCTTGGAATCCAGTTCAGAATTTCTGTTGTCCATCGTTGATCAGTTCTTCTTGCAATATGCCCAGCCCATCGCCATTTCAGTCCTTTTACTTTAACAATGATGTCCTCTACTCTAGTTTGCTCTCTCACCCAAGTGTTTCTTTTTCGATCTCTCCTAGTTATTCCAAGCATGCACCTCTCCATGCTCCTTTGCGTTGTCTGTAACTTTCGTATTGCTCCAACTGTTAGACTCCATGTCTCTGATCCATAAGAGAGGACTGGCAATACACACTGGTTGAAGACTTTTCTTTTTAGACATAAAGGCAATTTCCCCTTCAGGATAAAACTGTTTCTTCCAAATGCACTCCAGCCAAGTTTAATACGTCTGTTGAGTTCTTTCATAATGTTGCCATCCATTGAAATCAGCTGGCCAAGGTAAATATATGAATCAGCAATTTCTAGCTCAGTGTTGTCAACTTGTATTTTTGTTTCCTCTACAAAATTATTGAACATGATCTTAGTTTTTTGTAGGTTCATCTTGAGTCCAACTTCTTCACTTCTAGTTGAGAGCTCTTGTACCATGTCTTGGAGTTCTAATGGGTCCGTTGAAAAAATAACAATGTCATCAGCAAACCGCAGATGATTTAAATATTCACCATTTATTTTTATTCCCTTGTTATTCCAATTTATCAGCTGAAAAATCATCTGTAAAGCAGAAGTAAAAAGTTTTGGAGAAATGGTATCTCCCTGCCTCACCCCTTTGCCAAGTTTGATAGTTTTGGTATCTTTATGTAACCGAAATTTTGCACTTGCATTTTTATACACACGTTTCACCATGTCAATGTACACATCCTCAATGTCTGTTGATCTTAAAGAGTTGATGACTGCTGATGTTTTAATAGAGTCAAAGGCCTTCTCATAGTCAATAAATGCAACACACAATGGAAGTTCATATTCATGTGTTCTTTCAATTAATTCTCTTAATACTTGAATATGGTCCACTGTACTGAATCCACTTCGAAATCCAGCTTGTTCTCTTGGTTGAGCTGCATCTAATTTTTTCTGCAGGCGATGTGTTAGAACTTTTGTGAAGATTTTATAAATAGCAGGTAACAAGCTAATTGGTCGGTAATTTTTCAAATCCTCTTTATCACCTTTTTTATGCAAAAGAATTACTGTTGCAGAATCCCATTGGTTTGGTATGTTACCGCTGTTAAGACATTTGGTAAAGAATTTTGCAAGTATGTCTTCTACATATTCTCCAGCTTCTTTTAGGATATCTAATGTAATACCATCATCACCAGGGGCTCTTCCTTTCTTCATGCTTTTTATTGCAAATGAAACTTCTTCTTTTAAGATTTTAGGAGCTATTCCTTCGACTATTTCAATGTCTTCGTTTAATTCACTGTTACTTTCGTATAGATTTTTGTAGAATTCTTCAACTCTTCTAAGTATTTCTTCCCTATTTCTTGTTACGGTGCCATCCTCTCCTTTTAATGCAATGATGTGTTTCTTCCCAACAGATAAACTTCCTTTAACAACCCTAAGGCTCTTGTTATTTTCAATGGCTTCCTTTACTAGCTCACAGTTGAATTTTCTTATGTCTTCTTTCATGCTTTTGCGCAGAGTTTTACAAAGTTCTATGTACTCAATCCTGGAACTGGTATTTCGATTGTCCACCTTCATATCTCTTCGCCTTTTCATGAGCTGTTTCGTCTTCTCAGATAATTTGCTATTGTGCTTTTTACAGGTTACACCACCAATTTCCCCAGCAGTTTCAACTATTGTCTTAACAATGTTTTCATTTGCTTCTGAGATATCACTTTCATCAATAAGTCCTTCCAGTGCAGAAAAGCGATTTTTTAATTCCAACTTGAATGCCTCGGTATTTTCTTTTAATTTCTTTAAATCCACCCTCTTACATACTTGTTTCCTAATGAGCTTCTGCCTTTCTAATTTAGTATTTAAGTGCATTTTACATCTCACCATTCGATGATCACTTCCAGTATTAAATCTGTTCAGTACGCTGCAATCTTCAATAATTGATTTCTTGTTTGCCAGGATATAGTCAATTTCGCTGGTTCCTCCATTGGGGTGTTTCCATGTCCATTTTCTTTGCGGTTTCTTCTTAAAAAATGAATTCATGATGCTAAGATTTTCAGCTTCTGCAAATTCGATGAGTTGATCGCCACGTTCATTCCTTTCCCCGTATCCGTATTTACCAACCGATGTCTCTCCTTGTTCCTGTTGTCCAATTCTTGCATTGAAATCCCCCATGATGAGCTTGATATGTTGTTTCCCTTTGGTGTGTAACTGTTTGATTTCTTCATAAAATTCTTCAACCTCTTCGTCGGTATGGCTTGATGTTGGTGCATATACCTGTACTATTTGAAGTTGGTATCGCTGGGTTAGTTGAACAACAAGCCTCGCTGCTCGATCTGATGTACTTTCAACTTCCAGAAGACAGTCTTTAATTCTTTTGTTGATTAAGAAGCCAACACCACTTGTTCTTCCAGTTTCCGTTCCTCTATAATAAAACAAATGTCCGCTTTTAAGTTCCACCAACTCTTCACCTTTTCTTCTAACTTCACTGAGTCCTACAATGTCCCATTTGATCTTGTTCATCAATTTCCATTTATATATATATATATATATATATATATATATATATATACTATATATATATATATATATATATATATATATATATATATATATATATATATATAGAAGAGAATACGCCAACCGGCATCTTGGAAACTCTGCAAAGCAACCAAGATCCTCAATGAACATACCCTGCCACTACACCTACAGAAACACAACTCCCTACAGGAAATACACACCGCCATATACTGTGCAGCAGTAGCGGCATCACGCGCCAATGGGTACGAAGTAAGGAACGAAGGCCGAAGTAACAGAGGAAACAAAGCCCAACCACCATGGCAAGTGAGACTGCAAAAAAGAATAGAAGAGCTCCGCAGCAGCATAGGGCGAATAACCCAGTACATGCAGGGAAATAGGAGTAAGAAATTAGTGAGGAAAGTGAAGATGGCCCTTAAGAGAAATAGGATTCATACAAGACACGAAGAGCCCAATAAACACATCAGCGAATATCTGGATACCCTCAAACAAAAACTGGGTGTATACGCCAGAAGACTCCGAAGATACAAAGACTATACCAACAGAAAACAACAGAACATGCAATTCCAAGCAAACCAGAAGGCCTTCTACAGGAAGCTTCGAGAGACCCCAGCGAACAAAGACAAGTACGAAGCCCCAAAGCCAGCAGAAATAGAGACCTTCTGGAAGACACTATGGTCCAATGAAGTACAGCACAAAAGCGCCCCCTGGATTCAGCAAGAAATGGAGGCTACGAGAGGAATAGAGGAGATGGAGTACACGGGCATCACGATAGAGGAACTCCAGCAGGTAATCCAACGTACGCACAACTGGAAAGCACCCGGTATTGACGGCATACACAACTTCTGGTACAAGAAATTTACCAGCGCCCATGGCCCATTAGCCAAGGAACTTACGGCGATAATTGAAGACCCCAGCAAAATGCCTGAATTCCTCTGCAAGGGAATAACTTACCTCCTACCGAAGGACCAGGATACCAGTAACCCAGCGAAATACCGACCCATTACGTGCCTTAACACCCTGTACAAGATACTCACGGGGTGCATCTCTGAAAAAATAAGCCGGCACAGCGAAAGCAACAACTTAATGACGGAAGAACAAAAGGGATGCCAGAAAGGGACTCTGGGATGTAAAGAGCAGCTTACCATCGACTCAGTTATCCTGGAACAAGCAAGAAAACAAAAGCGAAAACTCAACACCGCATACATAGACTACAAGAAGGCTTTCGACTCTGTTCCGCACTCGTGGCTCCTTGAAATACTCAGCATATACAAAGTGCATCCCTCAATCATCCGATTCCTACAGAGCAGCATGAAACAATGGAGAACCCGGTTACAGCTAAACACGCCAGACAGTAAAATAGAAACGGCCGAGATCCCCATCCGCCGCGGAATCTTTCAAGGAGACGCACTAAGCCCCCAGTGGTTCTGCTTGGCGTTAAACCCCTTGTCAAGGATGCTGAACACAAGTAAATACGGATACATGCTGAAGAAAGACAAGAGAAACCTACATAAAGTCTCCCACCTCATGTACGTAGATGACATCAAGCTATACGCGCCAACAATCACCCAACTCCGACAACTCATCAGTATAACAGAGACATTCTCCAAGGACATAGGAATGGAATTCGGCCTCGATAAGTGCAAAATACAGAAGAATAGCAAAGAAGATTTACCAGGCATCGAACTCGAAGACGGGAGACTACTGAAGACCTTGGACGAGGGCGAAACCTACAAATACCTAGGGATAATGCAAAAACGGCAGCAGGAGCACAAGAAAGTCAAAGTCCAGCTCACGCAAGCATTCCAAGAAAGACTTAGAAGCATTGTGAAGACGAAACTGAGCGGGAAGAACACCACGCAAGCAATTAACGCATATGCGGTACCAGTGCTCACCTACTCCTTCGGGATCATCAAATGGTCCAACACTGAACTAGAACAACTCCAGCGGAAAATGAGAACCATCCAGAGAAGAGCCGGACAACTACACCCTGCAACGGCAATTGAACGGCAAACACTACCCCGGGAAGAAGGAGGACGCGGACAAGCGGACCTCAAAGACTTACATGACAAGCAGATCCAGAGCATGAGGCAATACTTCCAGTTGAAGAGTCCCCGATCGCCACTCATCCAAGCCATAATACAAGCAGATGCAAATTACACGCCACTAAACCTGTGTAGTACCGAAGAGCGTGTCCTCGAAACAGCCAACGAACAGAAACTGAGAACTTGGGCCGGAAAACCATTACATGGCAGGCACTACAATGACCTGCAACAACCACACGTTGACAAAAAGGCATCAAATTCTTGGCTGGCCAAAGGCACTCTCCAGCCAGAGACAGAAGGATTCATGCTAGCCATCCAAGACCAAGTGATCGCAACAAGGAACAATCAGAAATTCATCCAGAGAAAAGACATAGAAAGCGACAAATGCAGACACTGTCATGCGGCATCGGAGACAATCCAACACGTGATGGCAGGATGCAAGATCCTTGCGCAGTCAGACTACAAACATAGACACGATCAAGTAGCGAAAATAGTCCACCAGAAATTGGCAGCGAATGCTGGCTTTCTGACAGAAAAATGCCCGTACTACAAATATGAGCCAGAGACCGTGCATGAGAACGAAACACACAAGCTTTACTGGGATAGAGCAATCATAACAGACAAGACAGTCCCACATAACCGTCCTGACATAACCCTCGTCGATAAATCGAATAAGACCACGTACTTAATCGACATAGCAGTACCCAACACCAATAACATACAGACAACCTACACAACGAAAATCACCAAGTACCAAGATCTCAGACATGAAGTACGAGATATATGGGGTATGGAAAAGATCCTCATCATCCCGTTAGTCATCTCAGCAACAGGGATAGTACCAAAAACGCTTGCGACGAATTTGGAGATACTCAACATTGACCCAAACACCTACATTGAAATACAAAAAGCCACAATCCTAAACACGTGTCACATTGTCAGGAAGTTTCTAGACATGGCACATTAAGAAGTGATGTAAAAAGAGGCTTGGGAACATGGCGCTCTGCCCGTCCCAAAGCCTGTTTCCGCCAAGAATGGGCGAGGAAAACTTTTATATATATATGAGAAGAATACTTAACTTAAGTAGTATAGTCCACAGATGCTCTTGCGCCATAAAAAGTTCAAACAAGCATTTGTAAAGTAAGTGCCGTTTTGAAATAAAAAATAAATAAATAAAGACGATATTTTTAACAACGTTACTTTTACATGAAAGCCTGGACTTTAATCTACTTTTCAAAATAATTTTCACTTCTATTAAGACCTTCATCTTATCGTATGACCAGCTTCTGAATTCCATCTTCATAGAATTCTTCCGACTGATTCTTTAACCATCCTTGTACTGACGTTTTGACATCGTCCTCGTAGGGATGAGCGGCAAGGTGCTTCTTTTAAGTTCAAGAACAAATGGTAGTCGCTAGGTGCTAGGCATGAAATAATGATGAAATCGTACAGCGTCTGTCCTCTCAAATTTTGTCATCAACTTTCTGTACCAGATAATCAGTAATGACGGACGGTCGCCTACTTCCTTCCTCATTGTGCACGTTTGTACGGCCATCTTTAAATGCTCTACACCTTTTCTTTTCTTACTATTCCATTTCATCGCTCATAGCGTTTTCTCCATACACTTCACTAATTTGCCGATGAATTTCGGCAGCATTCACGTCTCTTGCATTTAAGAAACGAATGACAGCGTGTGTTTTACATTCGGCGGTATTTTTAATGGACTGAGCCATTTTAAACACGTCTAAATAAACATTAATGCAAGCGAAATATTTTGTAATGGTGTTTGTTGATAGCCAACACAGATGAAGGTACATTGCGACCATGAGCAGAACGACGAGCGCGGAGTTCCATTGGCAATATTTCAAAACTGTACTTAATTTACAAAAAGTTACAGAAGTTAAAGTAGTAAAGTAATATAACACAAGGTAGTAAAACCAGGTAAATTAAAGTAGTAGAGACAGCTTAGAATAACTACACACACACACATATATATATATCTTTACAAGGGAGGTACTTTATCTTCACGTTTGCGTAATAGGCTTTTTGTCATCGATATATATATATAGTAACTGGATAGACCACATAATGCTATAAAAATGAGCAGCTACCCAACTGGACGTACGCCCAGGTAATTTGACGTTATCTTGAATGCAATATTATTTAATTTTGTAGCTTGAATAGAAATATTTGAAGACAAAAAATTATTAATTGATTATCGTTTAGGATTGAAAGCATTCAGTTTTGTCTTATAAGATACAAAAATAAGGAAAATATCTTGTAAAAATTCAGAAATCTATCGGCTATATTCTATATTGCTAACCCAAGAATATGGATGGTTATATATAGTTAAAATTCCGTTATTATAAAAAGCAAATATTTTGTAAACATCCAAACACATTAATTTTATAATCGTGATAACTTTATAAATATATTAATTATATAAATATGCTAATAATTATTTTATAAATTCAGTAAAACCTCTCTTAAAGCCCGACTATATTCAGCGACCACCTCCCTTAACGACCACCTTTTCTCGAAACTGATTTCTTCCTTACCCTATAAGCAAAATGCTAACCTTATCTTCCTTCAGAGACCATCGTTGAGCGACCGTCTTTTCAAGGGCATAAAGGCGGTCGCCTTAGGAATGTTTTATTATATATTACAGTAAAACTTCTCTTAACGACCACCCCTATTCAGGGACCACCTCCCTTAACGACCACTTTTCCTGGTTTCCTCTTTAGTTAGGTTAGATTTTCTCTCAACCATGGATACAATGCCTAATTTACCTCCATTCAGAGACCACCTCTCCGAACGACCGCTACCAATAGTGGTCGCCTTAGGGAGGTTTTACTGTAATTATAAGAATAGACTAATAATTACAGTATAACTTTCCTAAGCCGACTACCCTCGGTTCCGTGAAAAAGCGGTCGCTCTGAGAGATGGCCTCTGAATGGAGGTAAATTTAGTATTGGGTGGTTTGTAGCGGGGAGAAATATATTCTTAGAAAAGGTGGTCGTTAAAGGAAGTGGTCGCTGAATATATGTGGTCGTTAAATGATGTGGTCGCTGAATAGAGATAGTCATTAAGAGAGGTTTTACTGTATTTTATAAATACATTAATTATACAAATATGCTAATAACTATTTTATAAATATTTTATTATATAAATATGTTAATTCTTTTATAAATACATTAATTATGCAAATATACGAATTATTGTTTTATGAATATATTAATTATATAAATGGTATGCTAATAATTATTTTATATGTTATTAATTTTATAAATTTGTGATAATTTTGGAAAAATATGCTACTAGCGATTTTAGAAAAATACACTAATGGTAATTTTAGAAAAACGTGTTATATAATGATTTTAAAGCTACTTTGGAAGCCAAAGGCTAGACGATAGCCTCTTAAGTTTTCAATTTAATAAAAGCCAAATAAATTTCTCATTGGAAGCGTTTATATTCCAAAGAAATCCAGTTTCAATTAACATGGTGCTCTATAGACATTGACTTAATCGTACGTCCAGTGGTCCCAGTGATTGGCAACGTGTCCAGTGGTCCCAGTGATTGGCAACGTGTCCAGTGGTCCCAGTGATTGGCAACGTGTCCAGTGTTGAAGATTGCATTTTTCTCTGTTGCCATCTATTCACAGTTGTTCATCCAGTTACTATATATATATATATTGATGCTTTTTGTATGGAATAGGCAGTTTTGAATTAGCATGAAATTTTGCACCATATTGATCGTAATTACTAAAACCACAAAATAGTGCAAAAATTAAAATTAATAAAAATAAAATGCAGTGATAAAATAAATATTTTTATCAAAAGGAAAATAAATTTAGTTATAAAGTTCGCAAGATAAGACAAATAAAAACAATTAGCATATGCAGTCATCTCTTACCACTGAATTTAACTATGTATGTATTTGTTTTGCATGTAACCTCCATAAGGCGGAAACCTGCATACTATGGAATTTTTTTCCGGTCCCGTGAGTTTCCACCTTAGACAGGTTTCACTGTATTTTTATAGCTAAAACCTCCCCTCCCACTCCGTCAATATTTTTCGACCATGAGGTGACCAGCGGTCAGGTTGTAAAAAAAAGCGGGTGGCCGTTGTTCAGCGTAAACAGATCTTCATTGTAGGTGACCGAAGTCATTGCCATGCCAATAGGTATTGACTGGTGATGCCCGATTGTGAAATGATTTAGTCGATTGTTTCGATTATTTGAACATCTCGA